>JAPWLS010000703.1:0-230283 GCA_028551675.1 Tineola bisselliella
CACACGACCCGCTCGAGTTAATCAACACGGTCACCGACAAGATTAAATTACAAGACTTGTGGCGGACAAAAACAAAAGGCAACGACCCGGTCCCGGAGGACAAGTCAAAAGAATGTGGTAAGTGGCTGCGCCACCTGACGGATATGTCGGCGCTGCGTCTGCCACGTTGTTACTTGCCAAACGGGGAGCGCCAGAAGGGAGCTCCACATTTACGGCGACACGAGCGAGCAAGTATGCGCCGCAGTCGCACATGACGATGGAACAACACATGAAGTAAAACATGTTGAAAAGGCAACAAACCTGTGGCTCAAACGGAGTCAAGGTGACAGCTTTGCCGAAGAGCGAGCGAAGCTAGCAAAAGTGTTGTCAATTACACGATTAAGTCGCATTTATAAATTGGACCCAGATAGCGACAACGGAATGTTGAGAGTACGAAGACGCAAAGGAGCGGCGGCAGAGGCATCGTACGACCTCGCTAACGACTCGTCTTACGCCCGTTCACTCGCCTATTATTACTTGCTATTCAACGAAGCAAAATAAAACTTATTAATTTTTTAAAATACAAAATTCCATTTATAATAATTAAAATTTTAACTTATGAACATCAATGACATGGTTCTCATTAGTATTACTCCATCAAATCTAGTACTATGGGGATAGTCGATTAGAAATTCTACAAATGCGCATGTCCACGAGATCTGACTTCCATTCACGAGGTGTTCATTGCGATATAAAATTCACAAACCGTATTGACATTATTAATTGAATGCACATCGTCTGTGGGAGAATTTTTCTTGAAAACTAAATCTTGCAGATAATAATTATCGTAACTTTCAGTAGCTTCTGTCCACCCTAAACCGTTATTTATGCTCATAGGTTTTACTGCGAACATTTTTTTCTTCACTTGTTTTAACACGTTTTTTTTTTAAATATAAGTTTATTTTAGATTTATATTGAAATTCTAGTTTCAAATTTCTGGTTATATGTTATTCTTACATGTAAACTTATAATAAACATAAATAAAATGTACTGATTATTTACTAGAACAGCCTATACCATGGGTATCAGAAAATTGGTACATATAGTACTTACATATATATTTATAAGATTTTTCTGTAAGATTGCTTGGTGTTGAAACACAACTCTAAAATTTATGCATCATTCTATTAGAACCGGTGCATTTAATTGCATTAATTTAAAAAACGACTATTATTTATTTGTTATCTTTATTATAAAAAAAGGTGAAATAAACCTGGTGCGTAATAAATAAATGCACGAATGACTTTGTATAGAGGTTGTCGATATACATATACAATAGATAGATATTCTTAATTAATTAATTTTAATAAACAAATAAACACAGGGGAATTAATTAAATGCGTGTTTAGAGCACGTACATAAATCCCGGACATGCATAATTCATTCCATACATTGTCGGACATGCAATAACAATTGATCACGGAAAAAGGTTTGTTAATGCAAAAGTTAATATTATATAACTATTTGATTGACAGCTAAAGCGCCTTCAGTGATTGTTTTTTCACCTTTCAATTTGAAGTTGAGAATTTTATATAATATCTATAAACATAAATTGTTTCATGAATCGTTTACCATCATACCTACTTAAGTCAAAAGTAAATTATCAGTCCAGTCCAGTGTACGAGTACATGCCGTTAATTAAAGTTAAAACCCCAAAATTTAAGTGTATTAAGCTAAAAATATGCCTAGCTTTTATTTTTTGACTCAAATAAAGTATTTATCATAAATTTCTTTTTTTCTTCAGTCAAAGATATTTTGCAAACAAGTATATCGCACTACTATATAAGTATAAGTATATATGGGATTCATAGGATGACTATAGGATGAATATAGATTACTAATATTAGAAAAATGTCTAACTGGGTTGTTCCTTATTCTGGTACACAGCCTTATAAAAAGGTTTCGAGTTTTACTTTTATGGAGGATCAATGACAGAGTAAAAGTATATTCATGGATATATGTATAGAAAAGAATAAAAAGTCAATATCACTTTATTTTAAATAAATTTATTTATAATTAATCAAGTATGTATAATGTTATCAACTAAAAATACTGCACAAAAGATGTCTTCTTCTCTATATTACAATAATTATAATGCTAAATATTTAAATACAATTAAAATATACTTTTTTATTAATAATTCGATAAAAATACTATTTATTAACTTAAAAATACAATATAAGTTATTGCTTTGGGATGCAATGCATAATATTATTTGGACGGAATAATGATAAATATTTACAATAACTTAATAATAACTACCTCAAACAATTAATGCTCTTTATTTTAAAAATTAATCTTCAAAAGTTTAGGAACATAGGTCAGTCCAAAGATTTGTTATGAATTTTTGAGTTGTTAAGTTAATTCAGTTTATTTTTTATTATTATCTTTTTTTTAAATGTTAAGTAACCATAGCTCTTTCACTAGAAGGCAATGAAATCATATGATTATAACTAAATCTTTGGTTATGATCTAATTTTTGCAATGCAGAATCGGACCACGGCGGACTTGGGTTCCATCGTTCCATACCATCTGCCGCTTCAATGCATAAGGGCGGGGGCGCTATTCTCATCCTTTTCGGATTTGGGAATTCCATCTGATTATGATGCTCCATTTCAATTGGTAATGAAGAAGTAGAACATGGGTCTTGTATTGAAACGTGATAGTTCAAAATTCTCGGGTAAGGATCATAATATTCACGTTTTGGAGGTTGAGTCGGGTACATATACATGTTCCCGTTTACGACTATGTCTGATGGAGGCTCGAAATGATGTGGCGATCTGTAAAAAAATTATTTTAAATTACAAATGTTGAAAAGTTATTTTGACATTAGAAGTAAGAAGCAAATATCGCAATTCAAAGAAATAATATATCAAAATTGTGTTTAGTTTATTCAAAGAGGCTCACAATAATAAATATGGTAATGAAAGGTGTCAAATTACGGACGCGTCAACAGAATGTACACGGACAGTCGGGTAGGGTGATGATTTTCATATTCCACAAGTCGTCTGGCTTTGACGTGACGTGAACAAATTGTATTCTGTGACCTTGTGGAGGCGTCAAATCGTTGTTTATTTTCTGAAGTGAGGGGCGTGGAGATTGTCAGGCAATTTAAAGTCCGTGTGATTGTTTAGATCGTCTTGGCAATTATTTTTTTGTTGATGTAAATTAAGAGTTTGTTTGAAGATAATTTTTGTCCTCGCTTTTTGTGATTGATTAATGGTCTAGTGTTTCATTTGGTTTATTTTTAGTATATTCTCACGCGTTTTACATTTCAACTGACTCTAAAGGACGTACAATGAAGTTGAATATTTAAATAAAATTATTTTATATAATGCAAAAATTATAAAAATTTTTTTTTCTTGTTTTTTAGTTTGAAATAATTAATAATCGCATAGGACGATGTGTCTGTGTGCTGACCTTTAACAAACAAGAATGGTCTTACCTCTCTTCGCTAATAGTAGATTGCGGGGAATGCGTAGAGTAGTCCACGGGTCCTCTATCTGTGTAAATCCTCTCGCAGCCCACATAACTCTCCTCAGCTAAAGGAACGGGTACTTTTTGTGGAATATAGTTCGATGTATTAGGTACATTATATCCGTAATCCTGTTCGGAGATATTTTCTACAGGGTATGGGTATTCGGTACAATATGGTTCTTGGTAGGATTGGTCGCGTCGGAAGAACTTCTGACATCGTGGGTCAAGCATACCGCATGGTTGATTTTGGTAACCGTAGTACTGGTATAACCATGAATTTGATAACATGACTGCCGCTTCTTCGTCACTGTTAAAAAATTAACGCAATTACATAATGCGCATGTGCAATGTGCATATGGATCCACACCATAGAATCAAATGAATGTACATATATTGTGTTTTTAATTATGTATTGTATTACAACAAATATTTAGTTAAAACGTTCCAAAATTAATGAAATTCATAGTCTATCTTTTTCATACTCTCTGCCTGCCCCTATAACATTAAGCATTCATACCTAAGTACTTGGTTTGTAGCAACTATGAGCTGTCTCGGTGAATCCAAGGCTTCCTTAACTTGTAGCACAACATGAACCCAAATGAATTGACCATTTCGTTGTTGTAATTTCAATAAGAGAACACTGCATTTATCTTGCTCTGATTGGCATACTGTTAACAATAATATGTGGATTAAATTGGCATGTGGATATGATTTTCTTAGATTAGAAACTGTTTATAATTCCCCTTCAGGATAGAAGCTTCCTTATATTGCCTAGTCGACCACACTAGAGTTAAATTATGTAGCGGAGTATAATACCTTACTTCACTCGTATTTCGTACTATGAGGCACCATGAGGCAGTAACGTCTATGGAATTCACTTTTAGTCGTTATGATAGTAAAGGACCATCTTAACTAATATTAACTACTATATAAGCATTAGGTGATACATTGAACATTGATGATTTATGTATTTCAATACTTACATAATCTATGTTTACTTTGTGCTTCACGTAAACTATCCCAATGCAATATTTGGTACCAGGAAACATCGACCAATTCAGACTTTTTCCAACCAAGATACCACTCCGCGCTATAACAAAAAATAAACATTATTTTAATAGAAAATTTTGAAGCATTTATACGGCCTATTAATGCTAAGACTTTTGAAATTAATCTTAAGACAAACAAAACAAACATGACAGTAATCTATATTAACCTCAAGAATAATTTAAGAAATATAATAAAAAAACATGAATGAAACTTACTTATGATCGATATGCAATATTTTCATATCCATAGAATGTATTGTTGTGAAAACATTGGTAGCTCCATGTACGACACATTCACGGGTTTCCGGCATCGCTAGTGGTGTGCAATTTGCTAAGAACACTGGCTCATTTCGACTACATAAAGGTAAATGGGATACGTAATGACCGCGGACTAATACTACCTGAAATAAAGAATTTAGAATTAGCGAGACTTTGAAGCTTCATCGACTGTTACCGTTCAATTCAATTCAATAAAAAAAAAAAACACCAATATGCTTATTATATAAATTCTGTTTTGTATATTATTGATATACCAGATTTTTGGCCTCAAATGTTCAACAGAATCACTCAGTCTAATTTTGTTTACTGAATTCAAAATTACCCACCTTTTGATCACCAAATCTCATTTGTCTTCTCGCATTTCTAGAAACGTTCATTCTACAAAAAAAGTGTCTAGTCTTTGGTACATTTTCAGTCTCACCATTAACCCCCCTGCTTAATTCAACTTGTACAGTTTGATGATCTTGTCTGTCTATTATATCGTACACACTATCACCGTGTATTAATAAATCTTCCTGAAATTACACAACCTATTAAAATAAATATTATATAGTTTTCCTCGGAGTTTTAAATATACAAATTCAACTTTATTTATTACTAGCATTTGCTTTCGTTAAATTAAACTAAAGCCAAGATTATTTATTTATATAAGTGTAAAATTATCAATCTAATTAACAGTTCTAATGATGTCAACTTAAGGCATGCCCATAAAATATCCTTAAGTTCCCTTACCATCGAATGGCCTAAATATTCGGCAGCATTTTCCGAAATATATAATAATTTTCCATTTTGAGTCATCATCATCATAAAACCATTCAAAGCCTGCAATATAATATTAATTAAAATATACCTACACATAAAATGTTACAATCAATAAAAAATAAAAATCTATCAATCACTCTCAAAGACATAATTTGAAGGTCAATTCACGTCTATTTATTTATGTATATGTAAATTGTTTCGAAATAAAAATTTATATTTACAACAAAATAAAAATAAGTTTTAATGATTAAAAAACTACATAGCAATCGATTTGAATATGAAAAGTATCAATTGTATTTCTATCAAACTGAACGATAGTGAACATATTAAGGAGAAACCTTAAAAACTTTATGTTATTTTCGAAAACTTTGCAGCTATCATAAATGCGTTAATAAAGCTAATATCCAAAATGTTACTAAGCATTTGTAGTTTGACCTTTAAACTAACTATAAACTGTAGCAAGAAAGGTTTTTATGAGAAAAAATAGAATGTACCTTAGAAAATCCAATATTTGGTGTGGGAGTCGCTTGCTCCTCATGCTGATAACCGAAGTCGTGACTTTTATATACTAAAACAGAAAGAAAGACAAAATTATGAGAGAAGTTATAGCAAAGATAGTTTAGATAGTATACTAAATGCATGTAAAAACATCTTAATGTAGAGCTAGTCGTGACTGAAGGTGCTTCAAGAGTTTGGGAGATGTTTTCAAAATATCAACTCAAGGGATGGGAGAGATCATTCGATAAGATCGCACGTGATGAGTCTTTAAATATTTTTGGAGCATGGGAAAGATGAAAACCGGTGCACGATGAATGAAAACCCAGCTGCACCTTAACAACTTGTCCATTAACTCTAAATTATGGGTAACAAATCGACATGACAGATAAATAACGCTCAGATCCAAAACAAATAGTGTGATATGCTAATAAATATTGATTTTAGGTGGTAAACAAAACAAAAGACAAAAGTGTTTTTTTTTATAGATAGAGACCCTAAGCGTTGACAAATTAATTATAAGGCGATCTTTATCTAACTTAAGTTAAATTTAATTACGGATTAAGTGATAAAATACTTACGTTGTTGAAAGTAGTTCATTTTTCTAACGTAAACGCAAACCAATGCCATCAATTGTAATTGTGACAATCGTTGTCTAGTAGAAGGTGGTAGAGGGAGCAGATCTCGGAGATTAGATATTTCAGCGTTGATCAGATCCCGACGCATTTTACTCGCGCCTTTAGTTGATTTTGTTGGTTCGAATCTGAAGAAAAGTATAAATTTAAACAAACAATGAAAGTACAAGGTCGTGAGTTTATTATTGTAAATATCCTTTACTATTGGATTCCCTTAAGAAAGTTCAAAAATCTAATAAAAACTCTGTAGCGTAGATAAAAGGATTTTCTCTATTCGTATTCGAGTAACCCCTAACTTATTTGACTTTCAGGATTGACCTCTGTAAAAGGTTGCTGGCTTACACAATCCACTAAAAGCCTTTTCTATTTACAGAAGTTTCTAGA
The DNA here is from genome assembly GCA_028551675.1 of Tineola bisselliella. NCBI lineage: Eukaryota > Metazoa > Arthropoda > Insecta > Lepidoptera > Tineidae > Tineola > Tineola bisselliella. The sequence continues at coordinate 7,121 of JAPWLS010000703.1, forward strand.
ATTTTCAATGCCGTATTTTGGTATCATAATCGCTTCTAATTAATATTTGGAATATTAGAGAATAGATACATCTGTTAGGTTAGATGATCATAAGAAAAACTATGACGAGATGCGATTAATAATAGTTACTGCAAATCAATAGGAGAAATTCAAAGTTTAACAACTTATATGTCAGCAAATTAAATTTTTATTCGTGTCCGTTCAATGTCCTCAATCGTTTTTATTCATTTTCAAGTAACTGAAGCAATTTTTTATTTTTGAACTCTCACGCGACCATGATGATTGTAAAGCATCAGTTTAAAATAATTAAAAACAATATAAACGTGATAGTAAGCAGCAAAAAGTTTTATATTTATTTATAACCTTTTTTGTTTGCTTTCTCAATGTATTAACATATACGGGTAGGGTTTTCTAGGATTAGAACAATGCGCGGATACATCGTTCCGGACAGGTGTCCGCCGGCGTTCTTTCATAATAAGTATCACTATATTTATGCAACAAGTGTAAAATAAATGCATGAACATTGTTGGTGGATTCGCTCAAGGAAGGAAGCAGGGATTTATTTATTACTTGTAAGCATGTGACTTTTATTGAAGCTGTTCGTTTAATATTTGTGAATGATATTATTATGCACTATTGTTGTATATATGCATAATTATTGTAATGATTAGTAGTTTATCTTATCTGCGTGTTTAGACAATAACAATAATCATCATGTTCATAAAGATGTAAATTAAAAAATATATATTAAAATAATAATAATAATAATGCGAACGTGAAATAATAGGTGTCCGTTTATTTACTCATATTTTATAAGACATTCCATAGATGCCAAACGTAACAACTGTAAATATTAATAAAAGCGCACCGGAAGATGTGCTAGTATAGGAATAGACAAGAACACCGGATTTTTCTGTCCGTTTTGTTCGTCTGCCCATGTCCGCTATGTTAACATGCGCAGGCGCACCCGTCGGCACGTTACTTTATCCGCGGCTTGTTTCATCTCACCTGGGAGTCTTTTTATCGTTCATTTTTATTTGTTTGATAGTAGTTTAGGATTTTTTTTGGCTGTCAATCGGTAATATGATTGTGGGAATAAAGAGTTATAAATTGTTTTGTTCCTGTCAATCTACAATTAATTTGTGAGAGACTTAGAGTACCTATACTTTGACATTTTATATGAAACCATTAGTAAGTTTTTATTAGGAATTCTTTTTTTAGAAATATTTCCTTAAAAAATAACACTTTATAGAAAATTACTACAATATATTCAATTTATTAAAGTTATTATATGTCACACGATTGAGTAAAAATATTTTTGAAAACATCTCTCTTAACTAAATAAAGCGGTTATGTCTTGCTTTGATTATTTTAGTCTGACGTTTTTTTTATATCTGACGTCGTTATGACGAGACGATAGTACCTAATGTAGTACATATATTAATTAATATTACGCTAATTACAAGTTATCAAATAAAACATTTTACTTGAAATACTTAGAACTTTTTATTTTAATTTTAAACAATAAATTGAAGAAAACTGCTTGTGAGGTTTCGTCACAAATTTCACAGTGTTTCATTAATGTCTTTAATTGTAATAATATTAAATGTCGACTTATTTTCCAAATTGGACTATTTCTATTTCACATATGTATAAGAAACGGTAGAATTTGTGGCGTTTCCTCGTCACTTCCGTAACATCTGTTAATATGTTGAACACGACCACAAATATTTTAAACGTTGTCAATTTAACAACATTTTTAAACAATTTTAAACAACAAACATACAACTTGTTGAACGGACTTACAAAACAAACTTCAAATCTCGACCGGTAATAATATAACTCTATTGATTGTTCAGTACATATGGTACAAACATTAAATATAATTTATAATAGAATTCATTTATTAAAACCGAATACGGTTAATAAAAAATTACAATAAAATTTTTACGTGAAAATGCCTCTACGATTTATGTGAACTTTAAATATTGTAATGTATTGAGGGTAGTTATATAATTTATTACGGATTTGTGTAAATTGCCCGAATTAAATTTGAATAAGCACTGCAAACTAAGTCTATATTTTTGTGTCAGCTATTAACAGCCAATTAGGTAATAAAATAATGAAATTAATAAACAGGTTCCTATTTAAATACCATTGCTTACTCAAGTTTAAATTTATTGTGCAAATACTGCGGAGAACGAAATCAGTTTCAACTTATGCCTTGAACCTTAAAGGGAATTTCCTAATGTATTTAGCCAACTCAATACAGCTAGCTATACTTAAGACAATATAATTGAATCTATTGTTACAGTAATCTGGGATAAACGGAGGCTTTTTTTTCTTCTGCGCATTTTCACCAAAATAAACTTATAAATATACTTAAATTAGAATGCACTGCACTTTTAGTTTCAGGCCACAAATAATACAAATCTATACTCATATATACAAGAAAGTAATTTATTTTATTTTAAATAAAATAATTAAAAATATAATACTTACCAATATGCCTAATTAGAAACGTTACAAAACAATCAAAGCATTCAGTGCATCCTCCTATTTAAAACAAAGATTAACGGTTCTATCAAAGGAAGCTTATCTAAAATATAATCTGTATAAGGACGTGACAGGATAGATGTACAGTTTTCTATTACCGAAACAGTTAATTGAAGTATTTATCTTTCAAACGATACAATAAGGCCTTATTCTTATATGATTTTAGTTCGGAATCGTAACGTTTTAAAGCGTTATTTAGAGTAACATTATCGGTGACTTTCTCTGTAGGTATATTTTAATAAAATTTTCGAATATAATCATCTAAATTAATCTTTTGAAGTTAGATTAAATTTACAGTATCTTTTAAAAATCTAAAATTTTGTTGTAAAATCTGATTAGTGTTGTATATTAATATTTTAATAAAATTCAAGAATGAAATCTTATGTTTTGTATACAGATAGATGCACCTATTAGATGGATATCCTCAGGCGTAACGTGTTTGACACTTTATTCTCATGTAAGTAATGTATGTTTTATTAATATGTACACGATATATGTATATATAGGCAATAATAAAGAGAGATTGAAGTAGAGAGTATATAATAAAACAATATATTTTATTTTCAGCTAAATAAATTAATTTAGTAACGTTATTATTTCTAATGGAGTAGAATGGACACATTTCAAATAAAGTGTAATTAGTTTCATTGGATTAATTATTAACTTTTTTATTTCAAATTATGTTTATACACCAAGTATACGGATTACCGTCGGATAAGTTTTTTTTTTGCCCGGTAACAGTTAACTATTTCAATATATATTTTTTAATTTTATTTACATCACAGAAACGCTGAAAATTTTACAAATAGCTTTAACTAAAATCGTTATAAAAAATAAAAACAAACCTGAGAAACATTTTGTTCAAAGAAGCCGTCGATAACTCCATAAAGTTAGTTGTAATAAAATCACTACACTTTAAAAACAATTGTCATTATAAAATTAATACGACACGACCACACAGTTCGGGTAACAATGTTTTAATGATTACAAAACTACCCTTCCCACGAATATCAACTTAATGTCAAATACTGATCATAAAACGGCACGTGCCTTCCATAACTTAACACCTCTCACAAATAAAAAAAAACCTACAGCACTCAAAACTCATTTCCATAATCCAAAAAATAATGACAGCGCGTCAATAAATGCGTGAGCTTTTTATCGAAATAAGATTAACACTACCCCGAAGCTCGTATACTTCCGTGCGCGAGCGCATCAGGGCAACGACTATAAAAAGCCTCCACCAAACCTCTCTTTCCCGCGAGCCTTATTTTATTTTTTATCGAAAAAAAACCAAGCGCTCGCGCCTAACGAGTCCCTTCACGTGGACTGGACTGAACACAATTTCAAGACATTTAAACACTTGTGACTTGTCATTTTATAAAAAGACATTAGGATTTTAATTGAAGAGAAATAAAATGTACCGAGTATGACTTTATTCGCGTATACATTAAAAGCGAAAGAGAGAGACGCATAGATTTTTAAAAGCACGTTTCCTGTGAAGCCTATTCAGTGGCTTTTCTTTCTTGTAAGAAGAGAACGGAACTATACGTCGAATGCGAACGTCTGTGAAGTTAATAGGTTCGAAAGAGACGCCACTAATTCCTCGGTGTAATTACGTCTGTTTCGCGTAAATGAAACGAAGGTATAATGATTGGGTGAAATGACAGTTATTGATAGTGTCGCATTACGTGCTGATTTGTCGAGGTGCGCACGAGTCGACGTATGATATGTGTCGGACTCGGTTGGATGGGAAAACTTAATGCTAATTACAATATAATGATGCAAACATTACGTACTATTTTGTTGATTTGCTGCAGAGAATAGGTAAATATGCTTTTAATTTGAGTGCTAAGGTGAGCCTTGTATTATGTGATATTATTTAAGTATAGGTTGATATAAGGCGGTATTAACAAAGATTCATATCAAAATATATGAAGCTATTAGTACAAAGAAACTTAATAGGTATATTTTGAATAGCACTTTAGTTTAAATTTCTAGTACATTTAACAAAGGGAACCGATTACATTACCCATATAATACATTTAAAATACAAATAAAAACATTGTCAAAATCAATTTTTGCGTGAAATAAAACGAATTAACCGTTGCGGATTCGGTCTCACCCGGTATACCCGGAGGCGTGATGCAATGTTGCCTGCTACCGATTTACGCTCAGATAAAAAAAACATAATCTTAACACAATCTTGTTACTAATACGAAAACATTATTTAGTCCTTTGCGGTTTGAGGTTGGTCTTCGATTCTTTTTATTTGGACGCGATTTTATGCGGCGTTTGTTTAAATACAAGCAACGGGATTGTCAATATAATTATTAATGTATATGAATTATAGAGTATTACTGAATAATAAATTCAAGCAATTATCATCAACCAAAGCTAGGAGGTACACTGAGCTAATGATTTTTATAAAAACCCGCCCATATAATGCTGGTGCTGACATAAATATTGAGGTATTTCTTAAATATTTATTATTGTACATATATTTGTCCAGACTGACATTAAACGTGTCAAATTTATTTTTAATTTACTAGAAATAGTTCGCATTAATTTCTGTTTAACAATAATATTCTAACTTACTTAAGATTTTTTGCTGTTCATTATGATGTCCACTCTCTATAATTTTAATCTGCCGTTTAGAAAGATAAAGTTTAAAACTTATTAAATAATATTCGTGTATAATATAAGACAAGAATAAGTTACCTATTCATGTATTATTTTAAAATTTCCTTTTCAATTGAATTATTATTTTATGTAACAAAAAATTGAAGTAATGCTTTGTAAAATGTTTGTCAATAAAGATATAATGTAAGAGGTCTTTTGTACTTAAAAAGCTATTACAGAAAAACTTTCTTATTACCACGTAAACGTCCGAAAATTGTTTGTCCGATTAAGTTACGGGACAAAAGTCTATACTTATTAGTTAAATTGTTGTTTTAAAGGCCAGATAATTAAATCTTTCAGTTATGTTTAAGTGTAGACCTATTTTAGAAATTATATAAATACATATAAATTACTACGTACTGCATACAAATCTCAATCACTAAAGTTTATTTAATTGATATCAAAATCACATTTAAATTGGTATAGGTGAGTGAATCAACCCGATTGTGTCGGAATACCACAATGACGTCGCATGATTAGCGCGCTCCTCACGTGTTTCTTAAACTGCGCCACGTGCTCGACGGTCACCGAAAGACTTGAGCACCCTTTATAGCTTTATATAGCGTGATTCTTTTAGACTTATCATTTAAATGTCTTCGTATTTTTTTTTTACTTATTTGAAATTAAACCAATTCGTAATCTAATATTAATAATAAATAGAATATACGCCTAAGTTATGTATTATTATTGTTAATTTTAGTAACGACCTTCAAATAATTTCTGACCTTAAGTCATCATTTTGGCAATAAAAATATGACAATGAAGCTTTAGTAAAAACTTGGAATTGCTGGTAAGAAAGGACATTAGCAAATTTATTTACAAAATTATCAACAGAAACTTTTATTAGCTTTTTAATCAAATTTCTTATTAAATTAGAAATACGATAATAGTTACCTAAAAACCGTACTGTATAATGGGTTTCCCTGAAGCCTTCAACAGTAACAGCAGGGAGGTCCGCAAGCAAAGACACCGGCATGACTCCCAAAAATCACGTCCCAGCCTACCATCCCCTCAGTAAACAATAGACAAAGGCACCGCCATGTTATTAGGCTAACCATTTTTATCAAAGCACCTGATCAAAATGTCCGCTCTACTAGGAACTAAGTGAGTTCAAAGAGCTTACAAGCGCTCCTATATGTTGTTGGGCTATTTAAGGGTTAAATGAGTCGTAAAGGTTTTTTGTTTGTCTTAGCGCCATATTAAGACTTATTTTTTGTAAACATACATTACAAAAACATTCTATCTGATGTGTTAATACTCACATGACATGATTATCACTTCAGGACGAAATGAAAACGAAATAACAAGCAAAGCTCTGGAGTACTGGCAGTAATTGTAAACTGGAATGAGAACCTAACATCAAACAGAGTGTGATTACATTGAAATGATTCCTTTTTCAAATTTTCCATATATATAATCAATTTAATAACATATATATATATTTTTAAAAATATATATTTTTTGCCTTTTTTCGTCGTTATTCTAAATCAACTAATTTAGCAATATTGTTGCTTTTTAGGATCAAAAGTACTTATTAGATTCAAATATGAGGGTCTCTAACAACAATTTCTTTAAGAGATTTTTATAGAAAAACACAAATTGAGATTTAAAAAATATATTTGAATAAATACTAAAGTTAAATACACAATTGGGTACTTAATAAATCAATATGTATAAAAACAAATATATTTGTGTTATATTAGCGGAGTATGGGCGGCGTGCGGCGTCGGCAAAGCTTGTTAGTGGCTTTCATTCAAAGTAAGTTTTAATATCGAGTCAATAGTTTTATGAGCCATTGTAATCAGTGCTATAGGTGGTCTGCCGAGACGATGTTATCGGCTTACTGATGAATTTAGACAATTCAATTTATAACGATATATTTATGTAGTCAACCTCTTTGGCGGAGTTGTTTGCTTTCCTGTGTATTAGAGAGACGTCTAGGATTTGATACCTTCGAAACATAAATAGGATATTACGAATATTCGTTTCAATCGATAACCAAACCCGGGACTTTTACATTCGCCACTAATCGCCGAATCTACTGATTGGTACATACGTCATTTTTTCATTTGTCGGTGTAATTTTATTTGTCTATAATAATAATATAATGACACAAAACGTGTATAAAACAAAAGTAAAAAGTATAAGATTGACGTAAACCGCGTGTAATCTGTGGTTTATGGTTAAACCTTCATAACCGATTGTTAACCTTGTGCATTTTCGTAACTCTCCTCTTAACGTTTTTTTACTCATATTTTTTCTCGACGATATTTTTATAACGCTTAATCTCTGAGCCGAGCCATTAGTTAGAGGTAGGGAACTAAAGCAAGCTTCACTTAGCGAACATTTCGAGAATAGGGTCTGCCCCAAAATAAAACTAATCGTACACAATTTATATTTTATTCGAAAGTGAAAAATTATATGATGGAATGAATAATTTGATCGATTGTACGACTGATTCTGGGAAAGTTTATGAATCATTCTTGGTTTTTTTTTATCTAGATATGGGATTCTAAAGAACAGGAGCGGTGAATATTGACTCATAATTTTCTATGCTTGGATTAACATAAATTATTCAAATACAAATTAGAAAAAACGCAGTTCGAACGGTTTGTGCCAAAAAAATTACTTAATATACGGTCAGTTCAAAATAAGCACTAAATAATTTGTTAGCGAATGCATTTAATTTATATACTATATTATTTTATCACTGAAAGACGTAAAACAAAGTTGCATTGAAATCGACCGAGATTTTTTAGAAAAAGGAATTAAAGTATTCTTCATACTAATTCAGACATGGACGCTCCAATTGTTTATATAGTGTAATGTATATAATATAGTTTAATAATATTTATTTATAATATATTACCATAAGTTGAAGGTACTAAGAACGTTGATATAAAAGCATATTGTTTTGCCTAGTGAGATGACGTGTATTAATCGATCAAACACTATGAATCTCTTTATTACACATAAATTAGTTCAAGTAAGACATGAAAGACATAAAATGCATACATTTACTTAAAAAACAGTGCCTGTGTTAACCCTGAACTTAGTTGCGGGGTCGAAGGGCGTGGCAGGCAGATGGTGCGATTGCACCGGCCAGTGCGTTCGTCTCATCATATTTACCTGCTCCTCTACAAACACTAACTGATATAAAGTTGCGTTACTGGGCCTTAGGGACCCTATCGTGGTGTCTAATCTTGGAAATTCTCTTAAATAAATATAGATGTACCTACGTGTAAATTGTAGTGCTTAAATTTAATATTTAAAAAGATTAATTTCGTGTTTAATTTATCACAATAACCGCCATATATAGTATTTTAAATTGTAGTTGGAAACGGTCTTTAGTGATTCTAGTATTAAGCAAAATCTCCTGCAGCGTGTGTCTGCCTACCTATATGTATGCGCTTATCTCAGAACTACTGTAACCATTTTTAATGCGGGTTTCAATAATTCTATTAAAGATTTTGCGTTAATTGATTGAACATTGAATGTATTGTAAAAAGTTATGAAAATTTATATTTTACAAGACGACTCGTTTCATAACAAAAACGGGGTGTTACTTGATTTGTTTATCAAACGATATAGTGGATCCTCGTGGCAGTTATATTTTAGCGTTCTAAATCAGTGAGGCGGCTAAAAGTCAGATATACCGGAGTGCGAGGGGCGGGGGCTGCTGGTGCCCGTGATTTAATGGGCCCACTTGCTAATTACGGCTTGTTCAAATTGTAGCTTTCTCACGAACCCTTGGGAGCCCGGTAACACCAATTGGCTAACTATGGCTTAATGATAAAGTTATTTTATTGATTTATCAAATAACAAAATCTATATCAATAATTAAAATTAAACTTTATTTTTGTTATCTCTTTATAATAATATAAATTACTCAATAAATTAAAAATGTGATAAAAGTAAAAGAAATAATGAAAATAAAAATTGATATGCTAATATTGAATTTAAACCGTAATTATTTAATTAGTGCAAACGGCCCAAGATGCGCCAGATCTGCACAGCGTACATTACTGCAGTCGCTATACTTATTCTGTCTGCTTCAACCTGTTACCCGGTCAACCTTCATTATAACCCTCCTTTTCTTACTAAGCCCAACCTCGTATCTCCATCTCAGTTCTACAACGCTGGGGTCAAACCGGGCCACATTACCGTAATGATACTTAAACACATATTTAAAGAATCCTTTTTAAATAGTTTTGCGATGGTTGAATTCTTGATCTTCAATTCAAGTTTAGGATCTAGGCACTGGACAACCAACTTCATCGTCTATGTGATTGTATACTAAAATACACATTAATTATGTAAATTATATATATTACAATATAAATAAGATATATAGGTATATTTTTTATTTAACGGATTTTTAGCATGCGCAGTGATAAGTTTGAAAGTAAACGAATACAACGCAAAAAAAATATTATTTTTATTGTTTATTTTATTAATAAATTAACCTGATGTGCAGTCAAGCCAATATAGTACAGGCGTCTCTATCTACTTTATTCTACACAGTTTGGTTGATATTTTGTTTATAAAAAATTAAACATAAAAAGCCTAAATAAAATATAAAATTTATATACTTAATTAAAATATTATTAAAATTATACTTACATTGCATTGTATCACAAACAAATTCCAGCATATCGCATATATCGAGAAATGTTCGTTTCTTATCCATATTTTGGCCACAAACTGGTATAGTGTCGTGCATACAAGATTCTGCTAGAAGACAATATTGATCTATTCTATCCTGAAAATAGATTTATGAACACATTTTAATCTAATGAAATTTAAGAATAATTCGATAACTTGATGTTGTTCGCCCAATTAAATAGTTCTCCTCATGTCTATTCTCGTGAAAATAACATTTTAATATATATGTATTAGCCAATAAGCAATAATATTATTTAAATTCAATAATTCGTCGTGGGAGAGACAGATATAGCAGTATCTGTTCTATAGCTGCTGAATCGATTATATGGGAACCACAGTAACTTACAGATGGTGTTGTAACATATGCAGGAACATGAGGGAATGCTTCCAAACATATTTGAAGTAATAAAATAATAACTGTAAAACAAAATATTAAGTTTTAAATCACAATACATTTTTATTCTTTGCTATTTTTTACCTTAAGGTCAAATTTTAGTGTCAAGGCCGTTATTTCGGCTATATGTGTGTTTCTTTTATAATAACTAATAAAGAAGTATTAATTATTGACAAAAATTAAAAAATTTGTTGCCTTATTTTATTGTATAATCTGTTGTCTATTAGCTAATCTTTGACAGTGAAAATACTTATTTTTACTACAATTGCAAATTTGGATTTCGTAATAGCGTTCCACATATTAATTACATCCATAAAAATCTTCAATTTTCACTCACCATTGAAAAACAGGAACTTAAGTCGCATTCCGTTGCAATCCAAAGCTATACTGATTCAACTGGTTTACATAACTAAGCTTATTTTGATTAACCATATGTAGAAAGTAAACATTAGGAACAATGGGAATGTGAATGAGTTACGAAATTAAAGGTGTTGTTCAGTGATTGTCAACTATTTGGTAATCTGTATGGACTCTCTAAAGTAAAAAATAATCATATTACACTGAACGTTTAGTGACGGTATTTGCTCTATGACAAAATTAGTGGATAGACGATTGTTGTTTTATTCTCCTAATGGAAGATCAATTTTGCATTAAATGCAGGTACGTTTCCGTTTACTAAATGTATTTTTAATAAATTAACTAAATAAATATTTAAATTCGATCCAGTTTGGATGATTTAAGCGGATTTATTTACTGTAAAAAATAATTAAATGTACAATAGTTTGTGGTCCCTGATAGATATGTTAGACAATGAACACCTACTCAATGTTTTGTATTAACATCCTGTGTTACTCTAGTTTCATTATAGACTTCCTGGAAAACACACTTCCATAATAAAATAATGTTTTTTATCCGAGTACTATCGTGTACGTTAACTTTTCTTTTACAAAACTACATTTTATCTAATGCCTAAGATTATTTACGATTAATTTAAAATAAATAAATAGAGTTTTGAATTAGATATTTTTATTTGATAATGATTTTCGTTGTGATTGTTTTAATTTAATTTATATTATAAACATTATTCTTTCAGGCATATTACTAATATCAGTTTTAGAAATATGTTGCCACGTAGAAGAAGAGTCTGAGGATTACTTCTTTCCTTTGGAACCCGTAAGTTTTCAGAAGAATAGTTATTTTTTAAACATTTTTTTATACATATGATTGGTTTAAAAGTGCAAAAAAAAGGTGTCAAACAAATTTCATTCAATTGTACAAATTTTTTTTCAACTAGTTTAATGTTGTGCCAACCCTATAGAGTTATATCTACCATGTTTCCGCTTAGAGTTTTAACAACACACCTTTCTTTCGATTAAAAGATTATGATTTGGGTTTTTGTTACAGGTGATAAATTTCTGCAAGTTGTCCGAGCAGTGTGAACATGATTTTATACCATTATGTGGACAGGACACTTTGGGTATAACGAGAATGTTTAGCGATAATTGCGATCTTTATGAGTATAACTGCGATGAGAAAAAACGTAAGATTTTCGTTAAGTATAAAAATTATCTTTTAATTTTTTTAGTAGCCTTTCATATGACCACGCTATAGAGTACGTAAACCAAATGGGCGGAAAATATTTTAATTATATTTTTAAAATGGAATAAATATATTTGCGTACTTTTTATGATTTATATTTTAAGCATTTGTAGTCAATCCTCGTAGAGTAACTAACTTTGTTTTTGGTGTTTTGTGTATGCGATTCTGACACTAATAAAATGATTTTGGTTGCTCAATGGTAGTCTATATACTATTATACATACTTTTTTTTGTAGAATATCGACACGTGGTTAACAAAGTTTGCCAATATGAAGCAGTGGCTGCTCCTGAATTGGACTGAATAATTTGTTATAATTAATGCTTCATTATAATAAATACAAATTATATAACTAAACATGGTTCTTTTTTCATTTTTCCTCACTAGTTAAGAAAGTCTATTAATAATAGTTTTTACTTATGAAATGAATCGTAACTTTTTCAAACAAACCAATACTTAATACTTCTTTCTGTGGTATTCACAATTTCTGAGAATTTTGCGTTTCTTCATACGCTTAGCCGCGGTAATTTGATTGAATATTTGATGTTATAATAATTTTTATTATGCTATAAAAATATGTCAAATACATTTAATATTGTGTAGTCTTTTGATGCTTCACCATTTCTGTATGTAAGTGACCCGTCTTTTAAATTATTACAATAAATATAGTACTTTTTTTTTGTTTCCTGAACTTTGTTTTTTGGATTTCTATCAGACTAAATTCACTTTTCCCCACTGAATTGTGATTTTCTTTGTTGCATGTTTATAACAGTGAACTGTTGTAATAATTAGAGTCCTAGATGCTTTAAATAAACATTGATTGCTTGTTGTGTTAGCTATATCCTGTATCACAAAGTTTAATATTAAATTGTAACATAGAGTTTAGTATAATTTACACAATCGAATGAGGAATACGTTTTTTGAAATGATATTTAGAATTATTTTTAGTGGTAAGGAAATATTTTGTACTATTTTCCACTTAGTTTAAATATGCTACTTATAGCTTAACTAATTTAAAAATATGTTTATATTTAATTTTTTTATTCCGATGTTTTGGAAGCTTCACAATCGTCGTAAGTTCAGTATTGCCGTGGCCATAGTAAACGCGATAGTAAGCCGGAAAAGTTTTTTAAATTAGTGTTAAACTAGTAGTCATTAGTAAATGACATGATATTATTAAATACGATGCAATTTTTAGGATTTATTGTAATAGGATTAGCTGCAAAAGTTTGGTGTCACGTTGAGATTGAAGCTGAAGATTATTTTTTTCCTTTAGAACCTGTAAGTTATTTCATATATTTAACCTTTTTGTGTTTTATTCTATTTTTATCTTTTATTAATTTATTGTATCACTATATAACATCCACGTCTTATCAAGAGAGCGAGTGAGCTTTTGTCAGTAGACGTATTTTTTGCGATTTAATTTAATTTGAGGGTTTACATGTAAATTAAATTTTTATAATTTCTTATATTCTTCTTGTTTTTAATAAATATCTGAAGTCATTAATAAAAGAAGAAGAAGTAAGCCGTATCTAAAGTGTCTGATTAATAATAATTACAATAAAACAAATGAATTTTTTAATGGTTTGTAGGTAAACTATTTTGTTTTTATTTCAGATAGTTAATTATTGTTCAATGGCTGACGAATGTCAACACGATTTTGTGCCGATTTGTGCCCAGGATTCGTTGGGTATTTCTAGATTATTTAATGATGTTTGCGACCTATTTGAATACAACTGTGATGAGAAAAAACGTAAATATTTTAGAGTTTTCTTTTGTGGTACATCTTCTCTTCGTATGCTACTTGCCTGTAGGCCTACTATAGGTTTTACAACTTGAGCCAGTCCCATCATTTAATCTCGTAATGTAAACTACTTAATAAATAAATAATAATATATTTATTCATTAAAATTATTATTTGTTTAGTAATTAATTATTGTTTGAGATTTTTGAGATAAAAAAAAAAATTTCATTTCCAGATTTTCAACATGTGAAATTAAATGTTTGCAGAGAAGTCCCAGATTAAAAAGTAATAATAATATTAGTTGTAATATTAGTTAATTATATTAATAAAATAATTTCAATTGTTTATTAGACTGTTTTGTTTAACTGTATTGCTAACTGAGCGCACATTTCTTACTCGTACTCAACAATGTTAGTTTATTTATGAAACTAAACTATTTCTGCAGAATCCTCGTACCTACTTGAGACGAACTGTTTGTCAAATAATATAAATCAAACCCAAGTGTTGTTACGTACACCTCGCAGTGACAAGCAAATATTAAATAAGCTTAGTGTCTTTACTATGAACATTTGCGAACAATTTATACATTAAAAAAGTTTATATGTGTAATAAATATAATTCATTCCGACGCATCGTTTCAAAAACTTTACAGCCATCAGTTACGATATGGTCATGATTTGCTGTAAATTATTCGAAACCCCGAATTATGCATAATCGTAATAAACCCAGTAGTAAGTCGTACAAAGTCTTCTAAATTAATTCACGAGTAATATTATAATTGTTTATGTATATTTAGGTAAATATATAATAGTATATACAGTTTTAGTCTCGAGATAATACCGACCTCAAGAAAAACAAATAATAGATCCAAATCCGGATCCAATGTTTAATTTTTGTTTTGTCCGTGAATGAATCTCAGTAGGTACCCTAGTATTTTATGTGCTAATTACTCCGTCATACCATACCAAACGCCACAGGTTATAGTTATACAACGCATTGTATGTACAAGTGTATGTATATATTATTATTATACATATACAATAAATGTGTCGTGGTATACCCCATGTTTGTGGATAAATACGCCCAAGTAATATTTGACGTCATAGGTAAAGTGTTACAGGACCTTCTTAGCTTCTGTTCCTAGAAACATCATGTGAAAACATTATTTGATCACAAATGTTAGCTTAGAACTCCGTTAAGGCCTAAGTACTAGATTTACAGAAATGATTGTGTATCGTCCAGGACTCCTTTGCATAGCTATCTTCTAGTATGCATGAATATACTAAACTATTACATTACTTAATGATATAATTTAAGTAATGCGAAATAACAAAGACATTTTCATAAAACAAACATGCAAAGGACCTCACTCAAAGTGACAGGCCCGTATCTAAAGCAGCGAGCGGCGACAGCAAATTTCTGAGATAGAAACTGCGTCGAAGCATGTGTCTTCATAAAGATAATCCGCGACCCGATCCCATTACAACAGAACACAATGCTCAATTAATAACTTCGATATCTACGCAATGAAAACCGTTTTATGCTAAATGGAACCAAGATTTACTTAACTATAAATATATGAATAAAATATTCTAACAAAATAATAATTCTTTAAAAATCGATCAACACATTAGCTCATATACCGTAGTTGAGTTGGATTTAGGTTGAATATTCGCAATAAATACTGTATTGTTGCATCCGAAAAACTTAAGTCGACACCAATGTTTATATATATCAAGTTATTTTTTACATTATAAATATAATAAATAGCATAGTCACATTCAAGACCTCCCAGAGAGGTTAAAGCTTGCGATATATTAACAGCTGATCTACTACATATCTTAACACTGTTCGGGATAGCTCACAACTATCGACTTACCAAGTTTATTTGTGATCTTGTCGAGGGTTTGTTACCTGTCTCGTCGATGTGTCTTGAACTTAAAGATATAACTATAGATTTATCAATTTGTTGGTAAATTAAGATTTGAGATTGCGTATATTTTATTGGTGTGACCAAACATAACGCGTGTCATGTTTTGTCATTTTGCAAATTACAAATGCTGTTAAATATATATATGTATCTATGTATAATATGTATATATTATAGTCTAACATAAGATAGCAGTCTGTCTGATGTTAAGCTTAAGTTTGATCCAAGTCAAAAATTACTATGATGTTCTGGTAAGAGCATACTTCACTGATGTTACATTCAAAAGTTACGGCACTATCTTAGGATGGGATGTTGGCTTAATATGTTTAAAATTAGTATTTATTACAAATTTACTAATTTATAATAAATATCATAATTTATTATGTTTGTTGTTGCTCAATGTTCTTTTTTTAAATTTAAATTGCCTTTTCTAATTAGCGTCTTATTCAAGTCTTGGACCTTGTAGTATAATAAAATGCCCAATCAATTAGTTAACGGTATTTGTGAAGGCTCTTTTGGGCCTCTTTAGTAAAGTAGGTAAGGGACTTGCGCACGCGCATGTTTACTCAGATGCCAGCGCACCCGCCGCTCCTATTACCGTCTATGTGATAATGCCGGTTAAACCGAAAACGAAAGATTTATTTTTTAAAATGCCGACTCGCAGTGACATATCTAGTTGTGTTTACTTTCGTGGTCACAAGTCAAAATATTGAATTTAAATAGTGTATTTTGTGTAATTAATGTGTAAATATGAAAAATTTATTTTCATTATATTTCTTTACAAATATCGATATTTTCGTATATATTGATTTGTTATATATTTATAGGTATTTATTTATTATGTATATAAACGAAGTGACATGTTTGTTGTTGTATCAACACAGGATGTTTATTTTACTTTCTAGCAATATAACAGATATGTAACAAAAATGTAACGATTTTCTATATGTAGGTACCTACTAGTTAAATATTTATTTATACTCTATTTCTATATATTTGCAGTATAGTAGGTTCGAGGCTGCAGCAACTGAGACGATGCAGACAAAGTTTTGGAAACGAAATATTAATATTAAAAAATAATAAAATCTGTAAAACTGTCAAATCATGTTCGTAAATAACCTCAGTTATTTTGTTAAAATAATTGTTTAATATAAGTTTATAATATATTTTATAATTAATTTTTTTTCTCAAAAAGCGTTAACTGTAGTTTAAACTGGAGTAGATAGAGTAGATTCTAGTTTCATGTAAACCAGCGGTTCTCAAACTTTTTTGGCAAAGGAAAAAGCCTTAATGTAATTATAAAAAACTGATTTATATGTTTTTATGAATAATCATATTGCAATGTAATATTACGTAATATTTAGTTGGAATATTTAGATGTAACCTTATAATCTCCCTTTGGTAGGTATTTTTTGCAGTATTTTAGCCCTAGGGTTCCGCGGAACACACTTTGAGAATGGCTGATGTAAACAGATCCTTGTTAACCTAAACTGTTAACAAGGATCGGGTAGCACTTAACAGGCACCTCCTAATAGTTGGGACAAAGCTCGGATGCTGTTTACACCGTCTGGTTGTCCAGTTAAGTGAACTAATTGTTGTTAGAATGTATCGTGCACCTGTTCCGAATTAATTTTACTTATTTACTTTAACCTTAAACTTATAATTGTTCGATCATTTAAACTTTAAATGAGATAAAAATATTATATGCGGCTTACTTTAGCGTTTATTTTGTTGCAGTCTTCGAAAGTATTCGAAATATCGGATTTAGTATATACTAAATAATAAACAAAATAAACATTGGAGGAGACATGATTTAAATGCTCGAGAAAAAGCTCAGATATCTTATAATTTAATCTTAACTAAATAGAAAATCGATCGCGAAGTCATTTACTGACAATATGAAACCATACCAAGATTTAATATTCATTATAAAAAAATCCTTGTTTTTAATAATTAATACAAAATCTAATCAAAGACCAAAGACGAAAAAATACAGTTAAATAAACAAGTAACAGTCGTGATTCACGTGCAAAAACCAAAACTGTAATTAAAATTAATGAATGAACAAAGCTGGTTTGTGTTGTTCTGGGGAGTCCCACGGATTGACTGGGGCCAACGGTCATTATTCCTTAGTCTAAGTAATTAAAGATATAGGTGAAATAAATAAATGTATTAGTGTAGTGAGTTACGATGCCTCGAGGAGTCCTGCTAATAAAACAAATGACGAGTCGGCAATGAGAGACGCAGTTTGAGGTACATCATCGTATGACAAAAGTGGCTATGGTTAATATTAAAAGATTTTATGCGATCTGCTATCGTGTTTATTTTGATTATTTTAATTCGATGTATTGAAGGGTTTTCAGCTCCATGGACGTGGTGAATACTGTTTGTCCAAAGTATTTACGAATACAATGTAAATTTACTTTAAAGTAAAGATATTAGGATGTGGAGAATACACGCATTACATTTAGAAAAAAATAATAGAATTCTACCGTATGACCAACACCAGGCAGAAACATGGCGACAAATTTATTTGTTGTTCTTTTTTATAATTAATAAACACTTTTTTTGTATTTATTTTTTTTTTTAATAAACAACAATTTAAATAAAATATATTTCTTACATATTCAGTTTTGATTTAATACAACAGAAAGACCCGGCTGGGATGGTACATCTCAGCAATTGATTAGTCGGTACCGCTTTGAGTGCGCTCGCCGCCGCTCACAACAATTTGCTCGCGGCCCGCCCGCCCTAATTTTAATGGCCTTATAAAATTTATATTTAATGTATTTATCATAAGCATGTTTATATAGAAACGGCTTGTCGTTTTAAGCGCCTTAAGTCTGGCCACATACACGCATACAATGACATTTGTAATGTTTGAAAAATATGTTCGCGTGTTAGTTTATGTGAACACTTCTACACAGATTTTTGTATATTACGATTTATAACGCGCGTATATGTGGATTAACCTTTATTTTTTGGATATTTTATTTATTTCAACATACATAATTAGTGACAAATAGTTGCAAGTAAAATTTAACAATGATTAATTTAAGGTAAAAAATAAAAATTATAACAATTACAAGTTTAAAAAAATAATTTTTCGTATTTAATAAATAAGTTATCTCCATAATATGTTAGCTTCTTAATTGTTTTATTGTGGGCACACACGGGAATAGTGCATTAGTCGGTGTGGGTCATTTCAAATCAATGCAGCGCGGTGGCAAGGACCTTTTTGAACTATTACTATAAAACGTATGAATGCTATCTAAAAAAACTGCTTGTTTATATTATGAGTTTATAAAAGCATTCATAGACTGGGAGTAACTGTGGGCTTGCACTTAAAAAGCCTTGTATACGAATCTTCAAGCATTTTCATTCGGTACTAATGTAATTTTTTATATGTACTCAAGTTCGTGTTTACAAGTAGGTACCCCTAAAAAGGGTGTTATAAAAAATAAATTACAAATTGGCCCGCATAGTGTGTAGATTGTTGTTAAATAATAATAAATTGTATAATACATAATAGACATTAAATAATTTATATTTTTATAATAAGCAGGATCAGAATATTAACTAAAATAATAGTTATCTAAAAGGCTAAACACATAATATTTCAAGAATGTGAATATTCACATATATCAGTGCATAATGCAGAAGTTCTGTACAAATGTATAAAACGAAGTATGTCAACCGAGACCTACCCCACGAATGGAAGGTCCAGCCTTTATCGATTGTACGCAGTGACTGTTGCGCATGTGTCGTACAGCGAAGTACACTCACAAACAAATTCCAATAACAATTTCGTATTTAATTATTTTATATTGTCATAATCTTATTTCTTTTTAGTTTTAAAGTGTAAGAATAAGGGATAATGGAAGGGGCTCCTAAACTTCCGTGAGTACAAACATATTGTTAAAAATCTAAGTTTTATTAAACATTATTTTATTCACATTCATTAATACGATGCAAAAAATTACTATGACGGTAACATATTATTTCAACAGATAAAAAAAATAAGTGGTATATTTTTCATGAATGTAGAAGTAAAATGGAATGTGTAGGTGATTGTACTGCGGCCGATCCAGTTGAGCTTTGCGGCACCTCACAGCCGCAACTTGCGAGAAACGCCTGAAAGTCCGTAAGATCGCCCTTCTTCGAAGAAAAGCTTTTGGGAGCTTAATTAGTAAATCACGCGATCAGTGTTTTTGCCGGCTGTAGAACAAAAACTAAGTGAGGAAAATGTAAGTACACGATTTAGGCGTGAAGCTTTAGTTTCATTGTCGTGATAATAATAAAACAAAGACTTTTTAGGTGTTTTCCATTTCTTAGTAGTATTTAAAAAATATTTTTAAAATTATTTAATTTATTTTAATGTTTAAAATAATCAATATGAAAACCCGTAACATAATTCAAAAATGTCTGTTCTCCCATTTTTGTAACGTTTATCTATTTCTAACACTACTTTTTGGCTATAACTGTGTTAATATAATATGCTTTATATTTTTCATGTTTCAATTAAAAAAAAAAAAAAAAAAAAAAAAAAATGGGGGTTTTGTTTTTTTTTTTTTTTAAAAATTTTTTTTTTTTTTTTTTTATTTTTTTTTTTTTTTTTTTATTGATAGCCCAACATGTGACCACACTCCGCCTGATTTGTAGCCATATAGGTATAATATATAAAACCATGAATTTGTCTGTAAAACAAACGAAAAATCAATTTTATATGTATTCTCTTATATAATCTAGAACATAGACCTAAAGGGCGTAGAAATTGTGACGTCATTTGGCATGAGGCCAACCTTGACTATTGATCAAGGTAAAAGGTATACAATTATACTGTCTATATATACCCATACAACTACAACATTTACCTGATTTTATTTCATTGAGCTTGGACTAAATGTACAATCGATATTTTCACAAATGAACAAAAATTCATTAATGTCAAACTTTGATAGGCAAAGACTACGACAGTCGATATTATATGATAGTCGTTCTTTTATAGAAAAATAATAAACACCCATTTTCAGGGCAGCCGAAGGTGGAGGACCTCCCGCGCCCATCGAACCACAAACTGGTCCAGATGGAGAGATCATCGGAGGACCACGGACTATGCAGCAGATCGCTGCTCAGCGACGGCTACAGCAGACGCAGGCTCAAGTCGACGAGGTATATATTCGGAGTATATGATTTTATCATTAATTTTGGGAACTCAATAACAAAAATGTGTATGGGAAAATGCATGCATTGTATGGAATAAAGATGATACTTAATACTGTTATATAGGTGGTGGACATAATGAAGACTAACGTTGATAAGGTGCTGGAAAGAGATCAGAAGTTATCAGAACTTGATGATCGTGCTGGTAAGACTCTATTTAAACATATGCCTATAAAATATATTATTGTATGTCGATTGATAAACTACTACAATTAGATAAACACTGTTTTCAGATGCTCTTCAGCAAGGGGCTTCGCAATTCGAGCAACAAGCCAAAAGCTTGAAAAATAAATTCTGGTTACAGAATTTAAAGGTAACTTTTGCCCAGCTGTTTCAATTAAAATTAATTTCAATAATATTTATTTATTTTTTGTTTTCATTGACCTTTGTTACGGTGTTACAAGCGCATCATTTCGCTTAGTCAAAGTTCAATTTAGATGAAGAATTTATTTATAATTATAATCATTGTAATTAAATGTAATGTTTTATCGTAATTAGGCATTGGCGAGTGAAATAATAAAATTATACTGAGAGCCTACTCTAAAGTTAGGAACCAGTAAAACGTGGTATCTGCTCCAAACTTGATGAAGTTTGATCTACGAACGAATCTTGTATATCGTAATGTTCGAAGACCATCAAAATCGAGTCTTTTTATCTCTGAGTAGGTCCACTAATTAGAAAAGATGTGCGAGGAAGAAAAGTAAGAAGATACTTAGCAAAATACCACGTTTTACTTGCTTTGCCTTCATTCCATTGGCATTTTTTTAAACTCATGTATTAATTGTTCCTTAAAATTGCAGATGATGATAATAATGGGAGTAATTGGAATCGTTATAATAGGGTTGCTGTTCGGTAAGTAATAGAGCTTTCTGTTGCCTTATAAATGTTGTTCCGTAATGTGTCTAACTACTCGATGTCTTAAAACTTCTAGCTGTTTATTCTGTGTAATAGTAAACATCTGCCGCTCGCGGAAAACAAATGAAAAACTACACTATACAAATAAAACATTCAAAACTTATTAGACTACTTCTTAGAGACTGTCGCTTAGACCTATCTATCTACTAGAACCGTCTCGCCTGAGTACTAGAAGTGTGTAGTATGAAATAGTCGCTTCGCAGGGAGATGTGTTGCTTATGGCTCCTTTGCAGGTGATAACATAAAACAAATGTTTGGTTAGTTCGCTACAAAGGCACGGCGTCGTCGGTTGCCGATGCCCAAGCCGCTATTCCGACCACCGTCGGCAATAATACATTGCCTGCAACTGTCACTAAACCTTGTGAGTAAGAGTAGCTCTTCCTTCCTTCTTATTCTTCTAGATCGCCTTTATGTTTCAGTATGTGCTTGCTTGTAGTCTGAATCCTGCTGCAAGAAGTGTTAAATATTCGTGGTCTCATTTTACAATACAATGTGATTAGAAGTCTTATTAGTATAATAAGTGTGTTGCAAAAAATTCAAATAAAACATTCTGACTTAAAAAAGGGGCACAAATCTTGCAGGTGGATATTAGGCATACTTATTTTACATACTTTAAGTAATTCAATTCCTAAAGGGATTAATCGGCACATTTAATGACTATATCCCAATAAGGACGTATTGGAATTGGTCGACATACTAAAGTATGTAAATGAAATTTTGCTTTCAGAAAAACCGTATTATTTGTTCGACATTACACATCAAAACATACACAACATACATTTAAACATTATGTATATAATTCAAGTTTTTAATGATTGATCATACACTTTTGATACCATTAGTTGTTAGAAAGCATTTGAACATTTAAATAGATCAATTGATAGAATACATGTAATGATCGTTTTTTTTTTTGTTAAAGTCGTCTGTATTTTGTTTCATTACACTTATAGTAGGAAGATAATAATCACTTGAAACATTTATGACATCTGTATTATCACAATTAGGTATCAGTTATACATTTCACA
Source organism: Tineola bisselliella (assembly GCA_028551675.1). NCBI lineage: Eukaryota > Metazoa > Arthropoda > Insecta > Lepidoptera > Tineidae > Tineola > Tineola bisselliella. The sequence continues at coordinate 29,852 of JAPWLS010000703.1, forward strand.
TTATTTTAAGGTAAGTTATTTAATCTTTAATTTAAAAACAAAGAAAAATTATTTCAAACTAAATACTTAAATAAAGAATAAAGCTTTAATTATGTTGTATAGTTAATATTGAAGATGTTGGTGCGACGCATATATATTTCAAATTAGCTAAATCGATTCGTATTGGTTGAAAAACAAAAATGGGTCGTAAATATATTTATTTATACATTTATTTTTCAGGAAAATATATCTACTAATAATGTTCGTGTTTCATCTGTTTTTGGTTCTACATAATGAAAAATATTAAATAATAATAGATTATTAACTGTTGTTAGAATATATGAAATGTTAGTATTAATGTGAAAAAATCACAACCTCATTCCTATTTTTTGCTTGGGAATAATTGTTACGCATTTCCCCACTTACTCGTAAACCTTTGCGTACTTTTCACACATATTTAATTATACTTCTTAATTTGTGTGTGTATATATACCTATTATTTTACTGTGCCTTGAACTATGTATTTAAATAATCCACCAAATGAAAAAGATTGATATATGATAGCGTAATGGTGTTGTTATGTGTACTTGAAATTGTTAAGACTAATTTCAATTTTGGCTTTAAATATATATATTTATTTACTGTATACTATACGGATATTTGCCTAATAATTCTTCGAATTTGATATTGATTGTGATTTTCCAAAATACATGGAATGAAAATGGCCAATGAATTGAGTGATTGCGTAGCTTTTTATTTGTGAACTTTTGTGTCAAAATTATATTAAATTTATTATAAATTTAAAACTTATTATAATTTTAGTTTTACTTGGAATTGATTTAATGATTATTATTAGTGATTATGGCATTTATAGAATTGCCATAAATTTTCTAGCTTCATAAAAATAGGTCCATTTTGGTGCACTAAAAATAATTTTGCCTGTCAATTAATTGCCTAATTCTCTTTAGTCTGATGTCAATTCTTTATATTTAATACTTATATATGTATAGATTTAGTTATATAGCAGAAATATGACGACACATGAAGTGTGAAGATCTTATAAATATCCACTTTATTCCGTAATTGACAAAAAGTGTTAACTGACAAACATGCCACTTTTCGATTAGATCACGTGATTACAGTTCAGCCGATTATTGCATTTTGTACGTAATTCTTTCATCGAATTATACTTCTTTACTTATACTATTGTGATACTCAATGGATAGTGGGTCTAAATCTTTACTTATACTTAAGCCTTCTTAAGACTACTCTTTGCTTTAATGTATTTTCATATTGTATTGTGATTTTCTAATAATAAGGCACAATATTCCATACAGTTTATTTATATTTGTTTTAAATTTAATATTTTTTTTCTGGTATTGAAACAGCATGTATAGTGGAAATAATTTTGTTAAGTAAACAAAAACTTTGAAGCAAATTTAATCGATGGTGCCATTGACAATATTAGTTCAGTTTTAATAAATATAAACTTAATGTGTGATAAAGTTGGTGAGATTTATATATTATATTTAGTGCTTTTATTACATTGAGTTAAATATAATAGAGTAGCCATGCTAGAGGAAATATTTACGCAAGCTATAGACTATATAATACATATAACTTAAATAGAAAAATAAAATAATTCGAATAAACTTAAAAATACGTCGCATCTAATATTTTTAACTCAATGTTTTATTATTAATTTTGCATTCCCTAGCACTGTGTTATTATAATTATTAATATTAAATGTAAGGGTTGTAGTCGTGCGGAAAGAGTTGAGTGAGCGACAATTGTAGGGTGAATTTATTGGAATAATCAATATTAAAAATATAAACTAAAATTAAAGTCAAAACTGTAAGTAATTAGCAAAAACTACAATATCATGTCCGCATGTATTCCTGTCTAAAATCTAAAAGCAAGGATAAAAATCTTTGAAAAATATTTCAATAATAAATACATGAAAGATTATATCTAGGTAAAGTTTGGTCTTCTCCAATCTAATATATTGATGTGTGTTTTAAATTATCGTAATTAATATGTGTATTAATTATTGACAATATAGCAATAATAGTGCATTTACCCCAGTATCGTAATTTATAATAACTGTGATTATAATTTGTTCATCATTATTTTTAGATATTGTTCGAGAAATGATAGTCTAACTTATAAATTGACGTCTCATTTCCGGATATATTGTAGAATTTATTTCATTAATGTTGATAAATAAAAGATATTAAAAATAAATAAATGACGGAAATTAAATACGTATTATTATTATTTTTTTAGAAAAAAATGAATGTAATTTTATTTGACGAATTTGGTCTTTGATTCAACGAATAGCAATTTAATTTTAGATTTAAGTAGTTAGGGCGTTTTGCAAAAATATTCTATATTATTTATAAATAAAATTTCATGTTAATAATTTCGCTAGAAAGGATTTTTTATTCTTATTATTCTATTTTAGTTTATTTTATGGTGCAGTTAATTTTGTATATTGTTTTTTGTTTGACGTTCCTCTTCTGGCTGCCCCGTTGTGGTGCCAAGTTAACTTCTGTTTAAGATTTATTTAACGTTTACTTATGTCGTGTTCCTTAGCTGAATTATTAACATGATATTCTATTTATATTCGTAATAACACCAATTTATAATAGTGTACACATATTTCGATAAATAATAATAATAATATTTTTTGTTTGTAATATCGTGTTATTCAAATTAAAATGTCTGTCTAAAATATGTGTATTTATTTCCACAAATATTACTGTAGTAGCAATGTTTCAGAAATAATATTGATCGTCCTTATTTATTAAAAATAACAACTTTCATATCGTTATTAGGTATATTATGAGCTCATGTGTTATGTTATGCTACAAGCCCATGCACCTTCCATAATTTAATATTTAGCAACGACTTCGCCACGCTGCAATTTTGTTGCGACGTTAACGTGTTAATAATGCAAGGCAGAAACAATCTTCGTAAATTGATAAATTTAGTCCTAGCTGGCTGAAAATGATCAAATTTCCCAGTGTACTCATGCAATATTCAACCTTATCTAGTTTGCATGTAGAGTTATAATTAAATGTGTATTTTATGTCTATGGTCGGTATTGCTAGACCATAGAGAATGATGTGAGAGCGCAAGCGCTTTCTCTTTGATACTTGGCCGCCATTTTGAGTTACAGTTATGGCGGGAATGACGTGAATTATGCGTTCGTGTCATTGAGCCTAGGGCTTAAGTAATGTTTCTTGTAGGTATAGCGTTTTAGTTGAATTAGAGGAGCGATGGTGTGTAAATCTATTATTGATTGGGTTACTTGTTTAATAACGTCGTAAATGTTTCTGCGTAAAACTGATGTAACGCACTTAATAAATATTATGCTTTATGGAAGTAAATTATTGATGTCCTCTGTGCAGGGTGGATAGCGTGTTTGTACTTAAACAGCTATTCCTGCATTCTACTCCCAGTCTTCAAAACTTTTTCTCTAACATATATTCAGAAATATGTTTAATGTATTTGCTTTTATTATACATTGTCTTGCCTGTTTATTCAAATTATTATATTGTGTCTGAGTTACGTCATCGTTTTAAAACAATTTATATACCTATCTACATACATACATATACAGGAATTATTAAAACTAGGGTACCATTCATGATTTTCTATAATAGCAATGAAATGTAATTTTGGTCTTTGAAACTAAATCAATAACAAAGGTTTTGGATTTCAGTGTATCTTTCAAGCGAGTCACTTTGCAATTCTCGCCTTGAGATATTGAATTTATCCCATGAAGTCGGGGCATTATTTAATTGCGCGTCAGCAGTGGGTCGGTGTGCTGTCACGTCGGGCGCCGCTTAGTGCTGCCCATGTCGGTGGGTGAGAGGTGATATGCACAGTTTCACACTTGTGTACCAAACTGGACAAAATCATAATCAAACGGCTTACACCTATGATAAAAAATACATTAATTTTTAGTAAAGTATAAATAAGTAGTTTTTATATAGTTTGTCTATAATACAATGACTTTGTATAACTTTAAAGTAGTATAATATAATATAATATGAGTAATAGAATTATATTATAATAATATCATATATATATATATTTTTAATAAAATATATAAAATTTTGCTCAGAAACAGTTGTTATCGTATCCACTGTGCGTCGACAGTACTCGGTAATGGGACTGTCAGGTGTTTGAAGAACACACATCGCTCAGTTTATTTTTACTTTCCATGAAAGGTTCAGAACATTTATTTTTGCTCTAACGACCTTTTGATGGTAACAATTTTAGAGAGCGAGCCCAAGGCATCAGTGCATTTCGCATTGGAATTGACTATGCATCTCATTATATGCAACTCATATTTCTTAAACAGATAAATTGGAAAAGTTTACATTTTAATAGTTTTATATGCGTGTGAATAGACGTGATTTTGTTTTAAAAGAACGCCATGAAATAAAATAAGTGCAATAGTATGCAACAGAGATAAATGACATTGACATCATAAATGCCAATATCATGATATTGATTATAATAAAATTCGAACGCGGCTGATGTTGTAGTTAATGGCCACTTTAAAAATTAGTGATTGTGTTTTGTTTTTAAAGTTGCCTAACAAGTGTGTTACAATATAATATGATTCCTCATTTTCAAGCCAAACTGCATGAGATTATCCCATCTGTTACTCTAAACGGGGTTCCACGGCTGTTAGGGAATTCTGCTAGACCTAAATCTAAGTATTATGTTGCCTTCCATAGGCTTTGTGCCTCTTAGCTCTTCAAAATCCGGATCACTACACCAGCTCACATAAGGCACAGATAATCTTGGGACAGGAAAAAATCAGGGGATTTCTGGGATCCATTTATTAACTTTTGTTTTTGTATTTTAAGTGCGCTAAATAAATTATTATTATCTTGTCCTGAATAGTTATGATTCTACAACGTTCAAGTTTTTTACGTAGATGTTTTTTTTAAATATTATATATTCAAACAAAAAAAAAAATGGATTTACGTTCATTGAACGTAGCGGTGTCAGACCCATTAAAAGTATGCAGGTATTATATATGGATTAAATCTAATTAGTACGCGAACAAATTGGTCCTATAGGCCGAGTATAACAGCCGGTGTTGTAAAGTCTGAGCTTTCTAAAGTGGTCAATTGCTATGATTATGTTAGTACATAAGTAGGTGTTTGTGATATTCCCTATAATAAGTTGTGTCGTAAACATAGTGTTATGCTCAAACGAAGATGTTCACGGGATATTGAAATAGGGGAACGTGGTCGTACTTTATGATTAGTCATACAATAAGTAATTTGTAGTTCTTTTTACTATACTATGAATTAATACTACTAAATTATGTACAATCATTATTTAAATATTTATAATACTGATACTAAAACCATAACACTAGTAATCAACTCGTAAATCTAATTGACTTGCACATATTTTCACTTTCTTAAACTATCCCTGGCTATAAACAACTTTATTTTTATGGCTCTCTTCATCATGTTTCAACATAAAATTGATTTATATACAGTTTGGTTTCAGAATAAGACGTTCTACTGAGGCACCGTAAGCACCTTCACTAAAGGCATTTTTAATAACATAGAAAATAGTCGTAATTACGTCGATATTCTGATGAAGACTTTGAGAAGATTGCTATGCGAGTTGGAACTATGAGTGTCACGTGTCAACATAAATACATTGAATATAGGTAGCAAATATGACAATGAAAAAAGACTGAAGGTATGGTGTACCTCAGGGCAGTATTCTAGGTTGCACGTTATTTTAATTTTTAATTGCGAAAATTATGCATTTATTACATACCATTAATTTTATAATTAGTTGGTCGAATTAAAAAATGGTTTAATTATCTGCTATATCAAAATGTCCTTAATAAGTCAATTCACATTGAGTAACATATTCCTATCGCAAATCAAATGCGAAAAATTCAATCAATAAATTGTAACACAAAAAACTTAAAAGGACTATTGTAGAAGTATTGTTTATGAACTTTCAGTGTTTTGTTCTATAAAGAATAATGCAATAAAATTGTGGCGGTAAAATAAATCAGAAACGATTTACATGAATATATACATATGTACAATAACTACATTGTAATGGTCTCATTTGGTAGATCATCTTGTTTTCCACAAAGAGTACCGAAACCGCTGACTGTAAGCTTCAACAATTCACTGAATTATTATGATGGATTTTATTCAATTAAACATGGAGGTTTATTTTTATTACATTTGGACGCGGCATTTATCGGAGCATTATGCTAGAAAGAGACGGATAGTTGGTCGTTCTATAGTTGAGGCGAGTTAGGTGAATGACATTTCGTAGTGCTTTTGTTTTTGTTTTACAGTGTGACACTGCATTCATACAGTCTCATATTTTTTAGTAACTTTATATTTATATACTTCATAAGACTTTAAAAATAATCATAGCTATTCATATATATTTTTGTAAATAAATAAAATAAACCATATCCATAGTATTATTATAAATTTATAGTCATAACTTTTATAAGAATGAGTCGTAATGCAGGTAGGTCAGTGCGGCTACTGATACGTGCACATTCAGTAACGTGTTTTATAAAATAACGAATACCTACTTACTTCACATTGAATTCCAAAACTTATAACCGTACACAATTTACAATTTAATCTTAGCTAAAAGCGGAAGACTATAAAATAAATCTTTTTCTTTAACTGCTAAACTCATCATAATAATAAAATCATAGTAATTGACTTAAGGATATAGGAGAAGACTACAGTATGAATGCGGCGAGTACAGCTGCAAGGCGTTCGAAACTTATGTTACTTAATTTATATTTTAAATATTTCGTAAATAATTCAAACATTATAAATTTAGTTTTTTTATTTGTACATTTAAAAAATATGTCTATGAGGACTCATCTTACGCAGAGGTCCCGGGTTCACAAATAAGTATTTATCCGTAATATATGTTTATAAATATACTACATAATACATTAGTATATTATAAACTTGAAAAGAAACATATATTTGCTTCGAGTTTGTGTGTTGTATGCTGCAATTTGCAAATGACAGTCTGTGAAAACTGATTATATCTGATAGTTAATATTATTATAATATTTATTGTTGAAGTGAGCAGGGCGCAACCGTTGCTACGTATTGTTGTATTGATTAGTACAATTGCATTTTGACAAGTCCAAGTGTTAGAGAATAGAATAGTATGATATCCTTGTTTGATATATTGTGTTTGTATGTATTTATTAATAATAAACTTAAACGTAACAGTAATTAAACAAAAGCTATATAATTGAATATTTTAGTAACATTGTTAGCATCTTACGCAACTTCAAAGATTTACCACAGTTATAACAAAATAACAGCTCACACCTACAACGTGTTCTTGTTAATTGAGAATTGCCATTTTGTAGGCCGAATGCAACGAAATATGGCACAGTTTGCGTTAATTGTCTTGATTATATTTATTGACACTTGCTTCATTTGCGCTCACTTTCGAATTATATTTGAACTAAAATCAAAATTGATTTTACTATATATTAATGTGTTTACTTGCTTTACATAATATATCCTAATCCTTTCAGTTCTATTTAGAAATTTATTACTTGGATTTACATGAAAATTATTTACCTGTATTTAACAAATAATTAGATATAATATATGGCTTTAAGCTTGTTTTAAATTTCAAAATATTTAACTGAATAAAAAGACTTTATGTTACTTGCGTTTATTTTGATTAATATAATCTGACGTTTTAAAAACTTTTTTACACAGTACAATATTATATTAATAATAAATATTTTCAAAAGTTTATATGTCATAGGTTTTCGCTTAAATAAAATTTCGAACGATTATTAAGCCACACATTTTGCCATTAAAAAGATTTAAAAAAACGAAAATTGCAACTTGTGGAATATTGTGTACGATTTACAATAATGTAACGAAGTAGCCTCCGTATTAAGATGCTATTGGAAAGTGCGTGTGATGTTCCCAAAGATATTAAGGTAAGCCAGATGGGAGCACAAAGTAATTTTCAAAGAAACAAAACATTTATAGATAGCCTACGTATAAATGTACAGTGCGTATACATAGATATATCTTTTCTTCACATATTAAAATGCGTTTATTGTGGCACTGGCCCTAATTATGCAATTAATTACGTTTATGTAACGTACATAATAATTAAACACAAGTAACGAGATCGGAATTCAAGAAATTAGAATGCTGTGGGCAGATGAAGTGCACGTGGGACAATGCATTGAATTAAATTAAAGTTGGTCTTGTTAAGTTAGTGCTGTGGTCGGCGCGTGCGCAACTTACTTTAAATTAAATTGCGCGTGTATACGTATGTAGGCGTTTCCTTGTTTACTTAATTTATAATCATAGATATATAAGTAATTTAGGTTAATATATTTGTTTAATTTAGATATATGAGGAGTATGTGGATTTTGGAATCAATATGCAAAATTTTGGGAGTAAAATAGTATGGTCTATATAGTGTTCTTATTATTCAATAGTTCTGGTATACTCTAAATATTGAAAAATTTATAACAACAATTTTAATTTACTATTTTTTACTATGTTCTTTTATTATTATTCTGTATATTTTTTAATATAATATAATAATGTCACATTTGTATACCTTCTTTCTATACCAATTTGTTTTGTGTGTTTAGTTATAATTAGTGATTTATATTCACACCTACAAAGATAGCACTTAGGTGTAGGTAGAACGTTGAAAATAGCTTACATAGCACTTTTATTTCGTAATTCTTAATTATTTCATTAAATAATTCTGTCTAAATAAGATCATTTACGAGCATCACTTGATTATTTTAATAAGATGTTACTATGGTTATAAAGCGTATTTTAAATACTTTTTATTTATAATAACGGACGAGTTTTTGTAGTAATGTAGTTAAAAATAATAGATTTTGCTCTGTGTCTTTGACGTTCTATGCTCGTATCGTATTTGTTTTGTTGATATATATTTATATTTAATATGTATTTGAATTGATAAAACATTGGAGTAATTCAATATAATAAAATGAATTCAATGTTTAGTGTAAGGAGTCTGTCTATTAGCGGTAAGTGGTCGCATGTAGTTGGCAGTATTGGCCATCACATCACAATGTAAGCGGTCGATAATAAACTTTTAGTGCCTACCTACCCATGTTTAAGTGAGGGTGTTTAACGTCTCTTATATACGAATATTGTTTGGTATAAGTTTTAATGACAATTAAACTTTGTTTATTATTATAATGTAGGTTAATATTTTTGGTTCAGTTTATTTATCGCATTATTACATGAGTACTTTCTAGATATCTTTTTTTAGATAAAATTTAGCTCGACACGTTAAGCCGTCGCTTCTACTAACCGACACTAAATAATAATAATAATAATACATTTCTCTATTAATATTTAGGGATTAATCACTTATATAGGTAGACTTTATACATAAATAAATAGGAGTTGCAGCGACAGACTGTGGCAATAACCATCACCGGTTTTCCTATCACATCGCTCATATATTGTAGTATTTTCGTAACAAAGCTTTTATAGGTGTTCTATTTAACTATAAAATGATTGCTTAGTATACAATAACTTGTCTGATTAATTATGCCAGGTGTAGCCCTTAATTAACAATCACTGACAACTATTAACTATGAAAGGAATTTAGTTATTTATGAAGATACTAATTGTTACATTGTTTCCTTTTGATAGTTTGTATTTATTGTTTTAAATTTATTTTAGAGATACTTTTAAATGTAATAATAAATAATGCAATTAGGCTTATTTTGTTATGTAATATTGTGGTTGTAAATATTGTTATATATATTTTGTTATAGGGACTTAAATAAACTAAAATTGGTGTTTTAAATTAATTAAAATATACCTCATAATTGGTTTAAACCTTTTGTGGTTTATTATGGCACTCCTGGTTTCCTTACGTAAGAAATAGAACCGACATGAATATGAAAAAATGACCTGTATTTTTATGACGAAACATAATTTTATAAGTTAAAACCAAAAGAGAAACCAATATTTCAGAAACAAACTAAACTCCAATTAATAAATGAAGTAAAAGCAAATTTAGCCGATTTAGCAAACGTGAACTTGGAGATCGCCCAGATTGAAACGTCCGACAATAAATCCACCACGTGCCTTTAAAGGCATCATACCATAAAAATACCACCTCAGGCCATAAATTAAAACTACATAAACACCCAATATCGAAGTGGCGGCCGACGAGCGCAAAAAACCCGCAAAAGGCCCTTTAAACCCATGTAATGAGCAACAAAACTGAGCAATAAATTTAAACTTAAAGAGGTGTTATAATTAATGTTGGAATGGGAGGGAGTACAGACGGTTGTAAAGATGCGGTTCATTTCATCCCATAGTGGCCACAATGTCATAATTTGTTTTTAGTCAATACAAATAACTTATACGTTTAGTTGTTAAACTGATTCATTGTACAATTTACGTATGAATAAATATAGGTTAATATAGGTAAAAGTTCATATTATATATAATACATACAAGAATAATATACGTATATACCTTAACTCAAAGCAAAACAACTGACCAAAAATGATTTTTTAATTTATTAATTTGCAGTTTTACAAAAATAAATATGTAATACAAAACACAATAAAGTTGTACAGTCATTTGACCCGTGGTTTCTAACGTTAACATGGCGATTCACTAAAACATATCTTCAGTCACTCATAACGCATAATAAGACACGTCATAATATAAGTTTTAGTTGGAAATAGAGAAAAATTACAATCAATAAATTTTCCCACACCGTAGCCATGACCTCAGAAGTGAGGTGTCAAGTACAATATTTCCTTGTTATATAGAATACACATTTATGGTACGAAGTTGTTGAAAAACAACTATAAATTAGCAATTACAATACAAAGTCGTCGTAAATCATTCTAAAACACGTCTCCACCGTGCAATGAGACGTTAATAGTCTGCGAAGACAACGATTTCGTTTACACTGGAACAGATGTGACTTTAATTAAATTACTAATTAACCCTAAATTATATTATAATAAAATGTATAAGATTACTAATTGACATAGCTTTTGTATTTTGCTATCAAATATACTCAGACACAATAATTTAACAGTTAGAGATAAATAACAATCTAGACAATTAAAAGCGTTATGAATGAAAATTGTCCCAAACGTAATTGTCCGATCCAGTGTTTTTATTAACTCCATGTAACAAATATAAACTACTAAGTTGGAAATGTTAATAGAACAATAGATGTTGGGTACGATATCGGACGGTGGCGGCCCCTATCGATGGATATCGGCTTGAATAATTAATTCCAGTTAAGTCGGAGTTTAACCCGTTATTAAACCTCGATCAAGGATATGTCGTGAGTTAACAACTAACGGAAACTAACATCATTGTTGCTATTCACATTGCATTGTATAATTGATCTTTATTTAAGTAGACATATACCCTTAACCATATGTATAATATATCTATGTATAGGTATATGGAGATAGAATTCTTTAATATTAAGTTATTAAATGATTTATACTACAGTTTCTTAGCTCATTCCAGCGATACATAGTAGCCAATATCGTTATTCAATCAATATACACAATAATAAAGTCTGTATAGATGGGAACCTTGCCCCCTTCAGTGAGACCACCGGCGCGGGCATGGGGCACGGTAGCTCGGGGTCACAGATTCGATCCCAAGAGCGACCGTCGCATAAATTTTGTCTCATCTACAATAAACTGCGAAAATAAATCGGTATCATTTTTGTGGGAACATCTCTCTTTTGTATTTTGTATCGAGGTTTATTCGTTGTATTTATTGGTAGGTTGCTTATACCATTGTTTGTGGGTTAAACAATATGGGCTCGGTTAGTGAAGGCTTTCATTTTTCTTATAAGGTTTTACAATGTATGCTACAATTGCTTTTAAAAATGTTATTATTATTATTGGTTAAATATTTATTTAGCATTAATTTTAATCAAATCAAAAAATTAACTATTTAAGTAAAAATATGTTCAAGCTAAACCTTAAAATATATAGAATAAAAACGGTACAATTACATTTAAAAAATAACGTACAATGATATTTGGTTAAACAACTACAGCTGTTAAAGATTTAACAGAAATAATGTTGTTAAAAATGTATATAAATACCTACAAGTAAAGGAACAAAAGTGTAAATTCTGTAGCTTTTAGTTAAATCAATCTAGACCCCTGTTAGGGCCAACATTGGACTGTCCATTTAACGCCCATCAAAATAAAATACACCAAGTTTTTCTCATTTATAGGGAAGTTTTGTAAATAATTGTGTGTACGTCTCGCATAAAATTTTCACTGCGCGGGCAGAGCGACGGTCACTGAGATATTTTGTTGCAAAACAAACTTGCGATTGACGTTACTGTGTGTTCTATTTGACATTTGAGGGTCTCGATGCTGCTATGTGAAACTACTTCTATAACTCGATTTTCTTTTTCCCTTTTCCCAAAAATACTCAATTGCCTACAGTCATAGTCACATATTGTAAAAAAGGAGTTTGGATGATAACGACAGAAATGTACAATGAAATCTATTTTGTAGAATAACAATAGCATTGTACATATTTATTTATATTTAGTTATGTTAGATTGCTATGTAATTTTAATTATTTTAAACATTTAGTCATTATTATATATTTCACTCACGAAGAAGCGAGTGAGTTAAAAGTTTGTTAACTCAGTAAGGTGTGTGAATGTGCGTATTCGCGGCGGGTGACAAGCTCGGCTGTCGGCGGTGCCTCTGTGACGTGAGCCAATCAATTTGTAGCGGTCACAATGCGCAATACATCGTAAAGTCAACCAAACTAACTAGCTTCAACGACCACCGACACTCTGCGCGGGTTATTCTCACAGGAAACCAGTAATTGAAGATTCCAATTATTTTTATGTCGTCGCCATAGAAACGCGGATTCATAAGAAGGTTCAACTTGCAACTGGAATTTATGCTGTAACAACTGAATGGTTTCCAAAACATATAAAAATATATTTTTACTAGTATATATTAGATCAATATAATATGCTGAAGGACACTATTCACTATGGCCGAGTGGTCAAAGATGTGGCGTTACTACTAAGAAGTCAGGACATATATAAATGTTATTAAAATATTATAAGTGCTTGACTGATGATGTTAACACCGTGTTAAAGGAACATATTTAAACATGTGTTAATGCGAGAATTCCCCTTTAACATCAATTGGTATCTCATAAAACATGTATAGACGCGACTTCTTTGTACGGATCGCTTTTTGTGCCACTTAATGAAGTACATAAATACGTACAAGTACGAGTATATACATACTAGGATATCCTTGTCCTGTGTGTATCAGGACGAAGACAACACAAACACGAAATACACACACCTGAAACAAATGCCTACATTACGAATAATATATTTGTTTTGTTTGTGTTGTATGTTTGCAGTGTGCTGAAAAAAAAATACTACAAAGGATTTGACATAATTATCACGGACTTATAATTACTACTACAGATCTGATAGGCCTTATAATATAATTTTATAGAAAATATCTTATAACACAGAACACTAGGTTTTGCCTTGTTACGATTTTATGGAAATAAATCCCCAAAGACCTGGTTGTTTAAAATGGAAAAAAATAGCTTAGAAATAAATATTTTTTAACAGCTGTCTTAAATAAACCCAGATAGATAGATACAATGTTATGTATAGCACGTTATATATCTGAATATCTTAAAGCGTAGGTGGTTGATGGTTAAACCTCGGGACCTTCCAATAATATCTATAATTCCCTATTATCAAGTCGTTGTGCAAAATAGTGGGGGCGATAAACAAAATGATGATGTAACATGATAACTAACACTTTATATTCACTTAGAAAACTTATTTTGCCGGCAATTTTACTTATAATGTTATTCTATATATCTAGGCATACCGCTACATGATATAGTTATATCGAGAGACAAGAGCCTTGTCAATCTGGACGGTGCGAATGCGAATCTTCAGCGTCAAGGATCGCACTAAATTGTATACCTATTTATATGTTATTAAACAAAAACTTTGTTTTGACGAATTTTACTGTAGTAAATGTGTGAAATTATTTGCGTAGATAATTTAACTTATCTAGTGTTTAACACTGGAAGTGTCGGGCTGCATACTATACCTTTAAAGACCGCAGCCGTCAATTTTGTTTACTATAAGGATATCGCTGCCGTCACATTGACGTAAAGGAATCTCATATACTACAAATATAATAATGGTTTTTAATATGGATTTAAGCTGACAATAACAAATTAGGAAAAGTAGTAAAATACGAAAAGAAACAAAAACATAGTTTGTAAAATATTTAAGAATGAAATCGCCGTGCCGTCTAATTGACGGCGTTGGTCTTTCTAGTGTTAAAATTAATTTTAATATATTGACCGTTTAGTTATTAGAATAAATATCACAGTCTAAGAACTGTAGGTAAGTAAGTTGTGGTAGAATAATGTTTTCGTACGTCACTTGTTTTTCTTAACCTAAAAAATGCAATCATGACTTTCTTCCTCACTTATTGAAGCAATTTAACAATTTATATCAATAATTAACTAGATGATTTGTTATCTGCTTTGCGACATTTATCGGTCTTATATAGGGAAACAATCATTCAATCTCTACATAAACCTAAAGTATATAAGCTGTACAATATCAAAATAAAATTACAAAAAGGTTGGAACGCAACGGGTTAGGGCACGTGCACACTGAATAATATTATTCCATACAAAAGAATTCAACGCACAAAATAAAAAGAGATGCCCGTATATGGGTGTGTTAGTAATGTCGATAAATATATTGTGCTGTCGATATTTTATCTTTATATTCAATTAATTTGCATCCATTACAATATAAGTCATTATGTAAATACTTAAGTTAATAATGAATTTTATTTATATAAGTATTTTTAAGCCTTATTAATTATTTCATATTATATTGTGTGAGTATCGATATCAAAGTGATTCGACAACAATACATCACTAGCATGAAGAATCGCAGCATAGCGGCGCGTACGCAGGAATCTCGCGTTACGCAAAGGATCCCACTTTCGATTTCCTGCCAACATTACAATGGCTTCTTATATCGACGGAAAACAATGTCTTATGGGAATATTTGTGATCGTCTGCGCACCGAGAATAACTTCAGCCTACTGATAGTTAGTGCGAAACTATTCAAATTCGAAATCATTTTTCTCATATGTATCCTAAATCGATAGTAATGGTCACCAATCAGTACAATTAAAGCTAATAAATGAATATTAATTTCTGAAATTAGGGGTGCGTAATTTGAAGTAAAAGTGCGTCAATGAATATGTAGTCTCAATTTTAAAGAGTGAAAGCCTTATTAATCAATCTCATTCGCAAGATTTTTTTTAGTTATAACTTTTGAGTGAGTTTAAAAAGTGTATTTTCCATATAAGAATAAAACTTGTATTGTGTACCGATTGTTTATCGTCTGTCAACGATATCGTGGAATAAATAATATGTACAGTAGTCCCATATAAATATTTATATCTTTTCTTATATATCAATATTAAATTTATATTTATTAAATATTATTAATTATTTTAAGAATTATTTATAGGTTTTGAGAATTAAAACATATGTATTTTGAAAATACATAATTTAAAAAGCACTATAACACAAGTATAAGTGCAGTCCAGAATTTCTGTCAATTCAGAGATATCAGATCTTATATCAATCAGACGAGGATGACACTGCTGACCTGAAAAAGGTTGCAAAAAGTCTCTGTATGCAAAACAAATCCATGGCCATCAGTGGACGTCATACAGCGGTAGTAGTGATGAAATGCAAGTATTATTAACTTAAAAAATATTGTCAAATTAATAAATTGAATTTAAATATTATTTTAATCTAAATGAATAATTAATCAAATAACAAGTTACAATATCGGAAAAATAATGAATTACGTTTTTTCTTCCTCTCAAATAGCAAATTGGCCTAAGTGGTAAAATCCCTAAGATATCTCGTTTTCAAAGGCTTAATTCACGAATTAAATTCCTTCATTCAGGAATCCGTAACAAAAGAAATCAGTGACTCAATAAAGTATCCTGTGACATTATACTTTTAGTAAAACAAACCACTTCAAACTTTAAGGACAACAATATTAAAATTTAAAATCGTATAACAATAAAAATAAAATGTGGAAACTCGGCCATACACAAATGAATTCCAAAAATGTATTTTTTCTCGAATACCTTTCTATTTTTGTGAGAGTTTGATTAACCATTTTATACGGGTATACATTGCTTGAGTATTTTTTCATTTACAAAAAAATCTTCCGTGTTTCTTTGCCGCATTATTAAGGGACGAATCGCTTTGGTATGGAAGGAATTTTCGGAAGTCACTTTTTGTTGAAATGCTTGTTATTGATCCCTTCGACTGCGGTCTTTAAACGATGTACAATATTGTTTACTTAATGCCTTGTAATAATAACTTGTTCATTTAATTTTAACTTTTTTTTAAAGATCAACTGACAGCAAAGCCAATGCCATTAAATTTACTTTTTTATCACGTAGTTTTGAAATAAACTTTTAAAAAATAGTAATGTGCATGTTCTAATGTCTACCCACTAAAATTAATTTGACTCGTAAATAATTTATATGTATTAATATTTCTGAAGCCGTAAGAAATAACCTTGAAAATGTTCATATATTTATTTTATAATGCATATATTTTAATTGCATATAGTAATAAATAATCTTGTAAAAATTGTAAAAAAAACATTACAAAATTATGGCTTAATCTTTAATCACCGTTTAAAATTAAATAACGATCATTAATGACAAAAATTATTTTAAAAAAACTACATCAATTTCTTGCGCCAGAGAATGCCTGACACGTCCGGTATTCCGTCACACTTCACTAACGCGTTGTTGGGATTCCTTAACGAATTTACCGGAAAAATAAAGCTGCTATCTATAATTATTTCATTAATAGTAATCGATAAAATACTGATGAATAAATAATCGAGTTAATTATATCCCGACAAGAGTTTATTGTAAATATTTATGAAGGGTGTTTCACGTAGTGCCTATCCTTACAGGGGTAAATAAAGTAGTCAAATGTTCAAAAATAGCTAATAAAAATACTATTGACTTTCTTTTGTTTTTTTTTTGCAGCCTCAGAAAAATATTTTTTAACGTAAATATAGTAAGTAAGCCATATAAATGATTTTAAGTTAGTTTAATCATATTCGCGAAAGAGGTAGGTACTTAATATTAATTGGATATTATTTATTATTTATTTATTATATGATTTTATTTGAGTAAAATTATTTAATTTTTATGAAGTTATATATAAAGAAAATCAACAATTCTCAATATTTATGGCAGCCCTAAATTAATAAAATCACACTTATAATGGTAAAAATACGTGATCGATATTTTATTATTGTATATCTCGATAACTGCTAAGCTAAATTGTAAAATAATAAAAGTGTATCGATTTCGTTTTAATTGATGTTTAAAAGACCGAATAATTGTCGCGTTATCAAATAATTATCGTAGCAGGAAAATAATTCAACTAATTTAAAAAGCTAATTTTAAACCCGAACTTATTACAAGAAGTAACATTTTTATCGGAAACCTTTAGTACACTTAGGAACATAATTTTTTAAACATTCATTAAAACATTTTTTATAGGTATATGATAAAATCATTATTATGATTTAACAAAATTTTATATGGCTTGCTATTACATTTATTGTAATTATTATAATAATACAACAAAATAGTGATGGTTGTATAGTTTTAATTGTAACTATTAGTTAGTAATTTGGAAACAAATTGCTTTAAATATGTTGATATATTGATACTAACTAATAAATAAGATAAATTTATATTAAAAAAACTTTTTAATCGAATTATGGTTGTAAGTGTAATTTATACTACAAAGGAATTGAACTTTAAGTATCGCATCTAAGACGCAGTAAATCTAGAATGAACCACGAGGCTACAAATTACGCTTGAAAATCGCCAGTGATATGGGCTCAAGGTATCGGTTGCCATAGAAACGTACCGTGAGAAAAGTTTTTCACTTCCTTATATTAATTTGATCACTTATTGGTTACACAAATTAAAAAACTATCCAATCTAATTATAGGATTTAATTTCGGTAGTAATGCTGTTGAAGTATTGTTTTAGATTATTCACGAACAAGATTTAACTAATTTAAAACACTTTTTGCGGTTAACTACGATCACGTTAATTGTGATTATTAAATCGTACATTTCAAAAGCTTTGGCGTAACCACGATGACTGCAAAGCTTTTCAAACGCTTTGCAGTTTAAAATAATTATAAAAAACCATAGTAAGCCGTAAAAATAATTTTTAATTAGTCAATGATACTACGTTCTGATTGTCCAAATTTCGATATTTTAAATTACATACAATTTCAATTAATATTTTATTTATCACTCAATTTACATTGTCATGGTTTTAATATGATAGCCCAGAGTATCCTTGTTCAGAGTTATATAGTATCTTTACTCTAACATTTTTTACAACAACAAAGAGTTTAGCACTAAATTTAGTCAAGTAAATAACATTTCCTGCAAACGTCAGGTCAATGTACTTATTATTCTAAAGTTGATCTACATTTGACAAAAAATCAAACACTGTTACCGTAATTCTTAAAATACTATCACCTGTCTCACTTCAGGTTAAAGCTCGTTCTAATAAGCCTGTGTGGGAGCGAGATAGAGTAATTCACTTCGTCGTGCTACGAAGTGGGCAGGCGCTTGCGCAGAACCGTGACGTTCTGTTCAATTTGAAGAGGCAATGACAAAATGCGGACGCAACTAAGAATCATGTTGTCTCTTTCATATTTATTTTTTATTGACATTGTATGTTGACAGTTTTATGATGCAATGTCATGTGTTGTAAAATTATCAAGGCTTATTAGAAACAGTGTGTTGTTTACAAATTTCAATAGTATTTGCAAGATATGTAAACAACGGTATGCAAAATTTACATTCAGATAATCGATTTACTACCAACACGCAAATTTAAATATGGAACTAATTATATTATTAAAAAGATTCATACTGCGATATTATTTTTTTTTATCTCACAATGCATCTCAATTTGAGTTGGAGAATCGTATGTAAGAGGAGATAACTATTGACATAGAGAAGCAGTCGTCTCTCCTATACCGTCTTGAGATGAGATTACTCCTTTACTGTCCAGCAACTTCCCTTCTTCACGGTTCTTATACTTACAAATAACGGTACGCATCCACAATGACATTATAGCTTAAGCTAGGGTTGCAGAGGTTGTTGTTTCATTTGCTGGAATAAGAACACGTATATAAATATAGTCTCATTGACGGGCTATATAACGCAAAAAACATATTTTTTCAATTCTCAATAGTAATTACACATACATTTTCCACTGCTTTATAATATTAACTAAAGTATTATTAAGTTTAAATGTCAAATATGTAATACAAGCACAGATCATATTTGTATATTTTTTCAATGTTGTCAATATCATGAACGCTGTAATATTTAGGTGTGTATATATTTATTTGATCCCAACTATTAAGCGCGAGTATGAAAGAGAGAATTGTAAAAAAATTATTGAAATTAAATACAAATTATTGACAGTTGCCTATTCAAACATTACATGCTAAGTTAGTGTTGATTTTCAGAATTCAGAGATGTTAATTACTTATGAACATAAATTGTAAAATATTGTATTTAGTTGTTAAAACTTTATACGTCACATATTTATTATTGCGTATTATAATGAATTATTCCATTTAGAATGTCACTGAGCAGTTTAGAATCAGTCGAGAAGAGGAAATTTAACTGAATAAATATAGATAGGCAATAAAGGTCATTAAACTGTCTGATCCAAAATAAGTCTTAAACAAAAGTTTAAAAGATAAACCTATTCATTCATAACTAAATAATCCCGTTCCCAAATAAACGACCCACTCAAACGTTAACACCCGTCAAAATCAAAACAAAACATGATATAAGCCTCTTCCATCAACATCGTTTTAAGCAGCCATTAAAACCGTTACAGCATCGACAAAACTAAATCTTTACAGATCCCTTGCGAGTCCTTACGAGCCGTGAGAAAATCTTAACTTGGTCCAATGTTTCTAATGCATCCTATATTTAAGGTTGTATACGTTCAGCGAAGGTTTAGCCGCACGAAAAGCGCGCGAAGGCAGTGTACCGCCGATGCCCGTGCGCACTGCACGCTCACACGTATCAACATCGCGCGTGCGCAAACCACGCGACTGTCAAAAGCGTACATACGATTCGAAATCTACGGAATATGACAACAACAATGTCACAATACAATTACACAGTTGACTTGACTTAAAGCTTTTGTACAATACAGGCATATTGTGTATTTTCTTCATAGTTATATGATAAGATATTTCAGTTATTTTGTGTGGCTCGTGCTGCTAACTGAGGTGCTCAGAACTTGATTTGAACTACAAATTTGGTGCTAAGTGATCTCTAGGTCTATACGTAATTTCATTTAGTGGTCCACAAGGGCATGCATTTTGGTGCGAACAAATCTACATAGTGTAAACTGGCCTAAGTGTAAATTACTCCAAGTGAGAATAAACTTTATAAATATTAGCATTAACGACAAGTGCATTTTAAGGAACTGATAAACTTTTGTGATAACATAAAACAAGCCTTAATTTTATTGGAGTTGTGATGTTACGGTAATATATGCTTTTTATTTTTATACAATTTCCTTTTTAGGATCACCTTCTTGTATTATTTTTACTTAGAATTATTTAATTGTATTATGCATCATTCGAATTCGAAAAATATGGAATTAACAAAAAAAATATAGGTTATATGTATCATCAATGTTCATTTCTTATATTAATAAAAAAAAAATAGCTTATTTGAATTGAACAAAATAAGCTGAAATCAAACAACATAGCTGACGCTAGCAATTGACTAAATAATCTATTAAAAACGGCCTCAGAAAATGCCGCGTATATAAAATTACAATTAAGAAACAAACAGATAACACTAATTAATGAAATAAATCTTAAGGCCGACATAAACCTAAAACCTATAAAATTCTAACATGTACCAAATCATTTAAGTTGAGTCTATCAATCAGTCACAGACATCGCAGACACAGTACACGCAGTGTTAAATTGTTCGGATCGTAACTTTAATCTCTACTTGATATGTACATTTACACAAATAAATAGATAAATCACAAAGTTCCAGGTTCAATTCTCTGTAGAAACTAATATATACTGATATATTAAAGTAGGTATTTGTTTCTGGTCTGAATATTGTGTGTTTATGTGGTCCTCGACCTGATCCCCATAGCAACATAGTATCGGAGTTGGTTTTCTATAGTAACTTAGCATATGTTCTGATAGTCCATGTTACCACAGACAAATGCCTGCGTACGAATTACTCTTCTTGTTGTCCCGAATGGTCACTTCAGGGGTGTCACACTTGACAATGTTGGTACTACTCCGCAGACTGGGCTAACAACAATCATCACTCTGCCTACCACTCAGAACATATGTGTGTATTGATTAAAAATAGAAAGAGGTACCTATTTCGAAATATATATAAATTAGAAAACTAAATATTCGAGAATTTTCAAATATAATATTTAAAAAAAGAACATTATATACATATATATATATATATACATAATTATTAATGTTGCTTGAGTCGCTGAAGCGTAATATACATTAGGTACATATACTTACTGACGTATGACCACGTGCTGAAACTGTAAAACATCTACGTGTAAAAGTCGCCTCCGTTATCCCGGCTTAAGGAGCCTAATGTGCTCCGTACAGATTGACACCCATATCAGATAATAACCTTTAATAATAAATTATATTGCGTAAAACATTGTAAGAGAAAAATTGATGAGTTTTAGTTTTGTTTAATATAAACGTTTGACCATAGATATATAGATGTATATTTCTAAGTCGTATCGCAATTGCCTATTGCGACATTAATTTACAGTATATCTATAATATATTTAATAAAAACGTAGTACACTTTTAAATGTAGATTCAATTGTTACGTCAATAACTTATTCTATTACAATTCTACTCACAGAATGATATGCATTTTTTAAACTATAAGTTTTATTTTTAATAGGTCAAGTTTAGTGACGCATCGTGTTTTAAAAGTATATCTACCTATCTTTTTTTGCTTCTTTAATATCTACAACTTGATAGGGTTGTCATACGCTTATAATTAATATTAGACTTTCAAAATTATTTTCATAATTTCTATAGTTTTTAAATATCAACTTGTTATCAAATTTATGATAGGTTTATATTAAATTTTATTTAATTAAAATTTTAAAATAATGTGCCAACCCTATTCTTATGAAGTTAGATATCTACCTGTCAAATTCAGGGTATATAGTGATTATGTATTAAAAACAAACCAGTTACGAACCGGATGTGAATCTTTGCTATTTATTTTTTAGTTACACTTCATAATTTACTCACATATATTATTAGCTTAAGTTTTCTCGTGCATTTCTTCAAATGAAAGTTGTAAAAAGATACCACTTTATCAGTCTAAGAATTTAATTTACCGCTATTATTAAGTAAAATTCAAACATATTTCTATTTTAAATCTTAAGTAACAATTCGGATCGAAAATTGAATTCACGACCTGCTGCGCGACGGACAATTTGACATCGGTAATTATTGCAATAAATTTGATAACAATAATAATACATGTATTAAAAATAAATATTTGTTAGTGTATATACTTATTGGCGGTTTTAGTGCTTTAACACTAGGTTTACGGGACGCGTCAATTTGACGCATTTTGACTTTTATCAGAGAATTACCAAAAACTGTTTAATTTTTTATTTTATCTCTTTGTATGACTTTTATTCATTGATCGAGGGAAATATATATTGAAGTCTATTTTCTTTAAAAGTGTTGAATTACTGAACTTGTCTATGTGGTATACCTATCTCTACGATATGCGTCAAATTGACGCGCTTTAGTAGAAGTAGGTATATAGAAAACGTCCGTAAATCTAGTGTTAACCACTCCGCCACAAATGCCATATTTATAATTATTTATTTATTTGGTCAAACTTGTAAACATGTAAAGTCTTATCATAGTAAAAATATAATTCTGAAGGCACAGTTATTCAAACTCAAGATGAATTATCCAGCTCCACTGTCAAATTAAAAGAAATATAACATGACAGTACTGACAACTAAGAAAAAATGTCTGTTCCGCGTCCAACTATTCGGCTACGCATTTTTCGTCTCGAGACTTTTAAGTTAGTTCAATTAAAAACCAGTCATGGTCAGTCTTTGGAACGGACCAAATATTCGATTTTGACCTCCGACCTCAGAACTCCGTAAAATGCAATTAAATTTCTTTGGTCTAAATACTTATACTTATTGGCTTTTTAATTTATTTGTTGCGATATCACTTTTTTAAAGTTAATGATAACATTCTTATTTTTATTTTTGAAACGTTTTAAAAATAATTTTACGTATTAGTGTGTGAGGTTATTTGCGAGTATATTGTAAGTAATTTAAAAGAGTTAGTTCGACCTACAATTCCACCGCCATCAGAATAACTGCAAAGCTTTCAAAACATTAAATTAAAATAATCAAAACAAACGCAACAAGTTTTTTAAAAATAATTTGTTGAATTTAATTTAATACCTTTTAAAATTTAGTCGTAATGAATTTAGAAGCAAATAAATTTGTGTGTTTATATTTTTTAGCCTGAATAAACGATCATTGCGATTGTTGGTCCGAATATTAACGGTCGAATAGTTATTGTAATAACGATAATTTCAACATATAACGAGTGTTATGTGAAGGTTACGTATTGACATCCAAAATTGCCGCAGAAGGCTAAAACAATGTAAATATAATATTTTAAGCATTAGAGCACTTGACCTCTAGATAACAATAAAAGTAAAGGAGCCATGCATTGGCGAAGAGTCTCTCAGAAAACAAAACACTCGCAAAGATCAAGTCCTCTGTCCGTATCCACGCAGCAAAGTAAATATTTAAATTTTCAATGCCAACATCGCATATCAATGGGCGACCGAAGTCCATAAGCCACCGGTAAAGTTGTCCTTTTACTCGACTCCACAGTAAGACAATAAAAGAAAAAAATAACAATTGAGGGGGGAAAAAGAAAAAAGTACAAACAGCATCTAGATCCGAGACAATTCAGAAACAAAAGAAGTTGCCTCCGCTTGACCGAGATCTGCGTACGCGCCGGATCTCGTTTACTTTGCCCACTTTTTTATTTTACCTTTTGATTTGTTTTCTGAGATGCATCACAATGAGACGCTATGTGTAGCGAGTCGAACTATTTTAAGTAATTACGGGCATTATTAGTTTTAACATAATGTTGAATAAATAACATATGAATTAAGTCATCAATATAACGTAAATTTTTCATTATGTATGCAAAATGAACTTAGAAGGGAATGTAATCGAAGTTAATTATACGTTTAATAAGAAAAAATAATGACGTAAGCATCTTATAAAATTAATAGGCATTTATGTTTAGAAGCCAACATTTCAATAGTTTATAGAATTTAATTAAAACACACATTACTTGTAATATAAAATCAAAAACAATTATATTTGATTAGATCATCATGCACGTTTACCTGTGTATGGGAATGATGAAGTGATAGTTCAGGGTTCATATCATATGTTTATTAGTCATGTAGCTGATACTGACTAATTTTATTTATTAATTTAAGGCTAAACTTACTTATAATTTAAATATAATTCTGATACGCATTTTGTATATGTAGGTACATTCGAATATCACATAAAATACTATTTTAATAATTTTTGGTATTAAAACATATATAAATGCATCATAAGGAATTAACTTTTTTCTCTAAGGATTTCGAACATGGAATATAATATACAAAAACCTAATTTTTAAAAGAAATATTTTTAAATATAAGTTTCCACCGGGAACAGAACCCCGGACCACGTGTGACAGACTAATGCACTGACCAATTATATAATCCTTGACTTAAAATTGAAGTTTTATAGCATTGTCTTAGATTATTCTCGAATATTATTTAGCTAATTTAAAAGACTATTGGCGTTTATTTTTCATTATGATAACAGTGAACGGATTCGAACAGTTTGAACAATTTATGAACAATGTGTCATACATAAAAGAATAAGTCCCTTTATTTATTAACAGGGCATCTCTTTAAAAACTTTAATTAGCAGTGTGTTAACTTCCGAAGGATTATTTGAGGGTGCTGGTTGGTAAGTAGCCGCGTGTTAATTGCACTCGTTAGCAGGTACTTCCTCGGGGGCGCAGGTGGTCTTTGTTTAAGGGATCTTATGTTGATTTTTGGGCGTTTTTTACAATGTTAATCGAACGCCTTTTCAAACAATAATAACTTTTAAGCAGTTAATATAAAGTGTATTTTTAAATGTTTCAGAATGAAAGGATGTTTGGTGTTACTTTTCATACATAAGGAAATTCCTAAGTTTTTTGTGTTTATGGTCACCTCTCACCTTCTTCACATTTATTCCAAATGTTCAAAATGGCACTTAAGATATAAAAAAATGGGGAACTAATCATTATACTTACAAACTTACAAGATTATTGTTCAATAAACAATGCATCAAATGCATTAGAACCAATCCTAATTTTTAGAAAATCGTTAATAAATTTATTGAGTATTATGTAAAAAAAAGACCATTATAGTAAAAAGTTAATGTCACCCATCCCCCACGTATATTCGTCTACACGTACGTACATTAGTAAAACTATTAAGTGAATTTTACCTAAAAGTATTTGTCACAAAAGTCAGCGTTAAATTAAAAATAAAATCAAGGCCTTATCAAGAATGGCTCATTTTGTCGAGGCCCATCTAATGCAGTGTCTCCGCCGTCATCATTCACCACAATATTCTAACATTCATCTCATAAGAAACACAATTTTTTGGATAAGCTATTCATGTCCTACTACAACTAAGGCAAATTATTGGGTTATTTTGCCACTAACGGTTTATTCAAAACATGTATGTGTATGTGTGCTGTTGCGTACTTTTCATACAATTGCACGCGCTCATCACACAACTCAACTCCCTAAAAGCTTATTCAAAACTCATAATTAAAATGTAGACGTAATATGTAGAAAAGCTAAGAAATATTAATTTAAAAAACATACGGCTTACTATCGTGTTTATTGCTTAATATTTTAACCTGACGTTTCAAAAGTTTTATAGTTATTGTAGTCGGTATATGTGTGTGTAGTATGTATAGTAAACCGCAATATTTGAAATTATTATCAAGTCTGCTCACAACGACTCGAAATCGCGCCCTAAAACATGATATCAATGTGCACATGTGTATTCGTAGCTTCGTGTAACCCACATACCCTAATCGTCGACCATTACATTGCTCTGCCAGAACTAATGTCATGCAGCTTATCATAATTTGAATCGACATTTCGTATAACTTTTGGATGGCATATTTGTGTTTTCTTCAACGTCAATTAATTCCTGTACGCGTATTTCACCACAATTATTATTTACTTATGTTTCTTAAATATTTTGTTCTATTGTTTTTGTGGTTAATAGCCTTTAAGAGTGTTGCATGATTTATCTGTTACTACAAGAAACAGAATTATACAATTTTATTATATATTTTTAGGTTTCATTATGTATAGCTATAAAGTAATTTATGGATGTTATTCTGATGTATTTTTAGCAATTAAATCATTTTATATTTTTTGGAAAAGTACTATGATTTCTCTCTTGTCGCTGAATTCAGAATGATACCCTAACATTATCTAACAAGGAAGTGATTATGCAATAATACTTACAAAGAGCAACAAAATTGAATTTGTACTTTATAATTAAATTTCTCAATTCTCCATAAATCGCTATCAAAAGTCATCTGGGTCTTAACCATAATACACGAGGGGGAATCTACGCAAAACGGACCATGTGCACTATTGTTCAGATACGTTCCAGCTCATACGGCCAACACACTTCCTTATCCAAAATAATAGCCGTCAAATTCAGCTTTATGTAATTAGATTAAAGTCCATTTCACTTTATCAAATTCATTTTATCTTCCTCAGTAGTAATCCATAGAGTTTCCATATTGGCATATTGCAGGCTATACATGGTAGGAACCTAATGACCTACGACATTTCAACTGGACAAGCTGTCCCACTCTGACAGCACTTGAGGAAATGAGATGGAGATAGATTTCCATAATAGAATATTGGTTTGTTTTATTGGATTCGTAAGTTCAAGAATTGTTGCTGGTTTTATGCTACTGTAGTGTGTTTTATGGGTTCTCCCGGCGAGATTTATTTTCAATATTATTTCCCTGTATTTATTAACAATATCTATTTTTTATGAACCCAGATTCTGTTCTCAGACTAGAAATCTGATTCTGTTTATGTTTAATTATTAAATAGTTGTAATAATAATAAATAAAATTAAATAAATTTATAGAACAATTTGAGGTTATTCACCAAAGATGATTAAACTAATTTAAAAGACTTTATGAGGCGTTTTTTTTCTTCGATTCATCAATTTGATAATACACTTAGAACATTTAAGTCCGTTGTGCCCTAAAGCAAATAAAAATGTACGACCTCGGAACGAGGCAATTTAGTTTCTATTGATGGCATTAATTTTGTTATTTGCTTGAATAAGTACAAACCCCTCTTGTTAATTTTAAAGTACAATTTTTGTTGATAATATTTTAACATTATTGAGCTAGATACTGAGCCTTATAGCACTACTATATAGTTTGGAGTCCAGTTGTGGTAATGTCCTAATTAGGTTCTTGTATATACATGCGTTTGTATATTTTTTTATTATACTAAATTTTTATAGTATATTTCATATACTAAAGGTCAGGCTTCATATAAGATTGTCATGCCCGATTGGTAATGTATGAAACTGACAGATGTACGCGTGTCAGTAGATATGAACTGTCTTATAGTTACGGAGATCATAACGCGTGTAACTGTAAATGTAAATAACATTTATCTTTTCAAAAATCTATTAAATCATCACCTTCCATTTCTACATGTGCAAGTGGATTCCATTTGCGCCTACGAATCCTGATGACGTCATGGTCGTTCTTTAACATTTTTCGTCCTTTACACTCCCACCAATGTTATTATCATAGAGCACTTCTGTTGTCACTAAAAAGAATAAGATATTTTATTAGTATTATTAAATAATAAAAATAAAAAAGTAAATCCTTTATCACTCACTATACTTTAAGAGAAACAAGAACAAAAAAATATGTCCAATCACCGCACAAAAGTGCTCATAAACAGTCAACATAACTCCATAGCGTACTCATATATTTTAGATCAAATTATGGTTCGCTCTTGAAAACAGTAATTTGTATTCTTAAGTAAAACTTGTTCGAGATGCTATACGAGATATGGGAATGTAAAATAATGACCAATTTAATTTTTATAGCGTATTGACTCTTCATAAAAATAACAATATTGGGCCTAATTACATGATTTGACTTCACCATCTAAACATTAATATTTAACTATAGTCTTACGTATTTATCTATAAATAAATAAATAAGCTATATACAAAAATTATACTAAAATAGATAACTTGAAAGTACAAAAAAATGTATTTAAAAAAAAAAACAAAACATAAATTAAAAATTACAATCTATATAATTACAAGTCGATGTCAATCAATAAATAATAAAGGTGAAAATAAGATGCATAAACTAGCAATATAGCAATGGAAATAAAAAGAGAGAAAAAAATAATTTTTTTATGTGAAGTAGGTAGATAGAAAAAATATATGTTAAATAGCTAACAATATAATTAAAGCCTTAAATTATTTGAAATAGCTTCAGATGTCATTTGAATACAAAATAAATTTCTCAATTTGTGAAAAACAAAAAGATATAAACTGATATTATTTAAGAAGCATATTTACTAAAAAAATATTACTAACTGTATAAATACGGACACCGTTCTCAGTTATTCGTATGCAGAAGAGAGGACGAATTCTCCTTGTTTGTGGTAAAAGTCGTACATCTATGGTCTTAAATAACTTGTATAGTTATTTAGACAATTAAAGAAAACCAATTGAAATTTTGTAATAACAAAAAAATGTAATACTGACGTCATTATCGATGGCTCCTCCCATAGCCTTTTAAGTAAACGCCCAATAAAGAGTGAGTAAAATCACGTTATCGAAGTGAACAGTACTGAAATCGCATCATTGATTAGCATTTCCAAATTAGGCGAGTGTTTCTCGCGTTGCTTTGTTATGTTATCCAATCATGTACAGAAGTTAGTCATACAGATTACACATACGCGAAGGAAGTTTTCGTACAAAGGATTTTGATCTTTAATTCTTACTGTTTATTTGATTATAGAGAGCATACTTCCGTGTTTGGCAAATACGGGTAAAACCAAACTTGCTATCGCTATATAAGTTTGGAAAATTCATATTAATTCCATTCTGTTGTAATATGATAATAATGTTTCTAATTTGAATATTGGAGTCTAGGTGCGTTCACAGTTCGGTTATTATCGGCAATGTTCGGTTTACGTACTAGTTTGTCTGATTAACGTTTACCTAGTCTGTGATAGAGATAATTTCAGTAATAACTTTATATAAAAACATTTCTATGTGAAACGATACTAGGAACAGATTCTTTTAACTTTCAGATAAGATTGACGCGGTGTCGACCGGCGTCTGCGCACGGTTATCGCGGCTAATAATGGTAACGAGCAAGGCGCACCGGTACGCCAAGAAGAGCGTGCCTGTGACGTCATCATATCCTTCATTCTGCAACCAACATGTTTACAAGGTAATTCATAATAATACATACATATATAATGTCTTAACTTCAAACTGGGATATCCTATCTTAACACAGCTTGTAAAATTTTACACGTGATATGGCTAGACCATAAATCGCACATGTTTATGCCTCAACACAGTCTATGCCAACTTATGGCTAACGTGACAGCTCATGTCATGGAATTAGAGTGTCGAAGCTGACTCCCTGACAATTAAATAAGAATAAGGCCCCAGTTAGCGAGGCTAAGTGCCATGTTTGAGGTTCGATTAGGGCCTCTAGGCTGTGGGACTACAGAAGGTTGAGCAATCCGATCGTTCGATTGTTAAAAAATCTCATGATGCAATACTGTTTTTTTTCTGTGATACATTTATACGTAAAATTGATTTAAGTTGAAAGGAAAATGTTTTAATTCTACCCTAAAAATAGGTAATAGCGTTTATTTATAGTTCTAATTGTGTATTTAGTTTAGTTTTAGTTTAGTGTGTACTTAAGCAAAAAAGGATGCATATAAATACATATATGAATGTATTCATATTTTAATTTAAAATACTATTTAATATAAAAATAGCGTCCGAGGTCGAGTGGGCATCGTAAACCCTCGAATGTCCTAAAAATACCAGCCAGTACTAACATTTATTTAGTCGTTCGATTTCTATGATACAAACACTAAGTTAGTGTAGGTATTACAATAAATAATTGAATTTGTCCACAAGTGACGATTCGCATGAATTAGCGCTCGACTACTATATTTTTCATCCAGGTATTGATTTGCGGTTATGACGTATTTATTACAAAGGAATCACTATGTACTAACCTACTACGTATATTATTTACATAAATTTGCTAATAATTGTATATTTTTTATTATATATTTGCTATTTATTTTCGTAAGAATAAACTATAGTTACTTTGCAAATTGGCACTTTATAAGACATGACGTACGACCGAATTTGTATAAATTATTTTCATGTTTATCGTTTATATAATATAATAGGGCCGGGCGCCTAAATACCTGACCATGTCTGTGAGTATAGTGAAATGTATGTAAAAAGTGAATTAAAATA
Organism: Tineola bisselliella; assembly: GCA_028551675.1. Lineage (NCBI taxonomy): Eukaryota > Metazoa > Arthropoda > Insecta > Lepidoptera > Tineidae > Tineola > Tineola bisselliella. The sequence continues at coordinate 60,816 of JAPWLS010000703.1, forward strand.
TAAAATAATTTTTTAACACGAATTTAAAATCCCTATTTTTTTATAATGCCAGTCACAGATACCTATAGATATAATTTATTTTTATTTATTGTGCTTCTATATTGTTTACTAACTATAGCTTCTAGAGTATTCTTTAACATTGTAGAATGTTATAAAATGTATATATAATCTAAAACCTCTAATTTTCACAATGTATATAAAATGTTTACTCACAATCACCTATCAAAATGACATGTCGCAACAGATTTAGTGACATCATTAATCACGCACCTTCATAATCTAATACCATACACTATGCAGCTAATCCCAGCACGTGTTGGAAACCACACAATTGGCTCCCACTGAACTAAATCTTTAAATCGACACCACAAAGTCGATTTTTGAAGTTGAGTAACTGCGATTGTGGTCAGGGAGATGTAGTTGCCGATAGTATTCGACATAAGCCGATCAACTGTTGCTGGCGCAGGCGTAGATTCTAGTTGTCCGCATGTCATACATTATTTAAGTGTGGGAGAATAGAATAAAATGTAGAACAAGTGTCAAGGTGCTGTTTAATTAAGGGTCCCAAAGTCTCTTTATTCTGTTATCAGTAAATTGTATTAAGTTTGGATTGAGTTAGCGGTCATAAATTTAGTGGCTTGCTGGTGAATTATGTGTGGAAAAATTGATCATTTTCTTTTGAGTTTATTTGATCTGTTTCTACATATTTGAAAATTACAAAGAGCTGTTTTTCGCACTCTCATAAATTGCATCATTTTATGTGCTAATTTATTAACTGTTATCACCTAACTTATGACGTTTTCTTAAATTAAGCGTATCGCGAAGTTATAGGAAAGGAAAATTTTGTTTTCTATTATATGAAACTAAAGATATTACCAGGAACTCCATAATAGAATTTGTTTAGTGTTCAAATTCATCAATTTCGTATAAATAATTATTACTGTGTACTATGGGTCCTATTTACTTAATAATATTTATGTTTTTTTTATTGTTTTATATTTATGTACCATGAATGTATTATTCTAATTTGTATCACCGGCTACTAACGCTGTTTCTTCTGTCATAGAATCTATGACAATTGATTGTCTGGAAGAAATTACTTTTAGCGATAAGATCGTCAATTGCTCTTAAGTGGCTGTTTTGTGTATGTTAAATTGTAAATTAATCTTAAAGCAATATAAAGGATTTATTATAATATATCAATAAATGTTTCGACGGGGAAGCGAACCCACAACTTCAGTTGTACCAGAAAATATTCAGTAGTTTCTATTTCTTTTGGGTTCATCTTCATGAATTTCTATAAACGAGCTATTATGATCATCAATATGTACATTATGTCAATGCCAAAAATAAAGGTCATCCGATACGCATTCACTCAAAATTGAAGATTGTAATGTCATAGCAAAATAGCTAAAACTCGAGCCGGACGTGCTGTAGCTATTACCTTGGCTTACTTTGTTATATAATGTTACAATTTAATCAATATTAAATAATATTAATACTCACATCTGTACATTTATTGAGTTAGTAATTTTGCATGATTTAAACCTAATTGGCAAATGTTAATTATTATTATTTATTTCTTTAGACTAAAGCAATGAAATTAGCAAATTCAAATTGCTTTTAGTCATAATTATTATTATATAATATTTCAATTAATATGAATTGGGGTCGATATTTTATGACTTACTTTATTACAACAATAACATTTATTTTAATATTCGTATTTAATACTTATTTAGTCTTCGTTTGCAAAAATATATTAAATAATACTGGCCCATAATCCTCATTATCCTGATCTTATAATAAATAATTCTGAATATATATAGTGCACCTACCTTTAAGATTCTCTTTCTCCCGACCTAACTAAAGTTTCTGATCTTTTCTTCATATAATTTTACCTACATTATACATAACGAGAGGATTGTGCCAACCTGGACGGAGTACATTCGTCTCTTCAATACGGCATAGTGGAAACAAATTTTGCAAGCAACTACAACAAATTTTTACATCTTCTACATCACAAAATAATTAAAATGCATAAATTAAATTCGATATTAACATCTAGAGCCAATCATAAGTAAAATAAAAGCAGATAGCTCTAAACATTGAAATTATCTACTTCTTAAATAATGATAGGCAAGTGTGTTAATATAATTGAAAACCCTCTATTAATAAACCCACAATATGTAGATTACTTGAAGAGAGACAAAGCGAACGCATCCGAAGCCAACGTCATTCACTGACAACCGTAGAAAATACACAATTAACAATCTCATGCGAGTATTAACGTAACAGATTTATGTACTTATTGTGGCTTCAATCAAGACCACTCACGGCTGATCTGCCTTTAATTGATAGATCCATTTCGATGTGGGCATACACTGATTAAACCTCTTCTTTTTAACCGTTTATATTTTGTTTTATTACCTAAGAATACGGTTTTAAAGTCACGCTATATGACGTACGTGTAAATTAACATATTTAAGACCTTCACTGCACAAATCGATTAATTTTACAAAATAAAACGTTTAGAAATGCGCACATTATGTACATTACTCTTTAAAATTCCCTTTATAATGTACATTAAAATAAATATTGTAGAATGCCAATATACAGATGAAGCTTCCATCTAACGGTATATAAAATTAATAAGAAATAATAAACCAAAAAGATTGTCAGTAGAATTACAATTTTATGTGGTGGAGTTAATCGATTCGTGCAGTCAGCTGTTCATTCAGTACCTATATTTACTTTACATTTAAAGTACACCGAGAATAGTATGAAACAGTCATGTACATGTATAAATTTCTTCCAAATTCCTTTTCATAATTATAATTTTACTACCATATCGTGTGATATGCTATTCTACTTTTCTATGTTTTATCCTATACAGGTCAAACTATAAGGTCCAATTAGAATTTTTACTCAAGAAACTTCTATTATCCTGATTACTTTGCCTTTTATAGGTTTTTTTCTGCCGGTATTTCGATGTGTAAAGTGAAGCTGTTTCAATGATACTTAATAATGCATATGAATCGTTTTGTTTGTGTTTTGTTTTTAGAAACAAAAGACAGACAGGATGACTATTGTAACTTGAACAGGGAAAGGAATAGAGTCAAAATTGTATGTAATTTTAAATGTAAATATAAATAATTGTTATTTTATAATTGTAATTTTATACTTCCATATAATTACCCATAATTAAGTACACTTTTACTATAATATTATTTTCTTAAAGAATTAATATCGGTTTATTGGTAGTATTGAGTGTTTCTTATAATTGAATTGACCTTGCAGTACGATTTATAATGCATTGACTTTCGCTCATCTATTCTGTACAACGATATTTGCGTTAATTATATTTCTATGTATTCTTGAATCAAAGTAATAAAAATTAACGCCATAATAAGTCGTATAACTTTCAAACTTTTAATTCATGTAGTTATGTCATGTTCGTGCAAACCCCATAAACAAATAAATAATTAATTACTGCACATATTATCAATACTATAATAGCACACATCTACAAAAATATTATAATTATTTACTTTGGTAATTTTTTAAAAAATACCGACGACATCGTTAATAGTAACAGAATAGCAAATCAAAAGCTTGCTAATAAGTAGGTGACGTTTTAAAAGGTTACGTCACACATACATCTAGTTACTATAGTTCCAGTTCAGAGTTCCCACGAGTGCAGATAGCAATAAATAACGAGGATCCAATAACAGTTGAGTATATTAAATAAGTACACGATACGCGGAACTGCCGTGAATCATATTTAATATCACTTCAAAATGTTTAATTGTGCGTTCGATTGTAGAGAATGGATGGACAAAATATTTTAATAATTTTAAAATTATCTAAATTTACTTAACGATACAGATTCAAGGACGTATACGCTTGTTCTTTTACCTTTAAAATGATACAAAAAACCCGTCTATATCACAAATAGAACCGGAGTTGTGAATTTTTGAAAATTACTCCTCAAGCCCAAAATCATCAAAATCGCAAACTTTCAATCCTGGCTAGCGTCTAAAATATTGTGAAAAGTAAAAAAATAAAAAATACCGGTCTCTTTTTTTTCAATACAGACCTGTAAAAAAAGTTTCAGCCAAATCAAAAATGTGTCGGTCAATTTTTGCCAAAATCTGTTCGGTTTGTAAAAGAATGCCCCATATGTCTAATATATTTATATATATATATATATATATATATATTGCGTTTTCAGGATTATAGGGTCAGTCAGACACTTCAAACACATGCTACGAATATTACCTATTTTTTTTAAATCATCACCGACCTGCTTCATAAATATTCCTAAAAATAATATTTATTTTATAACGTTTATTAACAGTCTGCAGTCTTGTGGGATTGATTTTAATACTTACTCATAGGTGGCGCTGTCTAAAATGAAACACACATTCTTCAATTCAACAAGAGTTAGCATATATGTAGCCTTTAGTGCAGGGTACATACTAATTTTCTAAAACCTATTTCTAAGTAACTTAAAAGTCTAGAGTAATTACTTAATAACTATATAAATTTATTTAAACAATAATATATTTTGAAATCACATAGACTGATATCTTTGATTGACGCTACATTAAGTGCTGCCATCACCTAATGGTTGAAATGTAGATTACATTATATTCAGAGAATAATCATCGAATATTTAATTATGATTCGTAATCTTTAAAATCTTTTTAATTCTTCAATTAATTGTTTTATGTGTTCATCATTAAGATGTTGGCAATTATATTTGTAATATTAAGAATTTGTGAATTTCAAGAAGAAAATAAAACAATCCTAAAACCGAGTTCTACTCGAAAAATCCTAAAAAACCTAGCTAGAAACAATTAGAGGAGTAGGCTAGCTGAGGACATCCAAGTTCTATAAAATACTGCTAAATATAATAAAACAGAAGCCATAAGGGACGATGTTTAACAATGTGTTTATTCTAAAAATAATTCATATATTAAATTTTAAGCAATTTTTTTTAATGCCCGATTTCACGCTAATTGTTGAGTATTAAAATTGAATTCAGATAATATCAACTTTACATTAAGAACTTTTAACATTAAAGAAAAATAATGCCTGGTTAAAATTTCGTTTGTAAGATAAGATTTCTCAAACAATTTCAAGTTTTAACCGACGAACTAAAAGCACAAATTAGTGTTGTATTTTACTTTAAATATTATTAAACTGTAATTTGTTTGTGTTAATTTAAAATTGTTGTCATTGTAGAATAATAATTGTTTTGTTAAGTAAAAATTACGCATTAAATGAAGCAACTGATTTCAATAATTTTTAATACTTTCAATATACTATTCTAGTGGTATTCGATTTAAAATGACACTTAGACGGCGGCTGTGAGACCCTGATTCGATTCCCAGTCCAAACAAATATTAATTAACATATTAAAAATATGAATAAAAATATAGGTATAATATTTTTTTCTGTTCTGGGTGTTCCGTTCTGGTGTTATAATATATTGTATATATATATGAATGAATTTATATTATTAAAAGAGTTGAATGTCCGTAATGCCCATACAAGTTTTGTACTATAAACTAAAAAGGTGAAGTGGCGATCAATTAATTCCAGAAAGAGAACAGAATGCCCTTAATTACTCAATGTATTGATTTGTGATTGATTTGTACCGCCATGGATTAGTTTTTATCTTAAATTGATATTAGTACTTTCTTCATAACTGCCCAATAAACGTACAAATATTTGTTGTTATATATGCTACATTATTTTTTATTGCATCGTCGAGTCATTAAGAAAACCATTAATGTCACAGTAACAATCTGCGCGGTAAGTATGCGTTTTATACTATTGCGAGAATCGTAACTATTAACTTCAAAATAGAGTGGATTTGTGAATGACAAATGTATACCACAATTGAACAATAAAATAAAATGAAATAATATAATACTTTGTTGGTTATCCTAGTGTAATGTATTGAGGGTAGCTCCTCAGTTTACCGTCAAATATTAAAGGGTTCAGACGCATTTGGTATTTTTGTTATATCTACGCGCATATCTTATACCTAGGACCCACATAAGTATTGGTATACGCTTATGTAAAAGAAACGCGTAATAAATTATTTTGCGGCAAACTTGTTTATTTGTACTCTTAAATATTAACACGAGACCCGATATCCATTTATAAGACCATAAATTGCATACTTTAGAGGAATCTGACCTTTCAACCTAGACTAGTCATTTCTTTCATTACGATAATATAACAGAAGCGTCTAGGTACAGAAATTAAATTAAATATAAGTAAAATAATTATTTGTCTATGCGACATCCAGTTAGGACATAAAAATTATATAACTTAATTATGAATAAATTATTAAATTAAATTGTTACATTAATTGTGTAGTCGTTTTTCTTTAGAAGTAGTTATTTCTGTTCATTAACTCCGTTCATTCTGGGTTAACAAAATCACACACATGCCGGACTATTACAAAAAACATGGTTTTGTTATCCTCTACGACCCGTGACAAATGTGTACCACTCGGTGGATAGTTGGTTTCGAATTCCTTAAATAAACTTTGACAATACATGAAGCCATGACATAATCTAATTTGTTGCTAAGTACCTACATTTGCGGTAACGTCACACACTATTTATGTTAAATCCGGGGCTTAATAATAGAAAAAACTATGTGACAATTTTTTGTTCTCATCAACAGCTGTTGTCGGACTGTTTAGATTTTTAGCACACGTAATTTGATTAAAGTTTCAAGCTGTTTATAAAATATGATAATAATATATTTATAAGTACATAACTACACAATATTCTGATCCCAAACTATATGCTAGAATAAAAGAAGGACTAACATTTAAATACAACGAAATAACCTCAAAACATTTCTATAATATTGATTATCATTATATCTAAAAATATATGTTTTAATCGGAATTTGAAATAGAGAACGTATTCTATATCTATAACAAGCCGACCATATTTAAATTATTCACAAAGTTCACAATCATTAAAAATAAATAAGTTTCCCCGCGAACACGATCGCAAACGAGTTCCATACAGGATAGCACGGGAATCAATAAAGCATAAAATAAATAATAAATATTAAACAAGAGATTTATTTCAATTATGGCAAATGAGCGTGAAAAACAATTAAAATCCAATTGGCACTATATATTGTGGTCGGTGCAAGTAAATAACGGGCGAGTCGGGGAGCTTCGAACGTGGATCAAAACTGACATTTAATTTTAACCTTCGATTAAGGACTATAAGTATTTCCGACAGACTTAAGACGGCCACAGACTAGATTATACTACGAATTTACGCTTTAAACAAAACACTGTCCAAAAGGTATTTTATTAACTGGGTTCAATCGTTTTATGTATTTGACAGTTACTGGGGTAGACAGGGATATATTTTACATAATGCTTTCGATTTTTGTTAATGGTGCTTCTCATCTGACCAATTAGATCGAAAGACACTTTTCAAATTACATTACTTTAAAGAGCTATATGTAGAATTGTCATTGTAACGAAAAATTAATTAAAACATGTTTTTAAATTCATTAAATTATATTACAAATTCATTATCATAAAATTTAAGTTGTATATTATTTCTTATAAATTAATTCAATATAAATTTTATATTAGAACGATTTCAATTGTTTATAGCTTTTAGTCTGCGCATGGCCTAAAGATTAAATATTTCCGACAGATTCAGAAATGAGTAATGAGATGTTATGTTAAAGCAAATCTTTAACAATGAATTAAACAGTTTTTTGAGCTGTTGTTATTATTGTCTACTTTTTTTTGTTCTATAACAATACAATTGTTTGTTTTTTTTTTAATTTTTATTATAAAAATTTAATGCGCGTCAAAATGCTTAGAAAATTTTGAATTTCTAAAGTTACACGATTTGCTTGAACGTGAGTTTTCTTATTTTTATTACATCTCTAATTGGTTAGAAAATAAAGGGGGGCGTGTCTCCTGCTTCTGAGAGAAAATGATGTTGTATTAATTTTGTCGATCGTATGTAAGGTAATAAAGAAGAAAAAAATCACCGACCTCCTTAAACTGTGGGAACAAATAAACATGCTCCTATTAGCAGCTAAATATTTACAATAACAAATGGCTAATGATTTTATTTCACAATGAATGGTGACTTGTATGGCAAGAAGTTTATAATAATGAAACGTCAAATCTTGATAACCGCTTAATCATTTTGCGTCAATGCCAACGTCATTGTTTAGGGTTAAGGGACATGGGAATTTGCCCTAGAGGGAAATTTTTGTGGTCTTCAATAATTTAGTCATTTTTTAATATTTATATTGCATGGTCTACTTATAAACTTTAAGGATTTTCATTGTCATTTATCAAATTTAAATAACCAAAATAAAACCTAATATAAGCGCCGCATAAATTCTTTTAAAAAATCAAAACATTGTCGCAAACGACTTCCGACATCACATCATGACATAAAAACATCCCAAACAAAACAAAATTGTTATTAGCAAAATAGTTGTTACTTGCAAGCATAAGTGATAATTATCTGACCAAATAAAAGAGATGTACATTGGAAAACGTTTCGCGACAAAACAGGATCATCCTGAACTCGGTCGTGTTGCAATAATTAGCGGATGATAATCACGTGTTAGTTGAAAGCGTTTGTTCCATTGTTCCCCAACAAGCTACTGTATATAGTTTATTTTGTGTCCGTACAATGAACTTATTTTCGAATTTAAATTATTTTACATTTCTGTTCTAATCAATAGTTTTACGTTAGATAATGCCAAATATTATAGAGTCTTGATTCTTAAATAGGGGGTATATGATTGTTAATTAAAAATTTATTATTATGAAATAATTAATCAAAATATTATTTATTTTAAATAAAATTGTATATTATTGGTTGTCGAATATAAGTATTGATTGTGGCCTTATGGACATCTTAAGAATCTTTGTCCTTTGTTCGGAGAATGTCCATTACGAGTTGTATGCAAACATTATTGTAATTCAAATGTATGGGCACATTATTTATATGAATGACCTAAATTTTTGAAACTACAAAGAATACCATATTACTTCAAAATTCCAAAGGTAATCGAAACCTGAAGACGTGATTTTAAAATAGCATGTATTTTGCTAATCACTGGTTTCCAAATAATTCAAACGTGTCAAACTATGTAGTATTTGTCGAAATTTTTATATGATGTTAATGGCACGAACTTTTGTACTGACCTAATAGTATGAAGAAACAAGGAAACCGGTAAGGACGGTGTTATATGACAATTTCACTACAAGTATATGAGAATAGAATAGAAAGATATATTATTAGTATCAGCACTGTTATTGAAGGGTGAACGAAAACAATGGGAATAGTTCCAATCTAACTATAGTATAACATGTCTTCAGAGCACTCAAGGTCGTGCATTTAGATTAAGTAGCTTAAAACAATATAGCTATGTATTATGTAATGCACGCCAATATAGGCTTTCAAGAACAAATTCTTATGCCGTAATTGGCATTAGGTTCTCCGAGTGCTTAGTAATAGTTTGTAAAATGACCACTTATCATGTCAAACGCTTTTTGAGACACAACACTAAATGTGTGCATTTTATTATAATCTATACATTCATTATTATTTAGTGTTGCGACATAAATCTACACAATTTAACCAATAAATATATGTGTAATTTTTATAACAATGAATAGAAAATGTCATATTGAAGTCGTTGTATAATGTATATGAAGATCTCGATAAATATAAATACTATCGTTTCTACAAATAAAGTTTTTTGCAGCAAGACGGGGTGTGACTTAAATTCAGTTACGGTTGCTGTCATAACTATTACTACTATTTACTATGACGGCTTGATGGGACTAATGTACACTAATCAGGATCAGAGACAAGAACAGGACAGTACTAAGAACACAGTCTATCCCTTTTTATAGCAGAAATTTTGTTATTCGAAAATGACTTTTAATATTCAATAAAAAATGGCCAACTTGACTACATCACTATTTCAGTACAAAAGTGAATTCATAATACACTCACACAGACAAACATTGTCATTTACAACTTACACACACATGCAGATAACTAACGAGCATAAGTGGCCTTAGATTATAAGTCTCAAGTTTCACAGATATTGTTGGAAATTTGTAGTGCCCCGTGTGATATGAGGTGAAATTACACGCTTCAGGCATTTTCGTACTTGTCTTACTTTCATAACACTCCAAGTCTAGAAGTCTAGACTTCAAATGTGATAAATGTTTCATTTGTTTGTTATGCAACATTTAAATTGTTTTGATTTCACCACTCCAAACGAGCCACGTATGTGCGTGATATGCGTGACGTATGCGTTGTATTTCACCTACTGATATATGTAAATACACTGATAGTTTTATATATTATAAATATCTTTATACTATATGTGGCTGACGTTAAACTTTTAGTAATAGTGAAAAGTAAAATAAACTTTAACAGGGCTGGAGCACAATAGCAAAAATTATACAAAATAATTCACGGCGCAGGCACCAGATGGTTGTATCTTATAAATTCATTACCGATAGTGTGCTCCAGTAACATCGCATTACAATTTATAGGGCAGGCTTAGATAGAGAAATGTACGTACGTTGTAATGCAGGCACCATGTATCGCATCTATCCGATATACTGTTGTGGTTTCTAAACAGAACCTAGCCTTTATGCCCTAAAGTGTTGAACTGAGAGATAAGCGGACGCGATTGTCTACAAGCGTTGTTTAGAATTAGAATTATTATTAAAACAATTGACATATGCTAGTGTGATTATTTTTTTTGTAGAATTTTAAATTTTAATAAGAATATTATAATAAACATGTATCATAACTTTTATAAGAATATACCTTTAAAGTTTTGTAAGGCAATGTAATATAAAAAATACTATTTGTATTTCAATCATTATGTAATAAAAGAAAGAAATAAATATATGTTCCAAGTCAATTATTGAATCGCTTCAAATATAAATTAGAACCATACATTACTAGTAGTATATTGGAAAATTGGCTAAATTATTGGGTGCCTTTGTAACGGCTCGCATCGTGGGAAAACAGTTGGGATTTTCACGAGAAATTGGCCTCGCTACTGCGGTTGTTTCTGCCGTGTTATATCGGACATATAATGCACTCGAATTATATTATAATATGAACAACTACACTATTCTCTATTATTAGATATTTATTAGGAATACAGCTAGTACGTTAAGAATAAAACCGAAATCAGTTTTGCTCTAATAATAATTCTAAAAATAAAATTGTCTTATACTTTAATTCTTCCTTAGTGTACTCGCTATGGCTAATATGCTACAGATAAGATTTTTAAAAAGTCTATCTAAATTAATAATACTAAAACATGCTTGTAACCAACCAAATTCTTATATTTAATTCAATTCGACGTCAAATAGAAAAAAAGCTAAATTTATTCATTATAAAAACTTGCTTGCATTTGCTTGTTAAAAACTTCATGTCATTGATAAGAATTGACACAACAAAATTAATTGTAATCGTTTAAGTTATTGTCGAAAAACATGAATGATGCGACAAGATTAATGAGAATAGTGACATTACAAAATAAACCAATATGTACAATCAATAACTTCATGTTGACATCCTCCAAAATATTCGTGAACTCTGGGTTCAGGGCTATAACCCGGTCATTTTAAGTTGTATTATAAAGTTTTAGTATTAAAAAGGTTTGACCTTCTTTTTACACATGTTGAATTGCAATTGTATTATATCATCACCTTGTTCTAACATCAAAACAAATGAAGGTGATTATTGTTTTATTATAGATAGATGTACACAATATTAATTTTAAAAAAGCGGACCAAGGCGGACTTGTGATGATCTCGGGGTAATATTACCACTTTCAAGTATAATCAGTTTGGTCGCATTTTTGTTTAAATATATTGAAAAAATAAATTACTAGAAATATTTCATGCGTTTCATTTCATTTCATTTCATATTTGTCAACAACCTTAGATATTTCCATAGTTATCCGTGTCTGTCTACCCTTTTAAGAAAGGCTTGCATATAAGCTTATAGCAGTGCGTATTCCAAGGCTTTATAAAAAGACAATAATAGTATTGATATGGGTTTATTGATTAAAATTAACTTTAAGCGGTGTATCGAATCAGAGTTATTGGCCAATAACTGTGAAACTAACTGTGAGAATATTAAGAACAAGGTAGCGATTTCTTACAGTGTACGTTTACAATTAAATAGAATATTAACAAAATAATAAAATCAAATTTTATTACTTTAAATAAACTTGTACAAACAAATATTTATGATTATAACAATGAAAACAAAATATCAATGGCATAATTTTGAAATGCGGTAACATAATCTCACAACATGTTACATATTATTTATTTATTATTAAAGTAAAACTACAGTACGATTCTCGATGGTCCCACACTAGGCAATGGCTGTGATTAGATTTTTAGGATACAAATTTACATCGGATAGGATTTTCTGAGTCAATTTTCATTATTTCAAGCTTAAACTTTGTGTAACATATATTTATTAACAATGATTTTATAGAGACAAATTACATTATAAATAACTTAATTTACACTTAAATATCCTGTTAATTGAAATTTGACAAATGAGCGTGTCTCAAATAGAATTTTAAACATTTGGGTAACAATTAGCATAACCGTTGACAGTTTATTGATTGGTTTTAAATATAAATAGTATAATATTACCTTATTATTAATAACTTCGATGAATATATTTGTTTGCGTTATGAAATCGAACTGTGGCTTAAGGTTTTATTTACTGCTTTTAACCTATAACATGAGCATCAATCGTAGTATTATATGGAGAAGAAATACTATAGCATGTAGTATATGTAAACTTTTTTTTGTGGTACTAAACCGAAGCACTGTATATTGGGCTAATAACCGTCACCAGTCTGTCTACATATTATAGTTATATATACACCGTATAAAACATTTTATATGGATAAAATGAAATGAATTAGCTGGAGTAAAACATAGGTCACTATTGATAGATAGGATAGTTTGTGTTACCTTGTCCAAATACCCAGAGTAGAAGGTATCCTTATTTAATAAGGCCTGGTCGATATATACGTTGTACGTATGTATTAAATGTAATGAATCCAGTGACTTTTATACATAGTTTATTTTATTTCTAGGTTCGACCAGAGCAAGTCTACGAAAGGTGCAAGCAAACTGCGCCGGGATCTTATCAACGCAGAAATAGCGAACCTTCGAGACCTCCTCCCTCTACCACCGTCAACAAGGCAACGATTGTCTCAACTACAACTTATGGCTCTAGTCTGTGTTTACGTCAGAAAATCCAATTATTTTCAACAAGGTAAGCTAACTACACTTTTTTTGTTAACTAGCATTTGCTGCTGAACAGTCAACTCTGTAGCTTCCACTCACTATCCACTATTTTCGAAAAACATTAAATTACTACTATCCTACCAACAACTACCCTATAACCAATATGCCGTATAATCTGCAAACATGAATTAATTATACAACTTTTTTTTTTTGGTTCTGCGTAGTTTGTAAACAAAGTAAGCATCGGGTCATTTTAAAATTATAACCTATATACTTCAATGAGTAATTTTAAAAATAACAATGTTTTTAAGTTTGTAGCAACTATATAATCATAAAATACGTAATCACTAATTTTATAAAAAAAAGGAATCACTTAAGTATAATATATTAGAAGTTGTTATTCTATCTAAATTGGCTTAGTGAATCAATATTTTTTATTACATTCGAATCATTTAATTTATAATATATATAAGTTTGATATATCATTTTAAAAAGGAACTGTGTTACAAAAAAGTAAAACAAAAGAAGATCTCAATAAAAACGAAATGAACATACAATTGGCAGGAATACAGAAACCATAATGCGTTAATAATTTAATAAATGCGTAAAGAACTTGTTCTCAAATTATGTACGATTCGCGTTCTAATTACAATGTATCACAAAAAGAAAGCACTACCCGCTCCTATAGTTCCCAGGATGGTATGCAAAAATTGTTGAGAAAATGCCGAAGGAACGATGTGCGTGCTAGCTAATTTCATGTCGGTTGCTCATTGCTGCAATTTCAGCATTTAGTCCGTCGAAGCCAAGAATTGTACGAGGTGGCCGACCTAAGGATTCACCTTACTACAATAGTGTAACCTGACTTGGGTTCCTTTTGTTGCGTAACCCGTTACGTAAAGGACGTTACTGTGGCCGGGTTTTTATGGAACCAAATAATAGAGTCTGACTTTTGCGTGTCTCGTTCTTTTTTTTTATTTTTTAGCAAAGGAATTTTATAATTGACGCTTATATTTTTTGCAATAATGAATTAGGTTAATTAGGTTATTAAATATACTGTTTTTATATAACAAAACAGTATATAGCATATATAAATAAATTATTGTATATCAATATATAATTACTTCTATAAATTTAGTACACCAACTATGAAGACAAGGACAATGCAATATGAAATCTAAGACATTTCACAAGTTATAAGGATTTTCAGTAAAAGAAAATTCAGATTGTATGACTCATAGCCAAAGGAATAACGGTCACACAAAAAATCGCCTCAAGCCATATTAGGTTAGCATTCAATCAGATTGCAAAATGCAAAAAATTCCCACGGCAATAAGTAAAGGGCAATAGGCACAGTATCCTTATAGCTACCGTTCGAGAGAGGCGAAAAGGCAAGATAAAAAAACGATTCGGTTTTGATAGGAAAATTAGAGAAAATTAGGTACCCCGGGCTGCGGCTACCGACTGATGGTTATTGGTCTTAATAGTGCCTGTGGGGTACCCAACCTGTGTCACGCCTGCAACGCACGCCAACCAACACGGACTGCTTGGATTACATGACACAAAAACATTGCTTTATAAAAACAACTAAAAGTCATCTCCAACTTGTCCTATTCATACTAAATGGTTTTCTTGCCTCATAATCGACGTAGTAATTTGACTTCTTATTTGTATGTAAAAACTTAATGAGATGAAAATAAAAAATTCCTAAAACAGTTCTTTTTTATATTGGCGCATTCAGATAGTCTCAGCGGGAGAATTTGTTTTTGTTGAATGTCTTTTGTTTTCATAATATACTTTTTACTTTTAAAGACATCTGCATACAATACCTTGACATCCATAAATTTTAGATAAAACACAAAATTTTATTTTTTAAATTTACTTTCATGTAACCCAAGCTTTAGGGAAATATTTCGCGAGGTTTCCCTGTTCCCAGGCCACTGCCCGCGGGAACGCTACCGACTACCCGTATTGCACGAAACTCTTTAATCATTTTATAAAAAGCACAAGCGATTGTCCACGATTCGTGGGAATTGTCCCTTTATTTGCATAAATCGAATTATTGACTCGATCTATTGGAAATTAGTGTAATAATTCAAATTGGTATTTACATAGATGAAATATAAGCTATACTTTTTTTTTTGTTACATTAATTTTCTTTAAATACACATCGTTACTAAACTTACAAATTATATTGGGGTATGACAGGTTTAGGTCATGTTCATTTTATTTTACATTACTGATATATACATTTTAGGTGAAATTGTACAGATTGTTAGCTCTAGGAATTTTGTTACAATGTTAAGGACGAACAAATTATTAAATAGACACGCATATCAATTAAAGAAATTTCAACCGAGTAAGTCTCCTAATGTGGTACCACCACCTCTTGAGAACGATCGAGTTATGATAGGATGCTATTTCAGACGTAATTCATTTATTGAATTGACACCTAGATGACATTAATACTCTTCAATATCGATTGTGCGTTCAAATTACATAAATACAAATAATAAAGTTATTATTATAAATAGTAAAATCAAATTATGTAGTTTCATAACAAGCAACTGCGCGTAAATGACTGCATCACCACCTCATGTTAGCAACTCGTTCATGGTATATTAGTAACGTAGAGAGATGGGATCGCGAACTGTTGCACCTGAACGGATGTACTCGTATTGAATAAACGCGTTAAACACCATGTAATTACACTGTCTGCTAAAATGTGTGTACACTACGCAAATGTAAATGATAAATTAGAATGAAAACCTGGGTACCCAAAGTTTTGAAGAAATGGATTTTAGTTGTATAAATTTTAATTGTAGCTTCTGTAACCCATTACGCTGAGGTTTTGGGTTTAATAAAATAAATAGGAGCTGTGGTGTTATGTATTTATTTTCCTTTGACGACATTTATATTACATATACATGACTTTATTATTATTATTAAGTTTATTTTGTACATATGAATCTGACAGATATACTCAATGATGCGCAAACATCTAATAATTTTATATTTTTTTTATATATAATAAATTTTATATAATTTAATTACATGATATATAAATAAACAAAATTAACATATAAAAATAAAATTTATTCAATCAAAGTACTGACAAGGTTTTTTTTGTGTAAATAACTCACATTACAAGTTATTACTCCGACAGTTTAAATAGCAAGTTAGTGATATAAAACTGGCATGTATCGTGGATCAAGTTGTGCGTGAAACACTTTAACTAACGACCAGGATAAGAGACTAGTAAGTGATCTTTTTGGACGGCAAAACTGTATTGCTTCATCAATTTTATGATAAAAATATGTTTATTTAATAAGTGCACAGATAGACACAGAAATACAAGTATTTTTGAGATTTAAATTAAATATCTGTACACTACTAACATATAGACAATACAGTCCTGAAACAAGCATTTATTTTTTATACCCTGTAGCAGGGGTCGGCAACCTATGACTCGTAGGTCACCGAGTGACCCATTTGGTAGTTTTAAGTGACCCACTTTAATTCCGAAAATAAAGTATAAGATACACAAAATTTTTTTTTCTTTTTCTCAAAAAATTGACGTCACAAGTTCAACAGGGGAGCCATTGATATCGTAGAGAAAGTTTATAAATAAAATTTATTCTACTATGTTTGTAAGTATTTTCTTAATAAAATATATCTTATTATTTACTAAAATGCTGTTTTAATACGAAAATATCTCTGACCCATCCGTCTCTTTAATACTCGCATTTTGGTTAATTCTTATAATAGTACATATACTTTAATATTTAAATATATTTAATAACTGAAACACTAAAAATTCATAGAAGCCCATCATATAAAACATCAAAATAATAAATATATATTGTATATATATACAAAGGATATATAGGAAACTTGCTATGGGTAACATTTATTACCCAGATTCAAACGTAATCATTTAATTTAATTATATCAAATTTATAATATTATGGCAATAAATATTTACAAATAAACGTCTATTTCAATTTATAGATGACCTATAGGTTATATTTGAGCAAAATAATTATCATAAAATATAAAATTATGAACAAATCAATCGCGTCCTAGAAACATACATGATTCCTCTAATCGCGATTTAACCGTGCGAATAGAACGTATGATTACGCCGATGGATAGCAAGGTAGGTAGGTGTGAATCACTGTACTTAGGTAACACTTAACACGTTATTATCTTCGTCTTGATAAACGGTTATTTGACGCGATCTGAGTAATTGTTTTGTTGCAATTCCTAAAAACAAAAAATAATAATAATTGTTCTAAATTTAAAATAAATAAAAATAAAACATTTATTTTCTAAAATTATTCGTTAATATGTTTTACCTAAATTAAAAGTCTTTATACGACTTTAACTTTCATACGAAATATATAAAAATAAATTGTTAAAATACGCTCATACGAATGGTCATTTGGAATTAGTATATTCCCTAACAAGTTTAAACTTTTAGTAGCTTACTATCGTGCTCCTTACAGTATCGCCGCGACTACTTTGACTATAATACTTTCGAAACTTCGGATTAAAATAATGGAGAGTGAACTCGATAGTGACCAACAAAAATGTTAAAAATAATTAAATAATGTTCCAAAATAACTTCGGACAAAAGTATAATATATTACCTACCTGTCTACCTCTGCATGTGTGCTAGCATAAATCATAATAATCATATCGGCAATTTTTTAAAGTTTTATTGTAAATGAAGTTTATTTGGTGTTCCACGACAAGACCTAGTCGTGTGATTGTTTATTTTTTTGGTGCCGTACTTTGAATTTCAGACTATTTTGAATTTAAACAAAAACGAGATTATTATTTTCTTAAGACATATATGTGTGTAACTTTGTGTTAGTTGTACCTACATATGTGATTCTAGGAATCAATATTTCAGTATTAGGTAAATACGAAGTCAAGGCGATATGCACTGGATTGTGTATTACATACGTAACTTATAAATAAGGTAGATATCAACAATCGTAGTAGCCTCTTGCAGCTGTGCGGCCTTGACACAAGTATAGCCGATGGTGAGCTTTTCTATCACTGCAACATATAAACACGCGGTTAAAACATCGCCGCGAATTTTAATCGTTTATGTTAAATTTATTCCTTTTCTATTCATAGCCACAAAATAAGACAATCAGACACTGTTTTTCTCTTTACTACCCCCTTTATTGTTGAAGTCACGTCCTTGAATTTGCATGTAGGTATAAATAAAGAAAAATTTAGTTACTTATTTTTTTCCAAGTGGATTAAATATCACAAAATATACTGCGTATATAAATGTTCTAAGAAGAGCAGCGTGTTCGCTTGTTTGTGTTATACAATCAATACTATACGTCCGAGAATATCTATCAATTCATAGTTCTAGCTACATACACAGGCGTTTACTAACATCGTTATTTAAAATTACCTTTATGTATAAGTTTGTTTATTACAACTTCATTTTTAAAATAAGTATTTTTTATTACTTCATTTTTACGTTAAACTTCATGAATAAAGTATCAAAATGAAACGAAAATCTGTTTTTAGTATGATCATATGAATGACCACGAGTACCTACGCGCATCTCTTCTTCTTTCCGGCATTTAAAAATATATAATAAATTGTTTAAATATTATAATAAAATGACAATGGTTATTAATTTTTGACGGCCTCTCTGGCGAAGTGTTTAGCGATGTCAAAGGGCAATAGAGGTCTCGGGTACGATCTCCGGTGTTCTATTTTGGTGTCGTCATTTTCTTTGTATATATTGTATATTTAAGTGCTATTGTTTGTAGATTATTAGCTTAATATAATAAATAAACAATCGATTTATAAATATTACTACTTTTTTATAATAATACTAAGTTTGCACCATCTCTTCCTATCTTATTATACCTCTCTCCTTCTGAATAATATTTGTACATATTAAATTTATATATTTATTGTATTTTATTTACGTCTTAATTATAAATATTCCTAAATTGCATTGCCCGATACTAACCCTGTTTCTACTATGACAATTGGTTATCTGGAAGAAATTATTTTTAGTAATAAGGTCGTCAATTGGTCTAAATTTGTTTTTTTTTTTTTGTTAAATTGTATTAGTATTATTATTTTTTTAAAGCAATAAAAGATTTATTATTATTATAAATACAACAAAAATCAAAATATAAATCCATAAACATCAATCCATTAAAGATTTGAAAATGACTTCCTCATTTCATATACGTTCAAATTCAATGTAACTTTTTACGAAGACCTTCATTCATTACTAAAATTGATTCAACAATTACAATTAACTTTGTGGCCAGTCAAATAGAATTCTTCTCATAGCAATTAAAATCTCTTTTTGTGAGGTCACTTATTTCGTATTCCGTAATTTTGTAATACTACATCGATTTATATGACGATTGCCTACTATAAAAATATTCGAGATTAAAAAAGTAAAATTTGATACAAACATTTTATGGTTTTTCTTATATAACGTATATTTATAAATTAAATCGAACCGAGTAAGCCGATAAATACATATTACATAATATATCCAGGTCTAATGAATATATGAAAGGGTTGGTAGGTTTCAAGTCTGGTTGTTAGAAGTGTTATCCTACTTTAAGGTCAAGGGATACATGCGTATGTATAATAAAATATAATGTAATATCTGCCCTTTTAAATATGTAAACTAACATAATAAATTATGCATTGTGCAAGGTCAGTTATTAGATAATAAAAAGTCGTGACGGACACAAGTATTTCAAATAACACGCCACGAAGGAATCCTTTTATTTAAAACACACGGTTTTTATAGTTCAATAAAAAACATCTTAGAATATATATTTGCACGTGCAAGCTTTCGCCTTCATTTGTTTAAAAGAAAACAAAAGTACAATTAATATGATGTTTGTTTCATTTCATTCATTAACCCATAGTGCACGGTACAAATCCTAGAGTATTAGTTATAGGTTGTTTTACCTCGAGTATGCGGTTTAACGTCACTTTTCCGCTACACTCTGTATATAATCATTAGCAAAGAATTCATAATTGAAGTTTCATAAAAATTTAATTTAATTGAATAGTGCTCGGCTCTTTCATTGAGCATACATACATCTAATAAGTACAGACATTCGTATTCGTCTAATTCTTTTGACAGGTGCCGATTGCATGTATAATTAAAATTAATGACTCAATCAATGCAAGTCAATTTTTATAATAATATTAATGCATGAATTAATGAGTTATCTATCACAATTCATATTCAATAACATACATTTTGTAATAAGAACATTTATTGCATTTGTTCCTCTAATGTAACAGTGTTTATACGTACGTTACGTATGATCTAGATTCCTTCAGCAACAAATACACAATTCTCTGATCCTAAGTTAAGATATGTTTACAATTGATAACAGGAAAAACATTCAAAACCATTGAAATAAATAAACAGAGAAACGAACCGCTTTTATCGTACACAAGAAATCTTTGACGATGACCATTAAAAACCACTACTATATTTTTAATTTCTGAAAAATTTAAATTCATTAATGTTTCCCATAAACGCGGGAAAACAACACGTTTATATGGCAACACTATTTAAGAAAAATGTCGTCACGTTTTATTACATTTTTAATTTTACTTTGTACGATTTCGACTAATGTCATATTGAACACTAGTTGACAACTCGCCTAAGAGATGATGAAAATCTAAAAAATATTCTGCAACAGGATGTGGAACTAATGACCTGTTTATGAACTTACTAATACACCAAATAACAATTGTGATATTTATAACACTAATTGAGTGGCTCTTGCGTGAACAAAAATAATTACTATAAATATATGTAGATATATATGAAGGTTACACAATTCTTGGTCGAAATTTGTACTCAATCGTATATCAAAAGTGTGTATCGCCGCCCCTTCTATAACCTCTATCTATTTTCTAATCTAACTACAACTTAATTAATAGCCACTTGTTGAATTCGATTTCAAATTTGATTTATACACAGAATGACCCGCATTTAACATACCAATTCGAACTAAATATATTGATTCTAATTAAACTTAACACGTACTAAAATTTGTTTTAATCGTTTCTAAACCTGTTTCAAAAAAAAAATTTATAAGGATTATATTAAATTAAATTTTCCTTACAAAT
Organism: Tineola bisselliella; assembly: GCA_028551675.1. Classification (NCBI taxonomy): domain Eukaryota; kingdom Metazoa; phylum Arthropoda; class Insecta; order Lepidoptera; family Tineidae; genus Tineola; species Tineola bisselliella. The sequence goes on from JAPWLS010000703.1 coordinate 82,330, forward strand.
AATATGGGATATAAAAATGACTAAGTACCTACTCATCTTACAAGCCAGCATGGTAAACACAAGTAGTTCTTAGTTCTTCTTAATACAAGTACCTACTTTCTACTATGACAATTGTCCTCTCGCTTATAGCTCGCATTCCAGCTTAATAATGAACAAGAGTACAATCATATGACATAATTATAATAAAAATAATTAAGAGTTTTTGCGACATATCAGCGAGTTTATTATTTATTATTTTAATCCGACTTTTCGACAGATTTATAGGCATCGTGGTTGTGATGAAGCTTTCGAAAAGCCGCAAATAGTCCGAATTAATTAAGTAATATTTGTGTAGAACCCAAAACAACAATATAGTTTAAAAATATCTTAAATGATTACTAAGGAATTAGGATTTTTTTTTTCGAAATTTATATGAAAAATTTAGAACTAGGCATCTAGAACATACGAATACAATAATTACTTTGACAATGACTGGTTTGTCCAATGACGATTTTGTTCCAAAGATATAATTAAGCCAGGTTATAATAATTACATATTTGCTGAATAATATAAATGCAGTCAGGCACCATGATGTAACAGAAACACTGAAGGAAAATTGTAACAACTATATCTTATGATTATAAACAATTTACGATTACGCGCGTCGCGTGGTTCAATTACTGGTTTCAGTGTAAAGATTTAATTTAAAATAAACATTCTGTCTCCTCTGTTTGTTCTTGTCCTAATGCACATGTATTCAATATATAGTAATAGATATAAAGATAGCTATACACTTAATCATAATAATATTAGACGGTCAAGATCACATATATTACCTATAAAAGCATATAATAGATGGGATTATATTATTATATATAGAATTATGGGATATGGGATTATATATAGTGTATGTATTATCATAAAACAACTAATAAAAACATTAGAAACGGAATAATATTTTTTCTTTACAATCAATGCTGCTAGTAAATTTGCATTGTTCCGTTTTCCTGTGTTTAAGGATTAAGAATATAAAAATTCTGAGAAAATTTTAAAATGATTGCATGTTTTTTTTTCAGATTTAATGCAAACCGCATTTACTGCAGCTTACTATCGCCCGTTACGACAAAACTGGTCATAAATTTTTAGCTTCGTATTGAATGTAGAATAATTTGAAAAATAATTTTGGGATGGAATTTGAATAAATGAATACAAATACTTTTGTTCAAATTAATGCATCAAAAAAGTATTTTTGTCTACTAATGTGTCATTCGAACTTGACAATCCATAATTATGTGAGGTCATAACTTCCTTTTGCGACCGCAATTTATTTTTATAAAAATTTAACATCAATATTTATAAAAAAAAGTATTGTGTTTAACAAAAAAGCGTTTGTAGCTTTATGTCGTAACTATAAATACAATAAAGTATGATTTTTAAAGGTTTATTTATGTGACAAAAGCGTGATAGGAGAACATTTTTATTAGACATTGTTGTGTTGACCTTTTTTATATCCCTGACTTGTCCGTTTCATCGATATTTCGTAATAAAAAAAATAAATTTTAAATTAAACGACTCTAACTTCAAATTCAAACGACCACAACTGCATCCAAATGTCAACGGTAGTGTGCTAAAACACTTTTTATATAATAAAAGCTAAATTCGCGAATAACCAAAAATAACATTACAAGATAATCAAGTATATTTTTAAAGTTTAATTTATAAAAATAAATTGTTAATATAGTGCTTAAAATAGATTAAAAACACTTCCAATATTGCACTTTCTAAACTACAATAAGCAATTTAAAAAAAACTGTATACATTACAACACAATTTATCCATATAAAGAGGCGTAAGACCTATCAATTCACAACTTAACGGATGTTATTCTTGTAATAGAATCGATTTCAATTTGAATTAAGAATATAATCTAATATAAATTTGCAATTGCTTGGTTTTTGAAGCTTGAGTTTTTGCTTAAAATTTGAGTTGAATCGGTTTTGGCTAGTCATTATACTACTATAGTATATAGTATACTGACTATAGTATACTACTAGTTTTGTATTGACCCAGAGGGCATTTTCTATCAACTATAGAGGGAAATGTAGTTGAAAAGCAGAACGTCTTATGTGTATTTAGCTGTCGATCAAGGACCTCCTGTAATCAAGAATAGCTCATCTAAATGTCAGTATAGCAATTAACGTCGACCAAATTAACTTGTCATGTTAACACTTTAGTTAGTCCGTGTGAAGCTTAAACTCAACGTGTACGAGCCTTTAGTTTGGTGAAACAAAGTTGATTGGCGGTGAATGATTATGAAGGTTCTTCGTCAATTTCGTTGCGTAATTAAAAAGGTTATATTTTATTAATTTAACATATACTCGTACATTTATTTTTATTATTTGTTATATTAATATGTTACTAGAAGCTTTGATATAGTTTTAGCGCCTCGATCTAAACTTCCATCTCTCAGTTGTTAATTGGTAGAAAATGTCTAATGGCTAAAAGTTTGCCATTATAATTGTATTTCGTATTTGCACAATGAAAATTTTTTTTCAACACTATTCGACACTATTGATTTTTTATAATGTATGATATGAAAAATGTAAATGTATACAAAACAAATAATTGCATCATAGTACTTTTTTATCGAAAACAATTTCGTAAATGAAATGCCAATTAAAATGTATCTCTAGGTTCTCAAGCACGACCTGGAACGGTTTCTTCCTCACCATAGTTCGTGCCATTCCTTTTGGGGTTTAGACTACCTTAAATAAGTCTATTGTCTGTCTGTCTGGCTGTAATTGAAGTTAAACTCTTCATGTGTGAAACTATTGCCTTATAAACTTAAGTATATACTTTCCCATTCAATGGAATGCTGTTGTATTAGTTCCAATTGATATGCAAGTTTTATATTTGGTCCCCGATTAAAACAAAAGGGTATTTAGTTCATATGTCTATAACCGGAGTCGACTTGAAGAGACGAATGTACGCCATCTAGATCGAAATGCAACTAGTTCAGAGGCTACGTTTGGAAGTGGTGATACCACCACGAAACTGCAGTCTAAACTTATGATTATAACACAGGGTCTTATATTTACTATTTTATAGTTTGGTGTCAATAATGCATTTATTATTGTTACAATTTTATACAATGTTTTAAGCATATTTGTGATAGACTGTAGGTACTAAAGATAAAACATTTCTTTTTTCTAATATATTATAAATATAACTTATATAATATCTTATAGAGCAGTATTAAATACCTACACTGTCAGTAAAAAAATATTTTTTTTACATGTTATATTTGCTTTTTTATTGTATGTCTTAGTTTTAACACTTATTGTGTTATCTCCCCCTCATTCTAAAAGGACTCTAATGATGTCCGAAGTTGTTCGTGACCGATTTAACTAATTAAAATAATTTATGTTGCTTACGTTAATTATGATTAATTTAACCTGAGCTTTTAAAACTTTTGCAATAATCTTTAAAATTACCCAATTTAATAACATTATTTTGCAAATACTAAAAGTTAGGTCATATTTCCTTTAATAGGAATAAATCCGTTCAACATTAAATTGTCGTCTAGTATTATATGACATAGTGTACAATTTCAAAGAATGCAGAGCATGAATGTCTTTTTACTTCCATGGCGGTAGAAATAACTGCGGTGCGAGATTGACGCGATACATACTATTAAGTACTAACGAACAACTCAATTTAGCCTGCCCACCACCTCAATGCACTCTACATAAGAAATAATGAAGATATTCAAACCTGCAAAGACACTATTTCAAATATAGGGTTGCTAAATCTTTTTATTGTTATGTTGACGATCATTGTGGCTAATCAATTAAAAATAAATAAATGTTTATATGTATAAAATTATAAATGCATTATCTATTTTACACCAAATAATTATAATATGTATACTTACCTATGTTAACAATATTAATTGAACGAATGCTCAATAGATTATAACTATCTCTTATCTTTTTCATAATTTAAATTTGGAATGTAATATAATTTCATTTGTTTTCTTTATTTAATATTTAAATATATTTAGAAATTGAGCCCTCACTTGTTTCAAATACATATGGTTTATTTCTTTTGTTTTTGTTATAAACTTTTATTTTAATTATAAAGAGTTGTATGAACCTAGAGATTGTTAGAAATATTTTAAAAATAGGAGACTGAGTAGTTGTAGTGGAACATTTAGGTGCATGACGTGTCAGAATATTACTAAGTGACGACATTAAGTTCACTCACGAAGGCTAGGGCTAAGACAAATGGTCTAAACATTAGAATCAGTTAGTGTTGCCGGCGAACGCCACAAATAATCACCACTAATCTACTAAGTTATTAATTAGACCACCATGCTAACGTGTAATCTACGTTTTAATAAAAATGTACAAATTGACGTCAATCAAATTGTAATTTAATCATATGCCATTTTTTAATTTTATTCACAAATGTGCTTTAAGAAATTTTAGAAAAAGTGTTCGAATTTTCTGATTAAAATATAATTTCTAGTATAGCAGCAATTGTGAGTCAATGCTTTGAACATAAATATAGAGTAGTGGTTGTCTTTGGTCATTGTAATTGCGCAGTATGTTTTCACAGAGTTGTACAAATAAACTTTTTCAAAACATTTTTTACAAGTATTTTATTTAATAATTATTCATATAATAATGGTATATAATGATTGAAGCAATAATAAAATAGTAATAAATTAAAGACACTGCTGCTAGCTGGAACAAATCTGATCCGGGTAAAAAAAACTGTATAAAAAACTAACAAAACCATCTCAGTATATATTTTAATAGTGATAAATAGTCCACGTTTGTACTTTATTAAATTGAATCGATCTAACTGACAATCAGTTAAATATTAAAATCTACTAATAAATGTTACTTCGTGTTTATTTAATTACAATCGTAATATATGGAGGTACGTGTCTGTAATTGCCTTGAGCGATTTATCTATCAATCAAAACAATGATGGCCGCGTCCTTCAATTAGTTAATTTTAAAATTTATATCAATTTATTTAGTAAATATATTATAGTACAAAGCATATCTTGAGTTCAATTGAAAGACCTTTATTAGGACAATGACAACAGAACAAGAGCTTTTTTTTATAAATATATTTTTATAATTTTTCTCAGAACTGAAATTACATATAACACTTAAGTCGGATATAATAAACAAATAAAAATACATATAACATTATAAACTTTATTTAAATATCTAAACCGAATAAAGATTATCTTTATCTTGCCTTAATAACAGAATTCATTCTGTGTTATTATTATTAATAATAATTGTTGTATTTAATTAGCCTGAAGGACGCAGAAGTCCTTGGTGCAAAACAAATATTTTACGCAAAATTAATTCATAAGTATTATTTGATTACAATAGCCCAATCCCTCACATGTGCCACCGTTTCAAAAATTTCCATGAAAATGTCACTGATGTTGATTTATTCTATAATACTTGAAACCTAGGATGCTCAAGTGCATTTTTCCCTTGGCTTTTTCGTAGTGTTCTAAATTTGTAAGCAACAGGCTAGCATACGTATAACAGTTACTTAAATAGTATTACAGCAGTTTTAATGTATAATTTCTCATCCAATATATGTTGAACACAACTACTAAGCTTTGCAAACTTAATTTTTCTCCTATGTGTTTGTGAAAGTTATGTGTAGGTTTGTTAATTGTTTGTTGTGTATGTTTAAATAAATATGGTATTGTATTTAAAATGTAAGTATTTATTTTGAATTCAGTGATATATGCACGCGTTGTCCTATTTCTGAAAGCAATACCTACGTTAGCGTAAGGACATTTTATGTTCATATTTATTTATTTTAAATACTTCACTGTTATAGTTAGTTGGTTGAGAATGCTCTCTGGCATTAAGCCCGTCATTGTACTAAATTTAGGCGCAATAAAGAATTTTTATTTTTATTACTATTATCTAGCTATTACGTTTTAAATACCGCAATAGTCATAATAAAAGGTTAATAACTCACAGTATCACTATTTGTTTTTAATTTAGGTATTTTTATTCTCATATTAAACTTAAGTAACGTTTTTATTAGTAAATAATAAAGTTTCGAATAACTTAGTCAGTTTAAGCACGTAATGGAGCAAGATATTGCGAACAAGCATGCACAATCTATAGCCTTATAACTTATCAATATTCTAATCCATCCTCCGTTGTACCCCTTTTGAGACATTTTAGAAAGTGTAAATCCCCTTATAGCAAAGCAGTCCATTAGTTGGGAATATTATTCCAATGAAATCTTATCGATATAATCGGGTTGTGCGGCTCTAACTTATTGTTTATCGATGTTTCCTGGGCTCTAGTCGGTCGAGAAAGCGGCGATTTCGATCTGTCGATTAATTACTTAGACATTTGTCTTTTTAATGTAGTGTGATTTTTAAACAAGTTTCGATTTAAGGCCATAGCTGTTTGTGATATTTGAAGTTTTATCTTTAGCCTTTATGAATTACTTTTTATTAAAAGAGAAACCTTATTTGATGAGAAGCTTAATTTTAAACTCTCAAGACATCATAAACTACTGAAGCCGTATCAAAGGAGTATGCGGCCACGGACGCTTGTGACTTATTTTAACTCAAATACAAGACAGAATAGTAGATATTCTAAAATTCGTATGAATAAAACAAATTTCATTAAAGTCAACCATTTCATTTTACACACATAGTGATTCACTAAATCGCATTATCTAATATTGCTCAAAAACAAATGCACATCAAACCTTCAATTGTTTATATTCTACACGTGTTCTATCAAAAATATTTAATGATATATCTTAACTTTCAAATACCACATCATAGTCAGGAAAGCACTCATCAAAATTTCATTTTGAAATATTCTTTTTTGGCAATCAAGTCTAATAACAACTTTAAAAATTAAACTGTCAAATTTGCCGGGCTAATTTTTGCCTTTGAAATACGTAGGTACACGAAGAAACATAACCCTTAACCTAACAACTTATTTACGGGATTTGTTAAAATACTCTGTCTGATGTTAGGCTATGTTAGATTGAGGAAACGAATCCAGTTCAATAAATTTCGTGAAAGAAAACATAAAGAAAAGACCAATAGCACATTTTTGCTAAATTGTATTATTCGTATTGTTTTATTCTTTTGTATCTAATAAATGCGTCTCTCTAACCAAAAGAGTTTTCATTTCATAGCTAAGAGATTTAGATTAAAATGTCCTCAATATAATATATGTGTGGGTAGAACATTTGTCATACAAATCGATGTCAGGCTATTTATGATAAGAATTCAATAGAGAGCTTCTGTATTTTAAAATGTTATTACATAAGATGTTTTATTCATGTGTTTTGTTCGCAGTTTTTAAGCGATTTGAGATCAATCAGCACTCGTCAACGGGACCCAATTTTGGATTTTCTAAAGTGAGTACTTATTTGTATTGTACTATTATATTATGTTTAAGGGTTTATTTTATTTATCACGTCTAATGAAGATGCTAATGTCAATGTGAATGCGCCATAAGAATTATTGTGATGTCACTGAGTTATAAATGACAAATCAGTATACTATATAGTAATCAATACGATAGTAAACTGTTCAATTATTTAATTAAATTTATTGATTAATAATTAATAAACGTGGGAACGTGAGAACTACACAATATTAAAGCAAATAAAAGTATTATGTTTAGAATTACAGTGATTTGTATGATTAAAAAATGAAGTATGAAAACACTAATTTCACGTGTAGGTAATGACCTACCTACATTCAAAGGTTGATATTAAAAGGGTGTGGTCAGTGAGCCTACTTATTAAGTTTCATTTTAAAGGTTTTATAATCATCAACTTGGGGTCGAATTTTAACTACTATAGGAGTTTTTCTTTTTATAATTTCCAACGTAATATATAGGTAGTTTGAATCTAAAATTTAATTAAATTTAAATAGCTAACTTTTTAATAACACATTTTAAATTTACTTTGTATTGTATTATGTTACTTTTTCTACAAGTTTAACAAATTAAACATCAGTACTTCAATTCTGACTTTCAGTAGGTAGGTACCTTATTAATAACTCCCAAATAGTTATATATGAATTAAAATAGTTTATGATTCATTAGATACATCACTTTAGAAGGTTATATAATTTTATATACCTTAAAATATACTAAGGAAGCAGCCAGATTAAGGTCATCTTATAATTAAGGAAGAATGGAATTATGGGCTTTAAATTTCTGAGCATGTCCCTTAAAACAAATTTTCAAATAATAAGTAACAATATCCCGACCCAGGTGGAATGGTTTATGTGACAAATGCAAGATTGTAGCACATTTCTTCGATCAGCGGCGCGATTGTGCGCAGATTTAAATTATTCGGATCATAACTCAGCACTATCTCTCGCGGCACAGCTCGTGAATAAAATTATATAATGCCTATTTGTTAATATAGAATATGAAATTGTACTTTCATATTTTATAATTATTTCAGTTAGAATCTTTTACAGACAAATATACAAATTGTAGTATAATTTTTTTTACAGGCTCTAAACGGTTTTCTAATGATGATGACACAAAACGGGAAGTTGTTGTATATATCTGACAATGCAGCTGAATATCTTGGACATTCGATGGTAAGTTTTTTTATTTCTTCTCACGCATGATCAGGTTTATCTGACCCTTACCGAGGAGTTACTAAATCTTAGAACCATCTGTACCTGCATAAAACCTCGTCCAGTAAGTACCAATGTAACTTTGCTAATTTTGATAAAATCAATTTCTGGATGTGTTATTCCAGCTTGTTTTAGTTTGAATTGACATTAGGTAATTATTTTATTTATATTTAAATTTACAATAATATATTATAAGAACAAAAACGTTATTTAATAATTAAATTAATAATGGCTTTATTGTCTAACAGCATAAAGTTGTGTTTTTGCGGAAAACTGAAGTCCGATGCTGTTACAGCGCCCTCTCACGGGAGAAGGTCAAAACACCTCAACCTGTAGTACATCGTAATAAACAATCGTTAAACTAAAAGTTTCGTGTGAAACAGTCGGCGCTACTTCAGATGTAATACTAATGATACCCGTTCAATATACTCAAATTGTGATTAATAACATTCGATGTTGTTACCACAATAGTACAACAGCTGGGCCGGATCAATCTTATCTCACATTTTTATACCATTGTTTCCAATATTACTAGCTGTTAATCTCTATTGTGTGTGGAGTTAATATTTTATACGTTGAAATGCATTATGCATATTTATTATAATAAAGCTTTTGACTTTTTGTTAATAATTTATTATATATTTACTTACTAGTCTATATTATAAATTAAAACACATATGAGAATTGCTTATTCCGTTTTTGTACGGACTAATGCCACGATGATTGTGAAACTTAAAAATAATCAAAATACACATGATAATATGCCGAAAAATAATTAAATTATGTTAGTAAATAACCTCAAAGATTTTTTTTTAGAATAGATATTATTACTAAATATTTATCGTATTTGTGTGAATAATATTGAGTATATCACAAAACCTGTAATAAGTACTGCCGTTACCAAAATAACTAAAGCGTATGCATTACAGCCTACAGTTATGATTGCTAACAAAACAAACACACAGTGCAGGCCAATGGTTATGTAGATTAATGACGTACAGACAGACGGAATGCCTCTAATTGCGTTACAAATGAAACTATGCCGGCCGTGATTGATGGTGTCGCTTCGTCGCGGATACATCAAAAGTTTGATGAGCTATGTTTCTTGATGCAATGTCATGTATGTTTAGTTTTAATACCTACCTACGTATATTCTATTCTATTCTATTTTTACGAGTGCTGTGTCGATGGCATTCTTCATCTTTGTGGCAGAGTGGTTAACGGGTCGATTTGCTATCTCGAATTTCACGACCAGAATGATTATTTCTTAATATAAGTAGATTACAAACAAGACGTTTTTTCTAAATTTTGTCATTATATATTTGTCCTGAAACTATGGTATAGGATATCCTAATTTAAAACGAATAAGTGATGTTTTTTTGGTATTAAAATCAGCTAGCTATAAGTAATAAAATGATACTATATATAATTGAAATATAAAACCCGTTACAAGTTTCTAATAGTATACACATGTTAACAAATCATAGAACAATCGTATGAAGCCGTAAACTCGAATAACACAAAGATCATCATAGTCGAAGAAAGTCCCACAATAGCAGTGATAAATGCAGAAACGCCTTGAGCTGAGGCGCAAATTCATAACCCTTTTGTTTGATACCAATTTCATTAATAATTTAGTTCCAATTGTTTTTGGGTGCTAATAAGATGACATTTCATTTAATTTTTATAGCATCTTCAAGTAAATGTTCAGGTTTATAGTCTTATTTATTGAATACATATTTAACAACAAACTTGGATATACACACAGCTATAAATACCACTGATAAATAAATAAAAATTTACTATCTAGACTCAAAACAGATATACTCAATACTCGTTAGTCAACGTTATATTTTAGAATAACTTAAACTAGTGTCCTGGTGTTACCTCCACTATGCCGGCTTGAGGAGATGAATGTGCTTTGTCCAGATTGACAAGGCACACTCTCATTACTACTTCTACTCCTGGCTACTTCTAAGTTAATCCTTGAAAGCGATGATACTACTTCGGGTCGGCATACTAGGTTAATAACCATCATCAGTCTTGCCAATCACTTTTTAGTTAATTTGAATAAAGCATGTACCTACTTTTAAATACGGTCACAAATAAAGTATATATTTGTCAATTATCACGTATCTACTTTCCCACATAGACAGCCTGGAACTAAAATGAGGTCCAATCTAAACTGACCCTTGCAACATTCGTACCCTTTACTATTATTGCTCAAGTATTAATACTAAGTATCAATAAATCGGTACAGTGGTTAGTGCGACGAAAGAGCATTGTCTGAAAGGATTATCATTACACATTGTTCTTCCTGCATATTGAATTGTTCTGCTATTGTTTATGTGGTACCTGGGGTACATTCTACGTGTGTGGCGCCCTTAACTAAGGCTCGTTCATACAATTCATTATGCACTAGATTAATTGTATTAATTATTATTTGTTTGTTTGTTTTTTTTTCAGTTTTATTTCTACTATTTATCAGCTCCATTATTATCTAAGATTTGTTAAATAAAAAAAAACAATCTTAATATTTATTCAAATTTAAATATTTATAATTCAAAGACGTAACAGGAAAGTAAAATATGCACGAAATTTGCAAATTTGCTTTTTTTAAAAATAAATCATTAAAAATAATTAACGTTAATTAACACTTCAAAAACTTAAAGAATTAATTAAAAGAGGAAGACGTGTATTCAAAATAAATATTTATTTATAATTATTTGAATAGATACTAAGGAAAATATTATATAAATATTAGAACGTATGGCCATATCCATTCATAGGTGCGTACTATGTTTTTTCTAATTTGATTCAATTATGATCATTTTAATCTGGTGTTTCGAAATCATCTAATTAATTAAATATCATGTGATCTTGTGTGAATTAAATATATGTAATGTTATTAGTTTATTATATATAGCTTATTATTATGGAGAATGTACCGCAGTTCATGGAACAATGTATATGATTTTTTGCTATAATCTATTAATTATATTTTTAATGAATATATAGTATATGAATTATACTTGCTTGTTCCTATTTTCCTCTTCAAATTTTCCCTAACTAGCCAATGAAACAGCCCCACCCTCTTCCTTACAACTTATTCGTTTAATCGGCGCATTAACGAGCATCCATTGTTTTTAACTAGATATATGAATTAAGTGCTTTATTTCTAAAATCTTATCATTCATCTTAATTGCGGAATAACATTAAAATATTGCTCAGAGGTTGTGTGTGGTCGCAAGCTAATTTTGCCCATAAGTACGATATATTTAAGGTTGATTATAGTTTGATCGGAAGTAATAATAGGTTATATCTATCATACCATTACGGAGCTCATAAGAACGGTATCGTGGGAAATTTCTCTATCGATTGAGATAAATGAGTTATGGATGGTCCATAGATGGTCTACTATCTTGTTATGTTAAAGGCTGTCTCACCAAAATTGTTGTGGTTTACTGTCTTTTTAATAACATAATTATAATCTATAATACGTGATATTTGCATTTTATTGTAAACATAGCCTAATAATATGTTATAAATATTTAATTTATTTATATATAATTTAGACTTTACCATTTTCACAAAAATCAATGTCACCTTGGGAAAAAGAGTACTGCCACCGCCTCGTGACACCCATGCAGTGATCTAGTCGCATTTTAGGATTAGCTTGAAAACAACCAGGTATAACAAGAAGAGTTTATCATGTCAACCAAGATAGTGCACACACCAAGTCTAGTACAGCTCAATTTCTCTAGATCATCATAAAAAACAAAGAAAATCATATGAAAAGAATTATGTACATTATAATATTATAATAACCCTTAAATTCCATGACACATAGTTGTACAGGTATAGCCTTGGCTGGTGGTCACATGTGCAAGTCGAACGCGGCAAATGATAGGGCCGCAGCGCTCGCGGCTCTCTACAAATCATACACCAGGCATTGTCTGTACACATCTGTCCACCTACCTCTAAACTGAAATATTATTTTGGACGTCCTCGTCCTTTAATACAAAATTATGTCAATTTTAGAAAGTGTCTCTTTTATACGGGTATTGTATATCATAGCTCAAAAACGTAAATGCCACTTACTGTATATTCTTGATATCTATACCTATAGTATTGAGCCTTGTGAAGATATAAACTATACGCCAAAAAGAGAACTCTCTCTTATAGAGACATACGTTCCATTCTGACTTATAATTTATATCGCTTAACTTATAAAATTTGAAATATATATGCGATTTTTTATAAGAAAATTGAAATTTATTTGTTGAATGCCCGTAAAACACTTAAATGTTGAATAAAAACCAAAAGAGAGCCTCAACCTCACGTCTTAAAACATATTTAATTTCCAACAAATAATAAACACTCCTATGTACCTCCAAGTACAATAAGACATATAGGTTAATACTCGAGGCAAATAGGCGCTCACCCAGAGCGTTCATTACTCGCATTTCTCTTTATTTTAGTGCATTAATCCAAGTTTCCTCGCTGTGGTAGGGCAATGGGCATCCTATTGAATTTATCTTTATATCTATTGAATTACGTTGCTTTCACTACAACCGGCCAAAGAATAACTATTTTGTTATTTTCAATTGATTCTATTCCTTTATTGTTACACGAAACCGTTATGTAGCGAAGATGATTATTAGACCAATTTGGAATAAGCCTATTTTGTAGATTATCTTGCGTTTGATAACCAGTTTACTTTGTGGAACTTTGTAATATTAATTAGTTATTTTATCTATATCATTCATTTAATTGATTAGTAAAAAGGTATCTATCTGTTAATTTTAGTTTACTTTACTTAGTGTTTTTAAATTAATGCAGTTTATTTTGATTATATTAATTCAATACTAAATAAACTCTCATAGTGAGCCTCATAAGGTTCCTTGCGAATGACTATTTCTAATACGAAATAAATAGCAAAATAAACGCAACTTATACATTCCACAAGTATCAATTTCACATTAACCTTCAGTTTGCACAAGATAAAATTTAATTTAATCATTTTACACGAAGCTAATTTCTTTACCTCATCGCCGCCCACTTTCTGCCTTCTAGAGAAATGTTCCGAACGTTCAATTTATGCAAATACGTCAAAACGCGCTCACTAATTGTACACTCCAGGAAATATTATGATGTAAATAAAACATACTTCCATATGCACGCCGGTATTCGATGGACAGAGAAACCGTGGAGTTGCCTTGGGCAATAATAAAATTAACGATTTATTGAATATTCCGATGATATGTTCGAAATTTGTTTAACGAGGCCGTTTGATGGTCTCACTGTAAATGTAATCAATCATTCTATTTGTTATTGATACTTTACACGTGTGTGTTTTTATTTAACTTATAATTATTGTTAATATATCTAATACTGATACATCACATCATCACTTCTTCGTCATAAATACACATAGATAACGTTTATTAGACTTTATGCGGCTTATGCGATAGACGTTTATATTGACTATTTTAATCCGATGTTTTTAACCATCGTACCCGCTGCGTCATCTTTGCTTCCTTGACAAAATTTAATTGTATATGTATTATATACTACTAGGTGTGACATTTTAATTCGGTTACCATTTATTTCAAATCTTTAAACCTATGAACTTTAATTTTGATTATCCTTGTCCTATATATAGCACTGGATATTATGCGTTGAGAATTATTTTTACATCTTACAAAGTAACTCTTAATAAAGGGTAATTACTTTGCAATATTATCCCAAGCATTTTCTCGATTCCTGTCAAATCCACTCGGTCACCTCGGGCACGTGGGCGGCGGCAGTGGGGGGGCACAATTATGTCTTAAGGATGAGTGGACATGACAGGTGGGAGGGGCTTTGGATGACGGGAAGTCTTAGTGCAGCGATACGGGAATTTTATAATTTAAGAACACGTTTCATATAAACATTTTGCAATTATTATTATTCATAATTGTTTTAATTTTTAATTTAAACAATAATTACTTCAATGTTTTTAAAGTTTGTAGTTCAAAACCATGTAAGACACTTAGAGACGTTAGAATCGTGGGTGATATTATTTTTCCGTCTATGGAAATGAAGCGAGGTCATGGAGAGGTCTGTGATGTAACCTAGTCGCATTTGGGGATCATATTACAAGTAGTCGGGTAGGACGAAAGAGTTTGTCTGACTGTATAGTCATCTCATTCACCGCCGTCAGAGGCTGTAGGCAATATATTTCAATTTCCTAAAATCTCTTTAACCAGTTTGATCCCAAAGACTAGAGAATGCATTCCGTCTTGTATAGAAATATATTATTGGTTTACTAGATTTGTTTTTATTATAAATACCTAATAGTAATTCGTTTTTACCAGGAGGACTTGCTGATTCACGGCGATAGTGTATACGATGTGATAGACAAACAAGATCAGCAAGCAGTCAGGACTGAACTCTCAAGAGCCCCAGCAGATGGTGAAGATAGAGTATTCCTCTGTCGCATGAACGTTGCCAGAAATGCAAGGAGACAGATGCGGTTTGGTGATCAAAAGGTTAGTGAGTTTAATATGCAGAAAATAGGGCAGTAACAAAAACAATATTAATATGTATTTATATTATTAATTATGTAAAATGAATAAAATTGGATTCATATTAAAAAAATAAATACGAATAAGCGTAATTTGCATAAATATTGAATCCCAAGTCAAATTAAAAATAACCGTCACTTTTATTTGACAGTTAATTTCTAATCGCAATAAACTTTTATTAATGTTCGTTAACATAATAGAATGGAAAGACACTTTTTATAACAAACAAGGACGTGTCCATACTTTATTTGAAAATATTTATTTTGAATACTCGACACTGCGTGAATTTCCTTTATAGAACATCTGAAACAATTTAACAAAAGAGGACAAAAAAAACTAATAACCTTAATGTATCTTATATTGATAATGTTTTTAGCCGTAAGTAAATTAAAAGCTACTATAGACATGAATATACACGAATTCGAATACATAGCAAACCATTTAACATTAGAAGAATGCACTAAACTTGTTGCTGCATTACACTTCGTCTCATACGAACTACCAGCTGCTTATTCTGCAGCAGAAAGAAAGGTACCTGAAGATGTACCATGTATCAATTTACTTATAAACTGGAATAGTGGTAAAGAGGAATGGGAGGGTAGAGGTAAAACGCACGAAGAAGTTGAACATAGATTGAGACAGATTGGAAAGAAGGATCTAGCTGATTGGTTAGGAAAAACCGTCTTCCATGAACTAGCGAAGGATATTAATAATACATTAATTAATCAAAATTCTTTTAATATAACCACTACAGTTCTACCAAGAAGCCCTAAAATCTACCATGATAGAGAACCACCATCCGATGAAGAAGAATGGACTGCCTCAGATTCCATAATGTGGACTTTGTTATTATGTTTAATAATTGCATTTATATACGTGATTTATATGCTGTGTACTTTAACATATTCAACTTATATGAAACGTAGAAATGCACATAAAGAAGAACTTATAAACCTCGTGAATGATACAGAATCAGATAGTAACGAGGAAGAGTTTAACAAAAACGAAACGTCACAGCGAAATTCTTACATAGTCGATTCATCGAGTTCAGAGACCGCTGTTTAATAGTACTGGTCGGTAGCAAACACTTGTGTTAATTGTACTTATTCATCAATTTCTTGTCTAAAGATCGAGTTAACGTCCACTCAACTGTCTGCACTAACAAGGTCCCTGTTCGCACATGAACCGTACGCAAGCATCGCACGTGTCATCACAGGCCGTAGGGCGATAAAGCTCATTAGCGAAGTGGACGGAGCAACCGGTCCTCTTAACTTCATCGACTTACTGATACCAAGTAAATTAACGGTGGCTTAACAGTAGGAGGTTAGGCTATACAATGTTTTATAAATTAATGAAGAATGACAATGAGTTTTTTTTATAAACGGGAAGACACTGATGTCGGTTCTTCTTAAGCAAAGGTTTTTTGTTCAATAAAAATTTATTACACTTGTCTTCTTTATTTAATTATGTTTATAATGTTTCTTAGTATATCTACCTATAGCTATACATATGTATTCATTCATTATTAGCGCAATAAACACGTAGACGTCAGTGAAGTGAGGATTTAGTTCAGAGGCATCAAAATTGCAGAACAAAATCATAACAACTAAAATAAATTTGAATTAATAGAAAGTATATATTTTAATTGTAACTACTAGATATCCTTATTTCTTTTATAGACGCGAAAAGCCGCGGTAGAACATAATTGTATCACTGAACTAAAAGAAAATCTATGAATGAAAATTTAAATTGTTTGCCAATTAAACTTATTACAAGGAAAAAATCATAAAATAAACAACTATTAATATTTTTCTTTTTTTATTTAACATATAATAATATATTAATAACATTTATCAATATTTTATGAATATTATATTGGTGTCGGCATTCTGTCTTTTAATCCATAAGACAAGGCATCCTCCCAGTTTGAAGTCAGGGTATTCTATGTGTATAAATATAAAACAAATTTTAAATATAATAACAGTGGTAATTAATTACTTTATTGAGACTAAAATGCTTACATATGAACTTAAATGTTTCGTAAATAAATTACGTATATTTTCTCAATAATTCTGTCGCACACAATTCAGAGTCGATGTTAAGTTGCCTCCGGCTTCTCTTCGCCTCTTTGAATAAATATTGTCTACACACTCGTAATTACTATATATTCATTCCAATGTCCTTCTACATCTGTGATTATAGTTTAAACATGATAAATAACTATATTTCCGGCAACAAATTAATTTAATAATATTTGCGTATTTTCATAGATATTAGGCGGTATCTGATTAGCGCGCCAGCCTGTTATGAGAAGGGCCAGGGTTGAATTCCCAATCGAAACAAATATTTATTTATTAAGACATTTATTCTAAGTCTGGGTACCTATACATTTGTCTTATTCTTAACCTGATAGGTAATATAAGGGGTCCTAGGTTAGGATCAGAGCATTGTTACATGTAGGTATTATTTTATGGTTACATTGTAACTTGTTGCAATATATAAAATTAATATAGATTTTATATTATAATTGACCGCACCATTATATTGAGAGAAATATTTGTTTTGTTATAGTTTATATAATAATATATTAACATATATCTATACTTAAAGTTATACTATAATTAAAGTTGAAGATCAGAAAATCCATAACACACTGGGCGACTGTAAATAAATAGTACAAATTGAAGCTGCGAGACGACTCTTGCGCACGTGCTCCACTCGCAACTACGTTATTAATTTGTTGCAATGGATTGTAAGATTGCAAACATTTATTATTTAGAGTGTTTTATGCCGCTCCCTCGTATGGCACCGTTGGTTTTCATTTTACCACATCTAGTGGTCCGAGGTTAAAATCTGTGGGAGTTAAAAGACATACTCTTGACATCTGCCCGCTTTATCTCGCTTTAACTAATGTCTTAGCTGAGTTATCTTCAGTAATATTATATGTACTAGAAGATAACATATAATAGTGCTATAATTGCACATGTATCAAATATAACATTATTTATTATTAAGAAGCTTTCGTATTTTAATGCTAATAGGTGCATTGCGTTTATCGTTCTTGTTATCTTAAAATTTATTACGCTATTAGACAATTTCATCATCTGAACATAGTTCTTAACCTTTACCCTAAATCTGATTATAATGGAATCATTAGAGTAGGCGTTTAAAGTTATGATGTATGAGAGAGTTTTATTATAAGATCTTAGTGGCAATAAAACATTGATAAGTCTGATTATGAGTGATCAGATGCTTTTATTGAGGCTGAATCGAAAGTAATTGCTTTCAAAAACTAGTTAAGTTTCACACCGTACCGTACACGCGTGAACATTCAATTACTTGTAATCATACGACCGCGGTCTATCGGTGTCTATCAATTTGTCCGTCCGTCCATCCGACCTTTTTATATTCACTTAAATGTTTTGAAAGTAAACTTGTTAATTATGCTCTCATCAATTTCGTTTATAATATTTCATGAGGTCTCAACTATCAATATTTTGACTGACATTACAATATCGAACAACTTTGAAATTATGAATTGATTTGTTTCTCACGACGCGATCAGTAATTCCAAAAGGTTGTATGTATCTCTATAATGAAATTATTTCAAATGCATATTAATTGGAATTTGCAAATTGGTTTTACTTGATGAATAACATATAACATAAACTATATTATATCCTTCCTATTAGCATAGCTATTAAGATACCAAAGTCGTATTGATTACAAGCCAACGTTTTTTAAGAGATTCGACCACTGCAAGCCCACATATACACCTACTCACTTATAATTTGTTTCTTAAATGATATCCCATATGTAACATATTTCCCGTACAATACCTATATTGACGCGTATGCAATTACGTGCATTCCTCAATTTCATGCATTACAAACGTTAACTGTACGCGTACGTCACACTTATGTGACCTTTAGTTGCTAGCTCTTGCATTGGTTTTTATACAAACAAAAATATTAAATATAAAATAAACGTGCCTGCCGTTCGATTTTACTTAAACTAAAATATGCTTTACGCAAGTACCTTTTAACATTTAATAGTGTTGGTAGTCACGAAACTCTAGTATTCTAACAAATTTTACATCATGATATCAAACCATTAGGTGAATAATTTCATAAATAACAGTGCTACACGGATTTCGATGTAGTCTTTGAGACATCTATATAAAAGATTTTTACTCATAATTTAATCTTTACAGTAGTTTGGTATCAAGGGTAGTTAAAGTGAAATCAGTTTTGAGATTAGCCGAAGCATAATAAATAATGAAAATCACTTATGTTCATAGGATTATAAGCCCAGTATGCGATCTCGGTATATTACCACCACTTTTAAGCATATTACGCTATACAACAAATAGAACAGTTTAGATTTCTTCATACACTAATTGTGCCCAAATTTTTAGTGTTTGTAGTTAAAATGTACACAATTCTTGCTATCAAGTAAAACTCATACTTACCATACTGGGTGGAATATATTCGTTTCCTCGAGCCGATATAGCGGAAGCGACTGTTGCTTTTGATCTAGCTACTAAAAAATAGAAGCTAGATACAATATATATAACTACATATAGATACAAATAAATAACTCTCTATTGCTTATTATAGCATTTATTATTTCATATATACCGCACATGTACACACTCATATATTTGTGAAAAGCTTCGTTTAATTAAAAATATTGGCAATATAAAACAATTATAGTGAATTAGAGCCGTTCTAATAGCCAATAGTATTGATGTAGAACGACATCGCTGTATGCTAAATAATATATACTGTCGGTAATGTAGCTGGGATGATTGCAAGGAATGTTGTGCCGCCGAAGAAATGATCTAAGCCATTATTGTAATATGGAATAGGGTTATGTGCACTGCGCTGTAACCGATCGGTACCGTACGCATCAACAATTTAAAAGATAATTATGTCGCAATTTCTGTGTTTTTATTGTAGTAGTTATTTACTTTAAATTAAATGTTTATGCTGTCGTTACCATGTAATAAATACTTAGATAATTTAATATTTGTTATAAGAATCAAAAAAAGGACGACTAAAACATATTTCACCAAGATCCAAAGCAAATATCTATTTTTTATATCGTATAAAAATGCGAAATATGTTTTTTTTAAATATTATAATAATTATTATATATATTATATTATAATAATTAACCTACTTAAATATATTTTATAAAGTATTTGTGTAATTTTGCAGACCGTACATGATCATATAGTTTAAGCAGTTGCTCAAGCTCTTTTGTCATTGTATTTACAATGACGCTTCTCAGATGTAGAACTCCTGAGGTTTTGTATTTAGGAATGCGAATGATTACGGTCACGTGGCATGTTAAACTGGGATTGAGTCAGCCTGTGATCGATGGTTCTGGTGACGGTACATAGACTTAATGGGAGTTAGATTTTGGCTTTTATAATTGATGAGGGGAAAGCTCTTTATGATTAATTGCACTTAGCAAAAATATCGTTCATATTGTATTGTAAATTACTTTTTGTTTTATTAGAAAGGCAACCATTAATTAAAAAGTATATAATTGTACTTAATATATATCATGCCTAAATGTTTAATAAAGCTTTTAATACTTGAACCAGATTGAACATATTATGCCTCCCTCTGTAACTCAGAGGTTAGTCCAGTCTGTTATGGCTTGCTTCCAGATATTAAAATATTTGTTTCGAGTCTTGTTATATTTTTGGCGAATGTATTTATTATAAAACAAATGAAACTGTCAGATGCACGCATTACATTACTACAACATCACACGAATATATGAATGGCCTTAGTTGAAGATAAATATTCATGATTGGAACGCAGTATTGAGTTTTTAAGTTGATTAAGTATATTCGATTAGAAGTTCGAATAAATCCAAGAATAACACATAGCCTTGCTCCTTGACAGACTGACATAGTAACCGGGCCCTTACACGCATTGAAACATCACTATGCCCGCTGATTGATAATATTACCTTCAAATAAAATAAATAAATTGCACAAGCCTAGCTAATATTAAGATTATGACCTTCGCAACCCGGTCTTTGTAATTAAAGAAGACGAATCACAATTACCGTAGTTTATTGATACCTCTAATTATATGTATTTGATGTTTTCTATACGTTCTGTGACGAAAGAGCACTCATTCGAACAGTCATTATTCGAATTAATATGCCTACGTGTTAGTTCGAGAGGTTGTTCGTAGTGCGTAATCATTGATGTTCGATTTTTATAATCTCGTGAGAACGGCATAAGGAAATGATATGTCTCTATAGAATTTTTTATTTTTGCTCAATAGGTTAATGGTTCAATAGTATAGGTTTTGACCAGTCTCATTTTTCATAGTAACTGTTATGTTAATTTTTTCTATAGTATATGACCAATGACCATACTCCCCCCGATATTAAGCTGGAGCTATCCATTGGCGGAGACAAATACAACTACAGACAAATGTCTACGTACAACAATTGCTTCCGCTATGCCGGTTTATGCTTGGTTATATATGGTTGTAAAAAATAATTATATTTAATCATATTTTCAGCTACCTAATTTTCATGCGTAAAATATTTGTTATATAAAAAGAACGTGGTTCTGAGGCACTCCCGATACACACTTTCTTAATGATAAAGGGAGACTTTACTTGTAGAATTATCTTGCTTAAAACTAAAGTTGTTCATTTAGACTTTAAGAATTGCGTCGGGATAATATGAGGTACCTATGTTTTAATACAGTTATAAAAAAACAACTAATTTTTATTAGCTGTACCCAGCATGCGTTGCTACGCCACTGACTAAATTTGAAGGAAAGACATTACACAAATATTTAATTCATTTTGAGTTATTTTATTGATTTTGTTCATTTGACGACAATATTGTCTATTCAGTATGAGCTATCATGAACTGTCACGGCAACATATGTAATTCATTGGAATGACAGTGGCGCCATCTGTTGAAAATTGGTCGTACCAACTCAGAAGCCTTCGTGGGCTCATGCACAACAACTTTGCTAAAGATCATCACATGATCAAATGCATAGTTTAGGATTCTATAAAGGACATACAGACAAACATTCATTTTTATATATATAGATAGATATACCTATATATTTGTTGACTACTAATATTTAATAAAATAAAAAAGGTTAACATTTACATTCAATCATGAAATTCTATGAAAAAGTATACACTTATTGATATACATGCATTAGTTAGTTTCATACACTACTGTAAATACACTTGTAACTTTACGTATAATTTAACTCCTAATCTTATTATTTTATTTATAATTTCCATTCCTTGCCCCTTTGAACTATAGTATAACAAAACCAAGGTAATAAGCGTTTGAAATTCACACTCTTTAGAATAAAAGCGAAGGCCGAGCGTGCAGAGTTATTTAAATTAAGGCCCTCATACACTTTATGTGCCAGCAAAAACATTCCCAGTGTCGCGTCGTTAGACCGCTGCAGCGCTGCCGGAGTTGCATTTATTTATGAAATGTAAATGCATCTGATTGTAATAACAAAACTGCGAGCCAACGAATGCTCTCTATATTAAGATGTAATATTTGCATACCATTGTGCGGATAAACGTGTGAGACCATACGTTACGGTTAGCACTAGAAATTCTCTTTTGTCCTAAGGACCATAACTTCGACCTAAAAGGCTTATTGTTGCAATTATTTTGATAATTTCGATGTTACAATATATATTAGTAAGCTAAATATATTTCTTATTTAATTAAATCATGTTCGTGCAAATATTATGGCCAAATCTATTTATTAAAACTTATAATTACACGTTTCAAATAAGTTATAATAAATAAGCTTCAGATTATTGATTCTAAGATAAATAAGATATAACCTAATTAAATAATCAAAATTACTCAAGATTCATGTGACCTGATCTTTGGCATCAAAGCGAACAAAAACAAGCAAATATACGATAACCTAACAACAATTTTTATAACATACATATAAATCCTAAAAATACGAATTATTATATGTACACGAATGGATTACTTGAGACCTCTGCGCCACTGAACATAGCACAACTTAACCACTGCGCCACGGAGGTCATCAAAATTACTCCGGGAAATTATTTGTCTCCCATACTTGTTTTGCTGCCACTCCTTTTAAGTTTTGATATTATCATTTTATTTTATTTAGTATTTTCTTGGCTCGTCTACACCACCCTCCGTATTGATATCTATACTTTTCATATTCAGTATAAAACAGCTGCCGTTGAATTCTTGACATAAATCTGAATAATAAATAAACAAGTTTTTATCAATTTCCACTGCCAACCGTATGTATTTTAAATGCAATACTATTATATGTATGTGAATTAGATAATATGTTTAACACTAGATTTACCAGCTTAAATATACTTATTTCTACTTAAACCAAAAAAGTATATAATTGTTACAAATAACATATATATAAAATAATATAAACGTCATAAAACTAATTCTTCTGTTATAAATTAATGAAGATTAGAAGAATTAAAGAAAACGTTACACGAAGTAGGAATTTTAATTTGTTTTTGCAAGACCAGTCATTTTGAGTGGTCTGGTAAATCTAGTGTTAATAGTATAATTTAAAAGAGTAACACCCGTGACGTAATCAGGTATCACAAGTGTCACCCTGGATGGTGTAGATTCGACCTCTGGGTAATGCGCAAAAGCTAATATGTAGGTGCATTTATCTCTGTCAATGCGAAACAAACATTCTAAAAAATAAACGCGTAAAATACATCCGGCTTACTCATTTAAATGTAAATCCTTTTTCCTGAACTAAAAATGACGTAATATCTAAATTAATAAAAAATAACTATTAAATCAACGATTGCTATCTGTTTCATTTTTATTAATAATTCGCGAACGTAAGTTTCATTAATAACTAATGGTTATTAACAAAGATGATCTCACATCGATTCTTAAACGCGATTTAGAAACATAAAAACGGTTATAGTTCAATACAAGATATGCATTAAAATAAATTTAATATTTTTATTTATACTAAAAATTGTTTTTTGGTTATAATTAAGTTTCACATAACCTATTGATTCAAATTTTTTATTGTTAAAAAAACTTGTTTTAGTCATTGTATAGTCAGTGAATAACTAAATTAAGAAAAAAGAACCTCCTTCCAACAGCTGATTTTACAAATCATGACAAAATTCTCTAATCCGACTACACACGACTTAACAATCGTGACCCACCAACCAACGGCACGTGGCTACGTCGACAAAGCGCCTCGGGCCACAAAATACCATATCCGTTATGAGGATATTAAAAAAAGAGGATATACACGCTCATGAGTATAAATTTTGGTGTTTCATTTGCTACGACGAGAGGTGTGTGCTGACGTAACATCTCGTGACTTACCAACACTTATTGTGTCGGGTCGTGATGTTTTTGACCAGACTTTTATAAGAACCTCTCTGTCTGCAAAGATTGTGTGGGTTGTATTGGGTTTATCTGTCGTTTTACTTGCATACAACAATCATTCAATAAACAAACAACCTATTGAGCTGCAGAACTTACTTCCACTATTTTGACTCTTTTCTTTTTCAGTTCGGAAAGTATTTAATTTATCTATTCGATTTCGGTTAAAACTTTTTAGTCCTAGATAAGCATTAACATAGTCCAGGTAGTCTATACAAAACTTTAACAATTTATAGTTCGAACTTCTTCGTAAAATTCATTCATTCATACATAAGTTTCTGAGGTTAGGGCAAATATGGTTTCCTATTGTTTGTTCTATTATTTATTAAATAATATATACCTCACACTACTTTTTGCTTATATGTACAAAAAAGAGATATAAATACGATTTAAAAAGTATCAACAACCAATTTAATTTAAAAAAAGAATTACATCTTACTTTACTTACAGACTTACTAAACCGCATTAGTCCACTGGGCCAATACACACGGACGTAATGATGTGTTGCGTTTATTATTGCAGCCCCATGTGTGGCAAATAATGATATATGTATAATATAAAACTGGACTACCGTATGTAGTATATTGTACATAGACTTAATTAAAACCATACCCATAAACATTTCAAAACCTTAAATGTTTTAATCGTGTCACGTCACGAGCATTTCTTATACTTTATCTCTTGCAAGTCTTAGTAGAAAGTTGTCTATTGTTAAGAAAAAACTTCTTGACATAACGTCTCAATAGCTGATAACAATATCACTAGGTAATAAGTCACGATTGATCATTCTCAGTTACACAATCATGTAAGCTTTAGGCACACTCTCGATTTTGATTGGAATTTTGATAGCATTATGTTTTCATGTTTAGTATTCGAAGATACTATTAACCAATTATAATTGATCGGAATTGAATAAATATTGCACTGGATACGGGGCTGTTCTTATGACTTATACTCTACAAATACATATGTATATGTATAGGTATATAGTATAGAACAGGAGTCCTGAGAAGCACTCAAATATGGTTTTCATAGGCTTACAAATAAAATCGTTTTTTTTTTTGTTTCAAGTCAGATTGAGAATTTGTATTAATAAATAAACGAAAAAATAAGTTAAACTGAAATGTTAATTTGTTATTTACAACAGTTATCAATTAAATAAAATCATAAATTCTTAATAAATAAGATAGATTTCCTTTTAAGCAATATTTAAAAATATATAATAATATAATAACACAGCATGAATAGAGAAGGAAACAAAAGAAATATGATATAAATAAAATAATATTAGAAGGCTTTATGGCAAGATCAGCGTTCCATTTTAAACAGGCGAGTGCGATATGATCTAACCTACAAGGGGTCTGTCTCAGACATCATTTAAATACATCTTGTTAAATAGATTAAACTTTTTACGCAATACTTTTATACATTTATTCATAGACAGATTTTAACTATGAATTTCGATGTTCACTTCCACTATGTCGACTTCAAGAACTATAAAATTTAAAATACTTTTACGTCTTACTTACCAATCGGATATAATCTTTAAATTACTATTAAATCTTGAATTAAATATTAATATGTATAAATTCATGTTTAAAACATT
Source organism: Tineola bisselliella (assembly GCA_028551675.1). NCBI lineage: Eukaryota > Metazoa > Arthropoda > Insecta > Lepidoptera > Tineidae > Tineola > Tineola bisselliella. Next base: position 108,624 of record JAPWLS010000703.1, read on the forward strand.
GAAACCCAATTCATATTATCTAATTGAAATAACTAAGCTTTAAAATTTTAATTGAAACATTCCACTTATAATGTATGCATTCAATACACCATAATAATTTATTTGCATATAAATTTAAACTTCATAGGGTTCTTGGAAAACTTAATACAAGGTGATACTACGAGTATGAATATGAATATGAATATAATAATATACTACAACTATGAATATGAGTGCTCAATAGGGTAATATATCGTCCAAGGCCACGTGGATCCGGATTGAAGATTGCCTATACTCTTTATTGTAACCAACTTTTATATTTATTGGAGAATTTATTAATTACGATGCAGCAAAAGAACATCCGAATACACCAACCGACATGATCTGGTAACATACACTCCTAATGTTAGATTTGTTGTTAATGTACAATATTTTTGATGTTCTACATATTTTAAATATTTAGGTTTTACATTGATTTGATTCTAATAATGAATACTTAATAATAATATATTTGTAGATGATACTAAATATACTATAAACTATATTGAACCCTACACTTTTTCGAACTTCAAAACCGAAGTTTGACTATTACCTAGTTGTCTGGAGAATTGTTATTTAGAAGCCGCCATATAAATTGAATTACTATATTTCCTTTGTAATCTATAATAAGATATAAAACTTCGGTTCCTCTTTTAAAATGTGTAAACTAATTGAAATCACAATAAATTGTTTTAAAAAATGAATTGTTGTCACCCTACCTGCGTCAGCGCCGGTGAGCGGGTGAACTGTGAACTATTGTGTCGAACGACTCTCTTATCTATCTATTGTTGTTAAAAGTTTAAAGAATGTCAAAGTGGCACGCCCCAGCCGTCTTTGAAGTATTTGATTTCTGGGTCGGAGTTGAACATTGTTTTCTTGATTTTTAATTCATTATTATACCTACATAAAAACGCACCACGTGTTTTTAAATACAGTGCAAACTCTACATAACGACACTGAAGGGACTGTGCATTTTATGGCGTTATAGAGAGTTGTCGTTAATAGAGAAAAGAAAAATTGAATTAGAAAAAGAAAAGACTGGAGGATAGACTTTATACTTATCTATAACATTAAAAGAACTTTAAGGCCAACTATTTATATCTTAATTTACTAACAATATACTTGAAAACTGCACGAGTACAATGAAACCCTAGTACAGTAATACCCCGCTTTACGCGACCCCGTTATGCGCGGTTTCACTATAACGCGAAATTCAAATTTTATTATTAAATACGCGAAAGAGTGCGTATAAACATAATGTAGTCATCAACTTCTCTATGGTCGCGGGAATTTCAGTTAACGCGATTTTTTCAGGAACGAATCCCTCGCGTTAAGCGGGGCATTACTGTATAATAACGCCTGCCTAACACATAATATTATTACCCATTTACTTTGTTTACAGGTGGTACTAGTCCGGGGCCACTTCGTGTCCTACCTTCCACTATGCAGTAGAAACGAACCAGTCTTCCTAGCCATTTGCACTCCACTGGCAATGCCCGAAACCAGAGAATGCGTTGTACATGGTGCTACTAATGTCTTTACGACAGTACACGCAATGGACATGAAAATATTACATCTTGATAATAAGTATGTATATATTCTTTTATTATATTATTCTAGTGATTGAGGCGACATTGAAGTCAGCTTTCTTCCATCATACTAGTTCGTATGGCTTAAGCATATTCAAAAATGCATATATAACTTAGCAAATAAATGTAAGGTTTACTTTACATATAAGTATAAATAAAATAAGATTCAAAACAAACAGAACAGTTACAAAAGCTGGGAAACCAACTAGTGATGCAGTGTCATGAATATGAAATTGTATTCAATAGAGACATCTGAATATCTATGCCTATTGATGGACGGGTGCTCGCGTTGACAATTCCCAACGCAGCTACCGTTTGTTTTGTTTACACCAGCGGTTCTCAAACATTTTTGGCGAAGGAAAAGCCTTAATATAATTATAAAAAACTGATTGATATGTATTTATAAATAATCATATTGCAATGTAATATTTAGTTGGAATATTTAGATGTAACTTTATAATCTCCCTTTGGTAAGTATTTTTGCAGTATTTTAGCCCTAGGGTTCCGCGGAACACACTTTGAGAATGGCTGGTTTATACAGTTGAGTTTTTCATAACACGTTATGTATGTAGCACTTAATTAGACATTATGTAATGATCCTTGGAAATAATATTTACTATTTTGTCGAATTGTAGTAGTATGTGCGCCATTTACGAGGAAAAGCTGGTATCACCATATTAGTTATTATTAAATTTACTTTATGTAGGTTAACATATTTTAAATAGAATGTATACGTTCATTATTCTAAATTAAAACAATTTTATTAAGACATCAGCATTTTGTTCTGTTAACATAGTGCGTATTCTACTTCAAAAACGAATTCACTGATAAAAAACAGTACCAATGGTATTTTAAAAATTACATTTGGTTACTTATTCAAATTTAAATTGGAATTTAAAAGCATATCTACAAAAAATTGTAATAAACATTTTAATCGCGAATATTTGCCGAAATTTGTCATTCTTAAGACAAACAATGGTCATGATCAAGACAAGGCGAAACGAAGTAATCTTCACCGAGTATTGTGAGTGAGTGTAAATGTTAAACTTCGTCACCTGCAATATTGCTCGCTTATATCCTATTTGTCCTATGTTATTCGTCGTATGGGCCCAATATGATCTGTGTTTAAAATTCGTCCTGTTTTATTCAGAACTCGACTCACAGTAACAAATGCATCATGTAATAAAATGTATGTATTTGTTTATTTTATATCAGTTTCATTACCACGTTAAAGATTATAAATCATCAATTAAAATACATAATATTTTCGTCCCATGGTCCAAATTAAAATGGGACAAATAAAACTATCGTAAGCCACTGAGTTTGCATACAATGCCACTGATACAAGCCCCCGGTTTCAACAGATTTATCCCGCTATAGGGTTGACATAATTTTCTTACTTTTAGAGACCGCCATTTTTACACAAACATTTTAAAACCAAAACTAAAAGGTCAATTTGTAACGTCTTTATAATATCAAGTTTTAACTTTAAAAAGTATCATATCATAAGTCATTAAAAACGTATCTTGCGTGACGTATAATCGTATTTGTCCAATCACAATTGATCGATGCACACATGCCAGTAGCTTTACCAGTAAGTCATTGTATATGTATGTATGTTTACAATATATATTACAATAAATATGTAAAACTATAGGTGCATTTTTTCATAGTTCATTACGAGTACATTACAACGCGTTCATCACACCTATGCTCACGGTACTTTTTATATATTTATATTTATTTATATAAATATGGTCTTAGAGTAATGTTACTAGTTTCACATATGCAATACAATAAAAATTTCCTATGTCAACCTTTTGTGCTAAGTAATGTCAAATAACTACGAAATGTCAGTCATAAATTCCCCAATTGAATATAATTAATTTATCCCAAATTAATACACATAAATCTTTGTCATACTATTAATAACATAGTAATTAATTTATGTCTTCTATGTCTATTTTAGTTACTCATGCATGTAAGTGCTACCTCAATATGTCAGAATAACGGATTTACGACGCGACTTTGTCATCCTAAAAGACCTTTGGCCTGACTGTCTTTGGATATTGAAATGACGTCATTAGTTTAAAACAATATTAACTATATGCAGTTGGATTAATTTACATGATTATTATCTATTTTCAAGATAAATTCTAATTGTGTTACTTACATAGATAAACTCTTTCTCTCTCTGGGACTAGCTCTGGCCAACCAATGGCTCTCTTTACATGGATGATATTACTATATTTGAATCACAGTCATTCGACCTAATTATTTATTTTAATGATAGGTATTGCTTGTGATAAAAGGACTTACGAAAAATAAAGACAAACATATACGCGAAATAAAATGACCGACTTAAAGAAAATTGTAATTACAGAATATACATAAATCGGCATAAAATTTTGTGGCTTTTTTTTTTCAATACAACCTCATAAATAATTCATGAATACAGTAGTCAGTTATTGCTAATATTTATAGACTAATATGTTTTGATAGTCAATACAAAAACATTATTCAACTTATGTTTTATATGTGCATGCGCAGATTTAAGTGGTACTCAGATTTCGTAGGTATGTGAGGGCTTGCAACACATTGAGGTCAGGGATCTAAGCTCGCACATTTATAATTCTTATGAGAGCGATTCGCTTTTGTTCTATAACAATACATTATTTTTTTGATCAATATTTAATCTGTTAATGTTTATGGTTAAATAAAACACATCTACACGTAGATTTAAACTACGACTCTATAATGCATGATGAAAGTGATAAATATTGTCATACGTAGAGATCACAGCGGGTACATCACACAATATATGTATGTACATACAGTTAGTGCTTGGCCTTTACAAACCTTTTGAAAACTAATTCATTTATTATTACTAATTAAAGAATTTACTTCCTACATAATTTAATCCAATTCATTGCAATAGTAAATAATTGAACTAATAAAAACTCAAAAACAAAGGGTCATGCAACCAATCAATCATACAAAACCTTGTACGTCAAATATGTGAATGTATAGAACTTGAATGGGTGAACAAAGAACTTATGAGATAGATTATCTTTTTAACAAGAAAATGGATTACTTTTCAGGTTTACATGAATTTATTAGAAAAATAAATAAGTAGCTCTGCCATCATCAGTAATCCGTATCATTTATGTGACTTGTAAACTGGTATAGTAAACATCGTTTAGAGATCAAATGCAAAGATGTTTTAATTGATTCGACCTATCGTGGTTTCCATCTTATTATTATTATAATAAACTCACATGATAATGGTTATTGCGTGATGTATACACGTTGTAATGTATGAAAACTATATAAAACAGCGTACACTCCGCCTGATGTAAGGCATAGATAAATGTCTACAGTATCATTCTGTAATCTTTTGTTTCTCTAGTAATTCACGCATTTGTTCAATTTCATAGAGAGTTAATTAATATATATATATATATATATATATATATATATATATATATATATATATATATATATATATATATATATATATATATAATATATCTAATGATTATACTTCTGTCTAGTAGCGAATGGCATCTTGGATGGGAGCGGAGTGCATTACACGGAGTCAGTTGGTACAATCTTCTACATCCTGATTGCTGCAAAGAAGCCCAAACTAAGCATAGATTAAGTGAGTATTTGATTTTAAACTCCAGTTACTACGTTAATTTAGTTTATTAAGTAAACCATTAAGCATATTAAACTATGATAGTCCTACCTATTATATAAATTAGACGTAAACATAATTTTGATTAAAGATAGCTAAACCTACCCGCACTATTATTAAGAGCGATTAGAACGATTTAAGCTGTCTCCATTAAAAGTTAATTTATCCGACGCAGTGTACGGGAGTGTAGTCTTCTTAATACGGTTACCTCACGTGTTTGAAGGCAACCCCGCACGTCCTGCAACAGTGAAAGTCCCGAGGTTGACGGTTGACGCCAAACGCGTGACGATCGTGTGTGAACGCTTTAAAATGTCTGGTATACGTGGCCGATTAAATCGAATAACGTACTAAGCGAGTCGTGCTTGACGGAAAGCTACTATGTCTGAAAATGGAACACTTTCCCTTCCATGAAGATGTTGCGACGTGACAGGTGATAACTTTATAGGCATTTGTTTTGTGTATTTTGCAAACACATGTTCAATCAGGTGGAGAAAATAACTCAAAAATATAAATGTTTGTTTATTATGTAGGTATTTTTGAGTTTTACATGGAAACATATTTTTAATACATTTTATTATAGACTCCAAACATCCTACGACGAAGTGAGTCTGTTACAGTAAGATCGGAACAAATACTCATAGAAAAGAAATATATAATATATAACATATAAAACATATTATTTACCCGTAGTTATATCCCAAACATGTCTCAATAAATCAGCTCATAGTTAAATATTTCTATAATCTCACTTAATAACATTTAACGACGATCATGAAACTAACAAATACTCGGACAATTATTAAAATAAACATACACAAAGCTTATTATGTTGTCAAACAAATAGCAGAAGATTAAACTAACATTACTGCTGGAGATAATGTTTTGACTATAACCACAAACAGAATAGCATGCAATAATACATAATACCTACTCGTCAGTCTCATGCGAGAACCTACTTGCCCATACTGAACAAATAATAACCAAATTAACCCTCATTTCGTGAATCCACTCACCATCAAGTAATCATTGTCCTAACAGTGAATGAATCATATTGCAGACTACGTTTCCGATACAATTCAATATTATGATACAACGACCATTATAATAAACGTTACTGTTATGAAATTTAAGAAACTCAATAATGCATTTAGCAGTGGAAAATTATGTGGTATAAGTATTATTTTGTTTTCAAATTAAAGCTTTCTAAATAAAATGGTTTAAATTAACAAATAAATATTTTTTTATTTTTCAAAACATGTCTGCGAATAACCTCTGAAGGTTGAGTACAAGTTATCACTAACACACTATTTATGTGCAAATTATAATAATCATTCATCCTATGTGATTTAAGACAGATACTTAAGACGTATCCAGCTATATATAATATGCCCGAGTTCACAATATAAGAAAATAAAAGAATAAATATCAAGTCAGAAATAATAATAATAATCTCACGTCATAAAAGATTGTTTGTAAACGGAATAATTTAAGAAATACGTATTCGATGATTTACGCAGTTGACGTTTTGTTTACTATAGAGTTAATCGAACAAACGAGAGTTTTGTCGATATGATTCAGCAGTAGTTGTAGAATGGTTTTAGGTAAAACTCATACTTACGGTACTAAATATTTCACTATATATACGAGTATGTACTAACCCCAAATCAGACTCCAATATATAACACCCACTCCCAAATTACGTACTTTTTATTAATGAATTTATTTCACCCAAAAAGCTTTTTTTCATCGAAAATATATTGTTATTCTATAAATACCAATATAAGTATAATATATAAATGTATATCTAAAAGTTCCGATTGCTAACTAAAGCCTTCAGCAAAGTTCATTTCGATGATCGCGATAAACTTACGCTTTAGAAGTCAACTAATTCTCTCAGTAAAGGTGCGGCATTGTTTTATGGGGATCCGTTTATTAATCACAGATTATCAGCTGTATAGCATTTGCATTTAATTCTAAGCCTGTCGTTATTGCTTGTTATAGGATGGCCCCGGGTTGGCCTAGGAATTTGCCTCACAATCAACTCTTTTATCTAGGACATCTGATCTATTCGAAGAAATATTAAACGATAAAATATCTCGCGTAACAATATTTTAATCAAAAAGATAATTGCTTCGGCAGGAATGTGTTTTCCTTAACATGTGGTATTCAACGTATAACAGTGAAGCTTATTTACTTAAAAATTACTGAAAATATATTGTATAAAATTCAATTTATTAATTGTAATTGTCGTTTCAGTACAATGGTTTTGTAAAATGTAAATTAAAAGATTTTCTACGATTTACTATCTCTAATATTTAATTTCGAAAGCTTTCAGATACATCTTAGCTGTAATATTAGATAGTTAACAAAATCTATATAATTTTATAATATATATAATTTATGCAAATACTAATTAATATATTTCAAAAACTTTTTGCGTAGTGCCTGTGCACTTGTTTATTGACCTTAATCAACAGAACTCAAGACACGATGCATCTTTCCATCCAATTAACCTCCTTGTAGAATACGCAACATTGCCTGTAACTAATTAAACCAAATGTAATAATAACCTTGAACACTTGGTTACTGTATTTCCAAAGACCACCTGTGGTACGCTATGTGAAGGAAAACATCTAAGGTAAATTCTAAACACAGCCTCTCGCCTTTTTATAGCATAGTTTTAACATAACTTTAACACCTTAGAGCAGTGTTTCCCAACGTGGGGCCCACGCCCCAAAGGGGGGGCAATTCGACTCGGCAAATGGACTCGATACGAGTTTAGCCCTTTCACTCTGGGCCATTTAAATGCAATGCTAGCATTCGAATTTCAGTTTTTCATTATATGTTTTAAAAATTTACTTACATTTCCTAGTGATTACTTCCTAAACCCTATCATTTAAGTTTCTTAAGTGAACAATTCAATTTTTTAATATTGAAAACTATGTATGTCACATAGGGGGGCATAAGAATTTTAGGAAGGCTAAGGTGGTGCATGGCATAAAAAGGTTGGGAAGCACTGCCTCAGAGAGTCTAAGACCGAATAAATAGCTATATCGAATTTCATTTTCGGCTTTATGTGGCGGAGTGGTTAAGCAAAATGGCTTAGTACCAGGTTCTTCTCACTTCTAACACTCTAATAACATCTATTTAAAATAGTCATAAGTAGCAATATTTGACACTGAAAAGTTGACATTACAATTTCGGGTATTTAAAAATAATCTTTCCAGCACTACTTTACATTATTTTGGTTCTTTTCCTAAACCAAATTGTACAAATAATCAAATCAATATGATTAAAATGTATTATAACTTCAATTAGCAGTAAGAATCCAAGTGGAAATTATCAAAACAAACCACTTGAATAATAATCGAATAGTTGACCATTTATGACAATTCGATGGACACATGATGCCGACGCCATATTTGGGAACTGAGGCGCATCACCATACCGGGTGCATGTAAATTAATGTCATAATGTTATTACGAGTACTTGGGTTTACATAAATTACATCTAACACTTTACACATTCACAGCAATGTAACCTCAATCCTATTTTATTTAAAGGTGATTGTTGCTTATGTTTACTTGTGTTATAAGATCTTTTGTTGTAAGTTCATGTCTAGTTAGTTAGGTGCAAGTTGATAATCTAAGAATTAACAATGGTCTAATTTAAGGTTCAATTCACACTTGATTAGATTACGAGATGTTTTTCTTATTAGATTATAATGATATTATTGAATTGTTTGTTTACTTTAACTAGTTAATGCTCGAATGGGAATGTTTGATTAGTATCTTAATTTTAAACATTTTTATTGTTATGTAACTTTGTTAGATAATGGATTTGATTCTTAATACAGTGTATGTATTTATTTATTTAGATAAAGTGAATAATTTTGAACAGTAAAACGTTATTATAAATAATTTGAATACGTACTATTTTTTTTATTATAGATAATATTTTGGGCGGCTTTTTCAAACTAATTTCATGTTTCACCACATAGGTTTTTTCATTTCGTGAATAGTAAAATTTATTTTTATGTTAAATTTTAATTAAAAATTGTTGATAATTTTAATGTTAATCCTTTCTTTAACAGTAACACAATCGGAACAAGAGAGGTCTTGTATAGCACTACTGAGGCTACAACGGAGGTCTGGCCAATTCCTCTGGGTGCATGTGGTTTTGCAGCTAAAAGACAACCTGGAGAACTCGCAACGACCCGTCATTGTTTGCACTAATCAAGTACTTAGGTAAGTTTTTATTTATTTATAAATATTATAATTAACTAAGAAAAGGGTTGTTCTTATTCTCTGATACTTATCTCCTAGTTTGATTAGAATTTATTTATTTATTTATGAGAGCCTGTGTGGTGGAATGCCCGATCGAAACAAAAAATATACCTATATATAATTTTCTTTTGTTTTTTTTTTAATTATATTATAGATATATTATAATATTGTCTTAGGTTGTACTTAGATATTATACTAAAGTTTTTTTTTTAGATGTTAAAGATTTACCTTGTTCATATTTGGGCCGAAAATTTGTATATATTTATATAAATACATATAAAATAAAAGAGAAGTGAAAGGAAAATTAGAGACGCGTTTTATCTCCTTAACTAGTATATGTCACTAATAAATCAAGCAATAACAATTAACTCTATCAAAAACATATCCTCCACATTAGCCAATTATTAAACTTAAACCTCCGCCTAACTCCAACCACAAACCACTTAATGACTCGATGAAATAATACAGATTGGCATTATCGACAAACTGCGCAAACATCAAACTTAATAGTCAACAGAGAAGTGCCTCTTAATGCCTATTAATATATTGAAACAACCTCCAATTTTACGGCGATCAAGGGTGAAATCACTTCATCATAGCGGCCGCATGAATCGCAATTATTATGTGAACAAACGTCAAATGTGGAGTTTTATACGACGTCCTAATGGCGGGTGGTTATATGCCGATACAATGTTATTGCAGAATGAAGACGTCGCAGGTACATAACTGGTATAAATTTTAAAAGAAATATAATGTATATACGTGTAGTATGTAGAAACATACGCCAATGACACTTATAAATTTGTCTGTTTCAAAAATGAATAGACCGACTCTTAAGAGAACTGCTGTAAACAGACGTCTATCAATACTTCTTCTTTTTTTTTAATGGCTTCAGATATCTATTAACGACAATAAGAAATTATAAAATTTTAATTCACACGTAAACCCTTTGACAATGCTTCGTTCGTATAAAATAAAATTGACTATTTTAAAATTAAAATATAAAATTTATAAAAGCTATTATTTTTACTCTAACAATTTCATGTAAGTCAACCTTTACCCATACGAGCAGGTAAAGGTTCAAGATTTACTATCAAGTATGCGTAGTTCCCGCAACAACCAATTATGATTACAGCTTTAATAATGCCCGTATAGTACAGCAAACAGTAATTATGAATTAACAAATAATTGAAGATAATTTCGTGTTAACACAAAAGAATTTGTTTTGTTTTTGTATAGTACAACATATTTAAGATTCTTCATGTTGGAATCTTTAATACTTAAATTAAGTTTTTAAAATAAATACTTGAGATATAACTCTGACTTTTTCTCAACTAGATATATTACTTTTTTTATATAGGTATATATTGGAAATATATCAACTATATATATGTTAAGCTTTCAAAAGTTAATAAAAATAAAGAATTGTAAATGCAGGGTCAGCCTACAACTAATTGGCTTTAAAGCTCTGCTATTAACCCAAACGATAATTCCGGAGTGCAGCCCACACTGCGCCGAGGACTTTGAAAAATAGCAGCCATAACTTAACACGGTCACTTATAAACTTCCCTATTGAGATATCAATAGTAGATGACGCGACGTAAGCCTCTCGCGTAAACTGCCCCGCGAATAAATATTGTAAAGAGGTGATTTATTGGGTTAGAGCGAGCTCCGGCGATGTTGGTACCAGGATAAGTTGAAATATGCCCGGAGTGGGCCATTGTTGTGATGTGAGAAACGGTGTTTAACAAGCGCCGCTCTTGATCGATGGCTTAGCCGTTCGAAGGAAGAACGGAATTTGCTTGCCCGAACAATATTTATGGCACAAAAGTATCGCACTGAAACAGGCAAATTTTCAAAATTCTTAGACAATAGCTTATTTGGTGTTCAGATATTGTACGTACCTACTTAGTATCTATATTTCTTCTTATTGTCTTATGTAATATATATAATTTACATATATAAAAACATATGTATATATTATACCGTGGAGACACTTTTATGGTCTAAGTTGCGCTTTTTCATTCATAAACGAATAATAATAATGTCTAACATTATTATCGTATTTAAAATAAACGCAATAGTAACCATGAATCTTTTAACTTAGCTTTAGCTTCATCACTTTCGTTTGAATAGTAAATGAAAGAGACAAACAAAAATAAAGTAACTTTATTTTTAGTAACGTTTAAACACTGGGTCTTAGATATCTCCTAAACTATCTCAATATGGTCCAGTAGTGATGTGGGTTTAGGGTGCCAGATATATTTTGCTTGCAAACAGAGCAATTGCAGTGGTATTGTTGAACAAATTGCAACATTTGTCACGTCCTTTAACTTGGATTACGAAATCTGTCACATCGTGACTTGTAACTGACAGACAGAGCTTTATTCACTGACTTTATATCAAAGATAAAATCTATCAACTTTTTTTAATCTAGTAAATGTAGATACGTGAATTAAGCAGTTATTTTTACATTTTATTTATTCATGTAGAGTATCTACTTTTTGGTTATTTTTACAAGGGTAAGTTTACCTATTTGTTGTTTTTAGGGTATATATTTATTTACAAATTATAAACTTGTTGCTTTTATATATTTTCTCCATAGCAGTGTATGAGAAAAAAAAACAGTTTAAACATTTACAAACGAATTGAAATTATTATATGAAATATCAAAACAAATTGTTACAGTGTTACCGCCCACAGGACGTCAACTAGATTTATGAAACGAGTGTATTGAAAAGAAAATTTCTAGTTGTCGCAAACTATTCCTTATTTATTATACCATTTATATACTTAACTAAAATACATGTCTTCATTTGTTTAAAACTAGATAAACGACTTGCTATTGTATGTTTACAGGTAGAAGGAAGTGGGGTGTATTTATTTGTTCATATTCAAATTAATTTATTTGTACACAATATAATTGTCCATACCTAATCTATACAAACTGTTATTAAATGGAATAGTGCTAAAACTATTAACAAATATATATGCACGATCTAATTGCCAAAGTTTAATAAAAAATAAAACACACCAATAAAAATATTTTAAAAGACTATACGTCTTACGATCGCGTTTATTTTTTTTTTTACCAACAAACTGACAATTAATTTAAGCTAATTTGATCCCCTGTTAAGAGAAATTAGTCAGTAAAACTAACTTCAATTTCGAGATCATGGTTCGTTGAAGGTATTTCAATATCTCTTCGCTATAAATTTAAATTACCTCTCACTGACTCATTAGAAAAAATACCCAGTAACTTATATCTTTAAATAAACGGACTGTATAACGCAAAGAAATAGTATTAAACTCTAGTATTCTATATTACATGTATTTAATACACAACTCGCAAAGTTTAAAAGCAATGACGCGTCGGCATTTTATATCTTGAGTTAGCAAATCTTAGCAAATGCTTACACTATTCAACTATTTGTCGCCGTCCAACACATATCTAAAGATTTATGTACAGTCGGAGTACTTTTTATTAAAAAGGAAATGTACAATTAGATCATAATTATATTTTAAATTGATTAATTTTACTATTTAAATATGTTCTATGTAAAATTAAGATTTTAGATAGTTTTTTTTTAATTAGTTGTTTCAGGCGTTACTTTGCGGAAATCCATATTAAAGGAAATTATTCAAAATTACCTTGCTTATAATTCCCGCTACAACATTCAGTAACCTGTCCCGACGCGCTACGCCACTCCACATGGCATCACCAGGACACGCGCGGTCGCTTCGGCTTCGCTTCAACGACTTTTTTTTCTTCAATCATATAGTAAAAACAAAAACAATAAAAAATATTTATTTATTTTTAATTTAGATCTTTTATCTGTCATGACATATCAGCCCCATAGTGCCTTACCTAAATCTATAAAACCTAAAACAATAGAAATAATAAATACATACATAGATAATGCCCTGACCCCAAACTCGGGTTTACTCTATAATAGTTTTAGGGACCGACAATCAAACAAATCAATACGTTTGTAAGTTAGTAGTTTATTCTCCCAACTGTACTTGCAGTCCGTCTGAGTCCAACTATGTGACATTTTCCCGCATCTACTATCTTAAAGGTTGCCTCAAACGTTTCCCGAACCTCATTCAGAAAGGTTATATTAATACAGTCGTGCAAAATAAGATTCTTTATAATATTATAATAGAATGTCCACTTTTTTTTTAATGTACAATATTTCATTTGTAGTAATACAAGGGTAAGCACGTACCATGCTGCTGCCCAGTCTTCACTAGAATAACTCATACTGAAATCATGTGAAGTTTTAATCCTATAAATTTGTTACAGATACAAAATAAAATATACAAACAAATAAAAACAAGTAATAAATTTTCATAATTTGTATTTTTTACATTTAACTTACTTACATACTGCATAAACACGTCTTGATAATCGAGAGATGAAGCTGCAATTACTTCCTGCTGCTTTTAACACTTCAAATACAACGCAAAAAGCATTTCCATAATATAACGCATCTAATTACATTCCGTTCAAATAAACTTAAGCAGCAAAAGCAATTCCAACAGCGAATCCACAAATTAGATGTGTTAATAGTTTCTAGTCAATACTTGTGACTTGGATATAAAGTGGAAACCCAAGTATATTGTAAATGCTAACTGAAGCACTCGCTAATGCGCAAAACATGAAGTTATGCGGAGATGAACGCATTCCAGTTTTCTTAGACGAAATAGTGGTTTTACTGCTTTTTATAAATTTATATATAAATATACAGATCGTCTGGTGAATAATAAATAACCTCGCTGGTACTTGCAGCGAGTGACACGCTCTCTCAGGAGAAGTTATAAGATAAATATATCCAAAAAAGCCTGGGAGAAATGTCACTTTTCTAAAACTTTATATTCTTGTTCTTATTAAGCCCCCAATTGAATAACCGAATAAAGTAATATTTATTAAATATTACAATTTAAAACATCTACATTTTAATAGTAGCCACCTACATGAATAGGTAATAATAATAACATCTTTTTTAATATAATAATTTTGTCAACAGCGAACAAGAAGCAGTGGTAATGAAAGCCAATCCATGGCTTTATCATTATTACGCAGTGCAATCCAAATTACACTACGGTTTGGCATATGAAGCTGCTACTAGGATGTACGGCCCACCAGCTCCTGACGTTCAAGTGTATCCAACTCCAGTCCAATACGCGCCTACACCGCCTGTATGCATCAATGGCAATCAGATGATGATGCAGAATCCAGGGTTGCAGTCACATGTGCATGTACCACCACACCTTACAGCTATGCATTATGCCTACGACAGACCCGATAACGGTCCTGTTGACTATTCTGTTTCACTCCAAGACCATCGGTATGTTTATTTATATTCTTTACAATACTATACAGGTCTATAGTTTTGGGAGTAACACTACGTTTTTACTTTGATCAGGTACCATAATTTGAGGATAGAGGACGCAAGAATACAACCAAATGCTAAACGAAAAGGAAAGAACGCCGATGAAAAACCTAACATTCCAATCTCTAACATATCTCCTGGTTGTACAACTTCAACAGCCGCATCAGGAGATACACTTGTAGCTATAGCGACGAGTTCAATAGCTAGCAGAAGACCAGGGTCAAAGACGTTTAATATAACAGAAACTGAGATGGTGGATCAATGGAATCCTAGTCCGACGTGGTCAGAGTCTGCGTTACAAAAAGTACCTGATGTTTGTCACCAAGAACTAAGTCCATACGTCACTACGACACCTCCAACACCCTCTGGGACACCTACGGCTTATACTCAAAATTACAGTCATACTTTTGTTTTTGACTGGTCGCCTGAGCAATACGTTCCTCATACTAACAATAGATGTAACGCAGTAACAACTGAGAGTTCCTATCAACAGACGTGGAATAGAAGCCAAAGAACCTTCGCGAACAACGCAGATGGTTCGATAGATGAAAATTGCAATCCTAATAGTCTAAGCAATACACCTATAAGGGTCACTAATCCACCACCTGCGTATAACGCTAATAGGGAAGAATCTCTTAGAAGGCCAATAGGTAAGCAAATATATCAGCACGCAAGGACATAAATTTTTAAAACGGATACTAACATTCGGGTAACATTGCTATTGTCTGTGTGCTGGTATTGTCCGATCTCTACATGTTATCGGTTATCGATCGATGATTTTGTATAGTATGAAAACTGAAAGTAAACTCCAATTCCTTTGCAGATACAGCGCATCCTGAATCTCCAGATGCGAAGAAACCATCTTTATAGTTGTGAACATGATATTAGTAAATAATCTAAGAATTTTGTTACCCTATTTAAATAATTATACTTACTCTTTTTATAAAGCTCTGGAGCTCTCCTGTGATTTATTAGAAGTACGTTTTTGATTGTAGTAAATGTATAAAAAATTGAATTATTTTGTAAAATTTTGTAGAATTATTTTTATTATAAAATTATTCATATTAAATTTGAAATATAGTAGTTATGTATAGTAAAATTGTACCTTAGCTAAAAAAAATCAATACTCTCCTTTACATCTAAGTACCTATATTATTTTAGGTAAAATCTTCTGCATATGTTCTATCCAAATTTCCTGATAGTATCCATGTAATTGTAAATTTTACACATAGTTATTACAAAAGTTGTTAAATGAAATTTACAAATAAAGATATTTTTTTTCAAATATTTTCATTAATTGCCCTTAATCCCTCTATCCTTTTATTTAGTGTTTTATTACACTGCAAAATAAATATATGAATATGAAAGGTAAATCATAAAACTGTTTAAAGAAATAAGTTCATTTATTATTTTATAAAAATATTAACTACATAATTCATTACAATTTAAAATCTACTAGCAGATGCTATTCGGGCCGTAATTGTAAATTTCTCAATAGACATAAATCTCTAGCTGCATCTTTCCTACCTTGTGGAGTAGAAAGATCATGCAGCCTCAATATAAGTCCGATATTAAAAGAATTCGGTAATGCCCTTATTAATGTAGGAATCAAGTCATTGGGTAAAATATGCAGCAACGCTTGCGATCTCTCAGAACTGCATTGTACAACATATTGTAAAAAATGGAATATGTAATAGGTATGCGGTGTTACATCTCCGTTATAAGCAGCTAATTGGCTAAATGAAGTGTATAAGGTTTCGAGAGAAGTCAGCAAGGGCTCCTTTAAAGCTATTCCCGGCGGTTGTGGATGATTAAAAGCAGGAAAGAGTGCACTCTCAACAGTGTTGTCATTAAGCCTTCTCATTTTGGAAGAGGCATCTTGGTGGTCTTCGTGGTCATCATGACGCCTCTTTCTAACTCCATAGCCCAGCCCAGAATTGCAAGGTTCCATTGTGGCCAATATACAATAAACTGTTAATCTAGCTAACATACCACATTGGGGTTCAACTAATTCTTCAGTAAACTTCGAGTTGTACAAGTACTGAGGTATAACATGCATCAATAAAGCTTCTGTGCATTTTTCTAGGTTTAAGTGAAAAATCCCTAAAACAATGTCAACTGCTCTATCTAAATCGTCTTCTTGGCGATATTTTAATGTCTCTTTAATAAGATTGCTTACGAACCAAACAGCACCTCCAACATTTAGTAGATTTTGCATTCCTCGCGTCGCATCAATATGCAGATAACCACGTTTCTTCACGTCTACCCAAATTTTCTTAAATAGTTCCAACATAGGCTGAGTGCTTGGAATATGAGCATACAATCGATTTTGTTTAGGATAAAATGGCGTGTGAACCTCTCCCAGCATTTTGCGTATAATAATTGCCATTAAGTTTGCCCTTTCAGTAAATTTATTTATTTGTGCCTCCACATCAGTTATGGGAAGCAAAAACTGCTGTATCATCGTAATGGGCTTTTGAATTGCATCTTTATGTGCACTATTAATGTAAGCACATAACCATGCCGTAGCACACACTGCTAATGAAGGCATCTTCTGTCTTAAAGATTCAAGTATTCCATTTACATCTGTAGTGGACAGTGAACCTTGTTCCCATGCATATAAAACCTCCTTAATCACACTACTAACATTCATACAAAGATCATGAGGTTTTAAGTTGGTATTTTTGAAATCAAAGTCAGGCGCACTTAAATGATGAATGAATACATCAACAACCTGGGGATCACACTTCTCTAGTATCTGATCAGGTGATTTATGAGAACGTTTAAGAACCATGCAATCTCTAACCCATTTTTCAAAGAAAGAATCACCATTTTCATCAAGAACCATATCCAAGCCATAGAGCTGAGCTATTGCGCAGAGTATTAGAAAAGAAATATCAAACATGTAAACTTTTGATTGGTTTGAACCTTTATCATTAGCAGATTGCAAAGCAAATTCATTAAATTTGATTAACCTTGAAACAAATACTTTTAATTTTCCTTCAATGACAGCTACACCTAACAATTTCTCCAATGTTGCTCCTATTTGACATAATAGAGCATACAATGAATCCTGAGTCTTGTATAGTTCCCCTCCCATTGTTTTCAAAATACCAGCTATAGTTGGTTCACAGCGAGCTGTGATAAAAGCAGGGACAGATCCTTGAATACCTGTATGATCTTTCTTTGGTAATTGGATTTCTTTATTCCCACGTTTCTGACTGAAGTATGTGAATTGGCTATCAGATATAATTCCCATTTTCTTAAATGTCTCAAGCAATGATACAATGCAATTGCAACTGCATTTAAAATCAAGTGTATCTAAAAGTGGTGACGATTGCAAAAGTAGTTCAATTCCTTCACCTAATTCAGTAGAATAATCTCCATCCTTGTTCACCGTACCGACTCTACTGTGCAAACAATGAATAGCAAGAGGAACTTTTATAAAAGTAAAAGCTGCCCACAAAGATTGTTTCACGGCCTCATCACTACAGTCATTTAGAGATATCAATGCAGCTCTGATAAATTCACAATACACTCTTGCCAAACTGAACCCTTTGATCCTCTGAATCAAAAGCAATTGGCTTGCGATTTGTGTCATATCAGCACTTGGATTAACCAAATTGTTAACAGCAAATATTGACTGCATGCAATGTGTCAAGGGACCAGTTTTGTTACTCAATGGTGCTATTTTATGAATATCCATGTTACATAGTTTCTGTAAAGTGTCATGAATTGCTAGTGGAGCTTTGATCTGTGTATTCATGATCATAAGGTTTGTTATTTCATGACATTTTTTTGTCAAATCATCATATTCATCAGGGTCATTTTGTTTTGCTAAATAAAAGCTAGCAATTAGAAAATCAGTTTGTACGATAGAGTTTAATAGCAATGTAGATTTTTCAAGCAACTCTTGACTTTGAACAGTATTCGTAGCAGGATATTTACTCAAGGCATTATGATAAACCTCAAGTAACCAAAATATCATAGACATAACGGAGCTGGCCAGCACTTCTTCTTCCATTTTGGACCGACAGGTAATGTTGCTAGGAAAACTTTCTAAAAAATCCAGGAGACTTAGAATGCAGTGAGGTTTGTTAAACGCATCAAACTTAGAGATTCTTTGTATTACAGCCATGTAAGACACTAAATGTGATGCAAGCGAGTGCTTCAAATATGAAATCACTAGTTGATTGACCCCACATCCAACCATGGCTTGTTGCAAAATACAATCAGCTAAATTATACAAATCGCCACTCACACCTCTAGGTATTATAGTCTTAATATTAATTCCCCATTGTATATC
The DNA here is from genome assembly GCA_028551675.1 of Tineola bisselliella. Taxonomy (NCBI): domain Eukaryota; kingdom Metazoa; phylum Arthropoda; class Insecta; order Lepidoptera; family Tineidae; genus Tineola; species Tineola bisselliella. Next base: position 127,916 of record JAPWLS010000703.1, read on the forward strand.
TGTCCATCTTTCTCTCCATGCTTTCAGAATTAAAGCTTTTAATGAACTTGTTTTGCTAGTAGTCTTCGATAACTCCATTTTCACCATAATGTATTATATTAAAAACTTTTATATTACAAATTTAATACGTTACATTAATTAGTACAAAGATTTTATATTAAATGAGTCGTAAATTCACAATATATCGTTTTAAGTAAAATGATAACAAACACTGAACACACAGCCCAGCTATGGTTTATACGGATAAGACTGTTCCTCTTTACATTTTTCTTCAAATGTATTCAATGTACTGATTGGTAGATATTACAGGTGCGCATTTTTCAACCAATAGAAATAAGTTGTATCTTTCTATGAACCATACTTGTATCTTGTAATGTCAGGAAACGTTCCGAATCTGCTTTGATAAAGATGTAGTAAGCAAAATATTTCATTATAAAATTTATCTTTTTATGTAAATGAGCATAATTATATATTATTATTGTTATTAAATTCAAGTATGTTTTTAAAGTTAATTTTTGAATTAAATTAACATGTAAATTGTGCTTACTCAAAATGATAATTTGAAACGCACACGTCAACTTCACGTTGGCGGGTTGTTTATTTACATTTTGTAATTTTAGGTTTTAAATAAAAAGTTTATACGGCTGCACAATGAGTTTTCGTGATTACAAGGATACGATTGAAGAAGGCGATTTAGTTATCCTTTATTTAAACAATAACTTTTATGCTATCGATGTGCGTACGGAAATTAAAAATAAAAAGGGCGAAATGGTAGAAAATGTATGTCAGACTACGTTTGGTGCATTAAAGGTTAAAAATGTTATTGGAACTCAATATGGGAGTCGTGTAAGTACCAATTCAACATTAATATAATTTAAAGATACTAAAATAACCTATAAATCTCTCATAAGTTTATTAGTTGATACATATTTAATAAAATATATACAATACATATTTAAACAATAACTTATACAGTAGGTTCCAAGAAATAGCTCCTACAAATACTTATTTTAGTTGGGAATCAAACCCAGGACTTCAAATTTCCAAACCAGTGCGACTGTGCCACTTGATACTTTATGGTAGACAGTTAAAATACTAACTAAATTTGTAGATAGAGCTATCAAAAGGATGGGGGCATATTCTTCAACCGACACCTGAGCTGTGGTCATTGACTTTGCCTCACAGAACACAAATCATCTACACCCCAGATATTAGTATGATATTATTACAATTAGATCTTGTTCCTGGCTGTGTAGTTGTTGAAGCTGGTAAGTAACAATAACAAGTTATAGTTTCTATTGTAAAAATCAACTCAGTAATGTAAGCTCCTAATTTAAGTATGAAAGCGGTCTAATATTTGTCTGGAAGAAGTTACTTTTAGTGATAAAAGTGCCAATCACTTCTAATTTGTGTTTTGTATGTGTTAAATTGTAATGCATACACATAAAGCAATAAAACATTAATTAGTACAAGTTGAAATCTTTAAAAAAAGTAGAATGATACCAATTTAGCTCTGGTCGCAATATAAGCTTTAATAAAAGGCACCACTACTTTCAAGTGTAACAACAGTGAAGGCAGTTGTGTTGTGTTTTGAGACAACCATGGTGGAAACCAGATTTGACAAGATGAGTATGCTCTGTTATCCACATGGTGTACACCTTTAGTCAACATAGCAGAGGCGACTGTTGCATGTACATATTTGCCTGTGTTGGCAGTGTCTCTGCTGATACACCACGCTTTAGTACAAACTATAGGTATATGTTGAATCAATTCTATAGGTACTGGAAGTGGATCTCTAACCCACGCACTGATAAGGCGCGTTAGGCCTCATGGACATGTGTATACATTTGATTTCCATGAACAAAGGGCTAAGTTAGCACAAGAGGAGTTTGAACACCATGGCTTAGCTGATTTTGTTACTGTGAGCATTAAATATTTCAATCCTTTTTTGCCTTTTAATAAAAGAAATCTATTTAAAAATATTTATTTTCAATATAAAATATGCTGTATTGTTTTTGTAAAGAAAATTGTTGTGTATGTATACATAATCCTATATTTAGGAGTTTATAGGAGTATTTGTTAAAAACAAGTATAATCGAGGAAAGTAAAAAAAAGACAACAAATGAATAAGTACATACTAGTTCACACAATGTATCCATAGAGAACATCAAGAACAACTTTTTATCCATTAAATATCCAATAAATATATTTTTATTTTACTTAAGGTAAAACATAGAGATGTATGTGCCCAAGGTTTTGGTGATGAGTTGAATGGCAAAGTTGATGCCGTATTCTTGGATTTGCCCGGCCCATGGAGTGGAATACCTCATGCTGTGATAACTCTTAAGAAAGATGGTAAGTCACATAATAGTAATATACAGTTGTACTATATGTCATATCGGAAATATATATTTTAAACTATACTAAGTTTTATTTAAGGATTTTTAGATATACAAGATGATTTTTCTTATCTGGTATTTAATGAGAAACACTTCATGTGTATAAAGCAGGCATTTTAAATAAAATTCAGATGTTAGTGCATTCCTCTGGGACCACAGAACGGATACAATTTGAAACACCCATTAATTGTTATTTTTAATAGTCTGATTTAATATGTCAATTGTAACAATCTTCAATCCAGTCACCCTGCCACGAGTCAGATATAATTCTTTCGTAAAGTTGCATTCTGAGATAACCTCAAAGATAAACATGTAGCCATACAAATGCTAAGATGTATTAAGTAGATAATATCATAGGTATCAGCCACAGACTGAGCGATATAATTTGAGTGCACTTTGTTAACTGTCTTTTTAGTAACAGTATTAGATTATTTATATCTGACGTAGATTTTTTTGTTTGAATTAATAAACCTATTTTAAAAAGTTACGTTTAAAATTCAACGGGTGTTTTTTTTAACATTTAAAGTTCAGATTGATCATTAACATAATTTGAAAAACTTGCAAGGTCTTTCTTCAGTTTTATTTATATTATTTTTAATTATTAAAAGTTATAACAACTTTTAAATCTAGTTATAAAATAATACTATTTGTTATTTAAAACAATGAACTAATTTCTTCAAAACGAAGCGCATCTTTAGTCCGTTTGCAAACCAGGAAATAGTGATCCTTATAAATTGGATTGTGAGATTGTGATCTGATTACACGGTGTCGATTATTCCGACCTACTCGTAAGTTATTCCAGGCCATTCATTAAGGAGTCAGTGCCAAAGTCGATAACGACGCATTCACTCGGCCGATTTGTGACGATTTTACTATTGCATTAACTATTAGGGTTGTCTACTATTTATTTTGTTTTTTATTATTTTCTTTTTAGTTTTTATTATTTATTTGTAGTTTTGATTAACTTTTGTTTTTCAAATACAGTAATGCCCCGCTTTACGCGAGTGATACGTTCCGGAAAAAACTGAAATTCCCGCGACTTTAGAGAAGTTGATGACTACATTATGTTTATACGCACTCTTTCGCATAATGCGGGGCAATTGAGCGCGAAATTTGAATTTCGCGTTATAGTGAAACCACGCATAACGGAGTCGCGTAAAGCGGGGTATTACTGTAGATATATTTTGATTATTTCTATGTTTCGTATTTAAAATAAAACCATGTTTTTTAATAATTAATATATTAAATTGATATATGTTAAGTGTGTAGCTAGCTATATTATAACAGGAAATAATATTCGTTCAATTAAAATATATTATTATATTAAATAAATATTAAAAATTAATGTTGTCATTGGATCAACCCTGGTTTCGTTTACCTAATTGGTGAACGAGATAAAATTTAGATACGCATCTTTAAATGATTGCACCTGATCATTGCTTATAGTTTGTTTATACAAATATCTTCGGATTGGAGCTTACAATATATTATGTTAATATTTGTTGGGCGACTCGTTTAATACCTTTTCTCGCACGGAGAGGTCGCTATTGTTGTATTAGGATTTAGGACAATATTTTTATGGGAAAGTAATTCGTCAGTATTGCTAACAACTTGAATACATTAGATTTTATGTTTCGTATTTTTCCCCAAGTTTCGTAAAAATATCTTTAAGGACCCTTACATATAGATTTAATAAAGACACGCTCGTATTTTATGTTAGTGTGTACATATGTGTGTATGTGTGTGTATAAAATATATAAATGCAATAAATGAGCAATAAACAGTTGAATTGATTTACCAACGACAATTTACTCAAAGACCAGACTATAAATGACATCGGATAACTAATCACATAGTAAATATTAAGGAAATGTGGTCTCTTAAAATAACTATTAGATGTTAGCCTATTAGTGGAATGAGAGGTGTACGCGCCAGTAGGGATGTGCAAGTTTTTTTTACATACCGATTTTTTTTTACAATTGTTACCATTGAAGACTATTAATTTATTATATATTCATTTGTTTGTATGATGTATGTTTCAAAAAAAACTTTTTAATTGTTATTATTATCTTTAAAATCAACCAAATACATCCACTTTTAAAATATACAAATAATAACGAAGATCTTACTTTAGGTGTACCTATTCTTTTCTTTTATAATAAGCTCTCCATTTGCAAGGTAAAGATGTTTACTATGAGATTTTGTTGCTGAAAAAAAAAAATTGAATTAAAAATCTATAAGTTCATAGTTTTAAATACCTTTAGGTAAATAAAGATAGGCAAGTAATGGGTTACTTTCATGGATACCGCTCTTTAAATATCAAACAACTTTTTTTAGTAGTATTTATTTTTAATTAAAAAAAATGTATTTAATTTGGAGCTCCTGAATGTCATGTGAGTGCGTCTTTGTTTACTAGTTTGACTACAGAGCATTTTTTAAAATTGTATGTTTTACACACATAAACGTTCATGGTAGGCGCCCTGTCCTTTACTAACGCTATTAACCGGCCGTAACGACTTTTGTACGTTATTGCGTGCCCAATAATGGTTAATAGTCTTAATCGACCATCTCTGTACCAAGTAAACTCAGCAATAACGCGTATTTATTCAAATATCCGTACAAATAAACATAATATGCGGTTTGACGCAATCTAATGCGGTTGGTTATGCAAGCTATTATTATTATATTGGTATGCAAATTAAGATGTACCACACTGTACTTTGCAATAATAAGTGTTCTATCAATATTTTTGCATACGTCGAGCGATGCTTTCACAACTAAATTAAACTTTCTGTTGACAGCCTTTGTGACGTTAGTCTACTACGAGGAGGTTCGTAATTCGATTCCAGGTCAAATGTATTGACATATTTTTATTAAACAAAGAGTAAATATTTATTTCGAATTCGAGAGAGTATAAGTATTTATCTCCTGCTTGTCTTGATTGTCATGACACATCCTTTGCCATTAAACTCAGAATAAACGTTTACTTTTTTAACGAATATATATTTTTTGGACCGAGAATTGAACCCGGGACCTCTGTAAGTACTGCCACAGAGGCCGTCAAAGTGTTCTTGATTTAATACCTTAGGGTCACCCTAATAGGCCGTCCCTGAACAGACAATACCCGCTACGATCAGCTCTTCAAATTCTAAAACTCAATTTATCACACGTCTCGCCTCACCAAATACGGTTTATTAATAAATGACCGGCCACAGCACGTCATAATGGCCAAGCCGGCCACAATGCGTACAACAAATGGCGTGAATTACATGACCTATCTATCTTCCTTGGTCTCAGCGGCCGAATTTGTTTGTCTTCTTTCATTACTTAGAAAATAGCTGCTATTATTGAACATGCTGTAAATTATTGTCATTATACATCATCGCCGTTAACTAAGGTCAATAAATATAAAAATTACAATTGCTATATACCTATGTATATCTACACAGTTTTGATATTTGCTTTTAATAGTGAAACATATATGAAGATAAGCCTCACTCATTTGTTACTCAAAGTTTTACTTAATTTTATTCTCCCTCATTAATTTAAATAGTTAATGGGAGAAACTTCAAATAATCATTCGGAGTAACGCTTGGCCGTTCGGTTAGGCCGTTCGTTAAAGATTTATAACTTCTATTACAACTCGCATAACATCTAATGTATTGAATTTATTCTACAAATTAAACGTGGCCGTTTATGTCTTCTACATTTTACAATTTGCAAACCATTCCACTAAAGCAGTTACTCATAATTCGCCTCCGCATTCGAATTCATAGCAAATTGTGCAAAACACCACTTCACGGTGGTCCTGGTACGAATTGAGCGGATCTAATAAGACAGTCCCTTATTTCAACTGTCTAAACAAGGATGCTATCTGGGATTGAAAAATAGCACCTTTTGTTGCCGTTTACTAACTTTTAGAGGAGAATTGTAAAATTATTATTTTAGTTTGTAGAAAGCACCGTGTTACTGAGAAACGTAAAATATATTGTCACTGCCACTTTTCATGTCTTATACAACACGACACGTGTGTGTATTGTGACGGTAAAATGATATTTAGCAATTTCAATGATTTTAAAATTATTCGTGTTATAGCTAAACGTAAGGAAGAAGATTGCTGTCGCTATTTACAATGCATATTGCGTTAAGTACGAGTTGAAAATTTTGTAATTATCATTATTATTATTACTATATTGTTTATATGATTTTTAATTCTAAATCAGAAAAGAACTCTTCCCTGCAATAGTCTTTATAGCGTTGTATTTAGAGCTTAAAATCTATACTCAAATTGTGTTCTATTCAATGCAACATCATTTTATTATTGATTCTTCTTCTAGTAGTTCTGTGGGTCTAAAATTAGATAATTTCATTATTTATTATGCCGTTAACATCTTTGACACTACTACATATTAGTTTCAATAGTTACTAATGTTCACGGCTGACAAATTTATCTATAAACGTAAGCAAAGATCTCAGTTATGTCATTTGCTTCAAAACATCGATCTTACCCGGCGGGCGTTAGTGCAAGCGGCTGGCAAACGTTGAAATAGTCGATTAAACGCTATCTACAATCTTAACGAAGCATTTAATTTGATTAGCATGTCCGTCCTGACGTTTATGGCGGACAAATCTAAATTTTGTGTGACAGTTATATCGAATTTGTAATTATGGCTTCCACCCTGTTGCGTATTACGTTTACGCCGCACCGTGAGTTATTGTGACTGCCCTATCGCGTGTATGAACAACTTACACATTTTTGATTGTCGAATTAGAGAATTAATTTTAAACAAGTAGACAGTACATGTCATAATATTTACAGCATAATATCGCCGCGAATTCAATGTACGCATAGCTTTTGAAACACCTTAATCTACGTAAGCTCGATAATAAACCTCAAATACTTTTACATGTATATGCAACTAGCTAACATAACTTAGTGACGTCACAATGCCCACTGATTTCCGGCTAGGCACGCCCACTAAATCAAATGTAACTCAATTAAGATAAAGAGCTGACAACAACAGCGTTGGAACATTGCATGTGACTAATACAAAGTCCGCACAGCTAACTGAATTACTATGCAGCTGAATACAATATATTTCAATAGTGTAGAGTGAATGATAAGTTAACTGGGAATATTAATTTTCTGACTTCGAAGGCTATTGTTGTACATATTCAATTGTTTTATTTATACTTCTATTCAGATTGAATTGGTTTTATTAATGAAATATTTTTAGTTCATTTATTAGAATGCTTTAGCATCTAACTAAAGTCGCTACTGTATACATAGGAAGACAAGAAGTTAGTTTTTTTAGAACACTCAGAGCGTCCCAAAGTTATAACAATTATCACTTTTGTTTCCTTCAAACATTTGATTCGTCTTACAACTGTCGCGCCTACAACTTTGTCACGGAAGTGAAACACGGCCACACCTATTAGTATAACAATAAAATTTCACAATAAAATCCGCCAATTGTTATTAATGCACACGCGAGCTCCATTCTGTAATAATTAATTGTCTATATAAATGTAACCTTGCTGAAACTGGTCCCCCAATGTGGATCAACGGACAATGTCGGGCACGTGCGCAGGCGCATGCTTTAGTTATTTAACAGATATAATCGCTTAATTAATGATAAATTAGCACATAAAGAACTGATTAGCTCGGACTTTTAAGTGCAATGATTTGATCAGGAGTTAAAAGTTGTTTTCAATTAATATTCTAATGGCTTTTGAATGATATATGGGTGGTGTTCGCCATTTAATGTCATTGCCTGATAACTAGTGCTTTGACATTGAAACACTGGTCAAGAGCGAGTCCATCTTAGTTTTAAACAAAAATGAGACACATGAAAAAATAATTTTTGAATACGATTTACTATATAGGGAGCTGCTTAGTTGAATTATAAATTATTATCTAAGTATTTAAATTTAATGCAATATTTAGCATAATTTGCAAGTGTAACGGATTGATTTATCGATCTTTGAACTAAAGTTTGTTGTACATTATCAGCTTTATGTTCGATTTAATCGCGTCCTAATCTTTCATTAATTTTCAATTTGCAGTCCAAAGGGGGTCTAAAGTTTATCTTTACAAAGATTTATCTTATATTTTTAGCCTTCAATGACAGCTGTTCCACGAACAATATATACTCCTATATCATTTCAAGTGCATATGCAAATGTAACTAGATCACTGATATAGTAAATAACAAGCAATCCGTATAAATTACGACGATCGACAGCATTTACAACTGAGCCTGCGTCTGCGCATATTGAAAGTAAATCATTTGTACGTGACCTGTGCCGTAGATCACTGATTATAAATGACTCTGGTAATGAGATTTCATTAAATGAAAATATATAATTTTTTTTTTCTTGATATTTTTAAGACGAAGCTGAAAATCAGTAAATTATTGTTCTCTTTAACTTAAATTAAAATAATTGTAAAAAGTAATGCTATTACATGTGCGTTATTTAACTGAAACAATTATACTTTTTTAATGTCGTTCGATTCTTATTTTTTTAAATGTATTTTTTACTTTTTAAAACTTTGAATTATGGATTTTTTGGCTATTCCCGATTGACTGTAAGTCTATGAATATAGTTTTAAAATCGAGATCATATTTCCTTTATTTCACTGACTCCTAATTTAAGTTTTATCCTCACAGACCCATTAAAAATTAGAATATATATATATTACTTCTATTAAAAATATATTCTATGCATTCCATACATCCTTTTGGTGTAATGACGTGTGCGGACGGTATGCGGCGTATACAGGGTAGGGCGCGGCAAGTCAAGGTTGAGGGTCAAACAGAGAAAGGCGAACTGGGTCTCCAACGTTAAGTCCTATACAATCATAAGCTTATCTTATCTCGTTTTGAAACTATGAAATTGGATTTAGGATTGCAAAGGTTATTTCACAACTGATTCTTCTAAATCCCATACATTATTCTTCCATTTGTTCAAGTATAATAAGACGGCTTCTGTGGCATAGTGGTTAGTGCTACAAATCGATTACGCAGACTTCCGGTTAAAATTGAGAAATGTATTGAATAAATATATTTTGAAAAAAGTGCTATTCTGATACTTTTAGAACATTCTATAGTTGGATTCAAATTATTGATAGAGGCGGTAATCACTTTTCATAATAAAGACAATAATGGTTTTTTTATTGTTATTAGCCCAATTTTCATTATGAGGGTAGTAGTACAAAACTACAAATGTTATACGTGAAGTCGCATTTCGGAGTTGGATGTAGTCTGGTGTAAAATAAGTTTGCTATACCAATCTGAACAGTAGTTTCATCAAGATATCATAATGGAAGCTATTATTGATTATAGATTTTTTTCTGCTCAGCCTTCTCTTGGTCTTTAAGACTATTTGTTATTCTAGTTATTGATATATTTCACGCCCTGTCCATTATGTCATTACTTCAACATAAACCCTTATCGATAAAACTAAACCGGTATCCATAATACGATATTCGATTGATAACAAATACCTTTATTTGCTCGGTTACAAAACATTACATTGTGAAAAGCAAATTGATATAATGTATAGTAACATATTTCTTGCAATTAATTCTGTTTTACACCCTGAAGCGTTCAGGTTCCCGTAGAGTTTGAATTAGATTTCAACGTTCACTGGACACGCCACAATCTCCATACAAATGGCGGCTATTAACAGATCGTTACAACACTCCGGCTTACTTATGACGACAAATATATTTTCAATATTATGCCGATGTTATTTGTTTTCTAGTTACTTTGATGTCTAATGTTTAAACATATCAATTGACCTAAGGGTTCGAATTGCAGCCCTTTCTGTGTTACATTAAATTATGGAATGATCTTCACAGGCTTCAAATGCAGCACGGGTCAACTTGTAGTTCAATCAGGTCAGGTTTAGGCAAAAACAAAAAAGGAGCGATGTCAGTTCCATTAAAATTTCTACATATACACAGCTTTAAAAATTGTAATGCCATAAACAAAATAAACGCGATAAAACAACAGAAAAAAACAACTAAATATATTCTTTTAATTATTTAATAATATTTTGAGAGATTTAATTCTACATTACAAAGTACTAAAGCGAATGTCAAATATGTTATGTACAACTAATAAAACAGCATAAATATTTCCATTTAATTCACTCGAATGCGTGTACGCAGCTATTACAGTTAATAATTGTAATAATAATTTACTCTACCATTGTAAAGTGTTAACTATTTACTTACACGAACTGTGTATATTAAGTAATAACCAGGTTTTATATTAAATTTTAGAAGGATTTTGGATACCTATACTTGGACGTTAATGGGAAGAAAATTATGAAAAGTACGTGGATACATATTTTTGAAACTTTTATAGCAATGCGTTTTAGCTTAAAACATAAGTTAGCTCTGTCTGTAGCTATTTTTGCAATCTACCAGAACTTTAGAAAACAATGATCTTAGACATAATGATAAAATAATAATTGTGAGCACATGCGAATCATCTAACATAATAATAATCTGGAGTAAGCTATAAAATTCCTTATGTCATAAAGTTTTCCCAAGATGCACCCCACCGGTCGCGTGTCTAACGTCGCATAATAACACATCCTCGCGTTGTAAGCTTCGTCGCGCGACTAATCAATTGGCGCGCCCGTGATGTCTTCATCAGCCGCCTGGGGGCGTAACGCCCTGCGCATGCTCATAACCTGTATAACGTCACATTTTGCATAGGCTTACGTCTTCCTTTATTACTGTAATTTTTCAAGATTCATTGATTGTGCTTCTTTTAGAAAGCCTAACATTACGTACATTTGTACTTAAGTTAAATTGGCATCCGCTTTGGTCTGTAAACCGACAATATGTTTTAATGTCAAATGTATAGTAAGTATATAATAGAATTAAATTAAAACAGAATCTGTATCTAAGTACTACATGCATAAAATGAAATAAATATAGCAATGGACTTCCTGACCTTTTATAAACATCTCACGTACACAAAGTTAATGTGTTAAAGAGTATAACAGGAACAGTTTATAAGGCCCACTTTATTTACAGAGAGTCTAATTGCTTGGAACTTCTCAGCTCCTCTAAGGAGGCATACGATTTACTTTGCAATTGTGAGTTTAAAGGAATCACCATGGCGAGGTTGAGAGGCAACAAATCCAACAAATTGAACAGCATCGGCAATTACTGGAAGACAATGCGTGTAGGGGAACCACAGGATTCCACTCTGCTAGGAGCAATATTTATAGAAACAAAAGACCTATTATGTATGGTTGTCAATTCAATTTTTTTTATTTCATGACTTAATAACTGGCAACTAGAGATGAGAAGACGATAACTTTGGCTACACGACATTCAAAATACGTGTGCGTATTGCTTATATGAAAATATGCGCATTAAAAGACCTCAAGATCATTTGGATATTATCAATATTGGATATGGAGACTCACCTTGTATGCCGTTACAATTCGTTATTCTTCTATTATGATCAAAAGCCGAAGAAAATCTCAGTGTATAAGAGCAAATGTGGTGCCCGTACATGCGTGCGTGAGAGCCGGCGCCGGCGCACGCAGCCCGCGAATTAGAACTCGTTATCTGGAGCGGGGGTAATTAGGGGAGCGTTCCCACGCGCCCCCCCGCCAGGTGGCCTCTCCAATTCTTAGTTTCCAATGCGAAAATTCCTTTTACAAATAACAGACCGTAACCAAGTCGAGATTAAAAGCCAATTGTGAATTTGATATTTAAATTAATCAAGAAATATCCGTAATATAATTACCTGGAATGCAATATTTTGAGCAATTTATAGTGCAGTATTTATTTATATATTATTAATAATCATACAACCGTTGAAACATTAAATACAATCAAATCACCTATAAATCAATTGCTCATTCAAAAATAAATCATAGTCGCATTTAACATAATCGAGAGCAAAACAAAATAGAATACGGATAACGAATGAATGCTAAAAAGCTGTGCATACGCAAAATGCTGGTATTAATTTTGTATTAAATGGAGCTCGGTGACATGCGGTAGGTTTTTAATAAGGGTCTATTAAGTTGACGAACGTGTGAATGAGATCTTTTGCCTTATGCGTTAAGTAACTATTGGAAAAGGCGGCGTTGCTCCGTTCCTTGATGATTTACAAACGCTATTACGTTGCGTACATAGATAGTAACGGGTTGTCGGTACTTGCAATGAATGATCCAAGGAACCATAATCTACTCCACTGAGCTCAGCATTAGTGATATTTGATGGTTCAAATCGATCCTCCTGAAATGTAATGTACTAATCTCAAATAAACTAACATCCAATACCCGAAACATAATACTGGCGAGCGAACCACATCCAGCCCACCCATGTATGTAGCAATACCGAGTACTCAAAACTATTAATTTATAACTGATTCGATCAAAAATCGAATCAGGAACCTCTGTGTAATATCAAATTATGATGATAATTGTGTTTATTATTTCATTTCTACGTTTTTATAATAACAAAACGAACTAAACGCTTACAAAATAAATATAAAATTAGTGTAAACGACAGGCAATTTAGACCATTTGAAGTAATAAATAGTTTTCACAATCGGATTGTTAAAGTTAACAATGGGACTTGCGATTAATTCTCTGTTTAAATCCAATTTCTTATATTTAATTTTAAAGTCTTCGGTAGCGAACTTCACATAATTAACTTAAAGGCGACCGATTTGGCGCGAGTTACACGCAACTTGGTCTCCATTGAGTGCGTATAAGGAGAACGCAGGTTGTCGTCAGCGACACTACACGGAACTACACGGGCTACTGAACCAATCGCGGTTTTAAACCAAATTAAGGCCAATGAAATCAACAGCCCTTTGAAGTCAATATAATTATTAATTCGCACTAAAATTAGAAATATTTTACTATAATTTATTTTGATGATTGGCGACCTCTATTGTAGGTGTTGCACAACAAAAAAATATTTAAATACATAACAGTATTATAACAGAAAAAATACGTTTTCCTCTCGTTGCGACCACGTTAGGTGTAAAGCTTTCGAAATGTCGCGTCAAGTAAAATACTCTTAATAAAAAAAAAATCAAAACATCCTAAACCGCAAAATTTTAAAATATGGAATACATTTTTGACCTTGTTCTGATTTGACTATCAAATTTGAGTGCACTAAGATACACATATAGTTAAAGTAGAAATATTGAATTTGTAAAAATATACGAAAGAAAAAAGAACCCTGTTATTAAACGCAAAGGATTCCCAGAAAAGCGAGCGGACCTAACCTTTATTGATGAACCACAGCCGATTTCCAGAAATAAATAGCACAGTGTTTATAAAGTTAAAACAACAAGTGCTTCGGAGATCCGCCGGGGCGATTACTCTGGAACATTCCTGTATCACTTGTAAAATACTTTATTGGTGTACTATACAGCGAGACCGTTAAAATGGCAAACGTTCGTTACTATATTTTTGTCATTCGAGTTTCTATATTTCAATTTTTTTTGTTTTCGCAGTATGGCTTCACTTGTTTTACAGATGTTATTTATTTATTTATAAATCAGACTTAATCGCATAAAACGTAATTCTCATATCGGTAATTAACCAGAAAGAAACCTTAATTAAATTTAAAAAATAATTATAATTGCAGCATTATTTACGGGAATGGGAGGTGAATCCTGTGTCCCGTGGTTCGTTTTTGGGATTTATAGCAGCGCCTCCCCGTTAGCCTTTATCTATATCAGAGTTGGTGCGCTATGGGGCTGTATCTCGAAGACGCCAGACTCCATCTGGGTTTAGCGTTTGCTAACTTATGTTTTGTCACAGGTAGCGATTAATTTTTAATAAATATTTTGCGTATGTATTACATGTCGTCTGGTATAATTTTACCAACTAATATATGGTATTAATTTGTGTAATTCGACTAAATATTTTTAAAGAGAGTTCAATATCAAGCAATAAACCAGAGAAAATATATATATAGAATATATAGAGAATATATAAAATAGATTCCCCGCGACCATGATGACTACCAAATTTTCCTCAAATTCATCAGATTAAAATAATAATCAATATAAACCCGATAGTAAGCCGCATAAAGTCTTTTAAATTAGTTAAAGATTTTACTTGGAAGTCGTTGGTAATAATAAATATTAACATTTGTGGGGAAAAGTGTGTAGTGTGAACGTAACATGAACTAATGATCCACTGATTAACAATATTCGGAGCAGATAGGCGTGAGTTACGTGGTGGGGGCGGGGGCGCGATGTTAGATTGCGCGCGCGCCGATTTATGCCAACCTTTCGGTATTAACAGATATCAAGCACTAAATATGCCATTATTGTATGCGAAGCAAATAACGATTCTCATATTATTAACGATCGTTTTGAAGCTTTCTTTTTCTGTTTTGTATCTCAGAAGTTATTTATATTCTATCTGTTATATTGTCTAACTTTTTATTCTAATCGCAATGCTGAAATCTATATTCTGTTTGTGTTTACTTTTATTATTATATATATTTATATAAAAATTTGATAATAAACAAAATATACTATTTCAACAGAATACGGTCCTACCTCAATAAGTGAATTAGTCTGCACGCATTTGCGATACCTTATCGCTCCTATCATGGTCTGGCCCCAAGTTTTGTTAAAGCCAAATAAAGAACAATTTTAAAATTCGTCCACTACACGAACGTCATTAATTATGTTGCTGGCTGGGTGGCTGAGAAAACTTACTCCACTCATTTCACTATCACTGCAATCATTCGCTATTTCTTTCTCGCAACCTAAGGATCCTACTGTCTTTGCAAATTAGGCACAGTGTAAGATATGCACTTCTTCCATTCTAAATTGTACTTAATTGCTCTCGCCGTACTGGTAAAAATACTTTAAACTGGTTCGTGGCTTATGGATTTTTATTTCCAGTTGGACGCTCTCGAACTCTTTCATCCGTTTTGTTTTGCAACTTCGCCGGCGTTAATGGTGTTATCTCGGGCCTCGGACGCAGCACCTCTTCGTATATTTCTTTATCTTGTCCAAGGCACTGGCGGTTTCGCGTGGTTTGTTTTTTACTCATTTGCTAATTTCGAAAATGAGAAGACTTCTCTTGATCGTAGATTGAAAGTTCTACGCATGAACCAAATTAATGACATCCTTAATTAATTGATAAATTTAATCCATTCACTATTGAATGCTTTTCGTACAGACGCCACATAAAAAGTATACGCGCACTTGAAACTTTAAAGAAACGTCTGAGCGCTGTTGATATAATTCAGTCCTCTATTTTTTATGTCCTGGCTTATATTATCAATTACAGGCATTGCACAGATGATATTTGATATTCTCTTAGACCAGAGAGTTTATAAATGTTAAGAGTTTCGAAGTCCACGGAACAGAGAACATGTAGAATTATAATTATACCTAATATGATGTTAGTAGTAAATAGTAATGTTGATTTTAATGGTTTTATGCATGTGGATATCTAGTGCAATACGTGTGGGGCGTCACCAGGGTGGCCCTGCGCATGCGTTCGCCACGCCCCAGCCTGAGGCGCATGAGTCGCCAGCCTTCTTTGCTGTCTGTACCGTCATAACGCCACTATTACATTCTGCTCAAATGAAAATAGTAATTTAATACTATGCAAACAGTAAAGGAAAGGAAATGTTTAAGTTTTTGTGAGATTGTTCCTTTTGTAGCCTTAGTTTATGCTGCAGTAAGATGTTATGTTTTAATGTAGAAAATGCTGAGATAAAACGCTATCTTATATACTATTCATGTGGCTGCAGTTTCCATAGCTGTAGCTTTATACAGAAAACAATGGATGCTAGTACCGGAAGCACCTTTTGATTCGTCCTTGCTCTCATGATCATGAGGTCAATCGAGGTTACAAAAACATCTGACAAATGATGAGTATGTTTTTAAATATAACCCTCCGTATGAAAGCCTTATTATTGAGGCCTCAAGTGACCCCATTTCAATCAGCATGAATGCGAGACACATATGTGATTTCACCGTGTTATCTCTACTAATACATCAAGCTTGTGTCCGGTATTGTTAGCGACGCGACTCCAAGCTGTATTGTGATTGTGATATAGTGTTGGTAGTGATGTGAATTATAAATATCGATATTTTTTTAGTCAGTCGATAATGCATATTATTTTTATACACATTTTGTAAGAAATTATAATAAATAGTAATAATATTTGTTTATAATGCTTCTAATTTTATTTTTTCCTATTTTATATTTTATATTATTGAAATGAGATTGTAAAAACTTTAACTTTACACTTTTTTACTTTAATTTTAGCTGAATAAATATTGTTTAACTTTAGTATACTTCAGCATTTACATTTTTCATGACATATTTTGCATCAAAAATTGATATAATATCTATCGATACCTTACTTGTTACAACACTATAAACAGTATCGACGAATCGACCTCTATAAACTGTTTGTAGTGTCTATATTCCATCACTACGGCGTCAGTGAATGGGGGTACTTAGAGCACAAAGCCCTTGTTACGTAACCTTAGCTTAAAATGTTACTAAATCGAGCGTACTAAGTATTTAACCCAACTCAATAATACCAAATCACTTGCTCTTAATACCATAGCATTAATGTTATGATTCCATGATAATAACAATTATATTTATATATAGAATTTTAAATGTTATTCTTAAATTGAAATAAAATCGTTTACTGGAAAATGCTTCGTACTACGATTGTTCGAAACAATTTTTTTATGTCAATTTCATTGTACACTTAGAACATAAGTACACGTATTTATCTATTTACTTTTAAACATAAATAATATTTACAATTGTTTCACAATTTTCACGAGATATTACTTAGTATAGAAACGGCTTTTTATATCTAATTTTATTTTAATTATTAATTTTTCATTTATTTAAAGAGTAATATATGTAAAATAAAAGCTGTAATATATATATATATTCTTCCTTAAAGTATCATATTCTGACCTTATATACAATTATTTAATACCAGTATAATGGTAAACTTTTTTATAGTGATTTACTAAATAAGCATTTTAAGGATTCGTCCTTATAAAAGAATTAAACGCGCAATAGCAATTTTCGACGTTTGGAAAAGGCGCTCAATTTTTTTAAATATTTGCCTAGCACATGACCACACTCCAATGTTAAGTTAGGTACATTACTACAGACAAATATTCATTCACGTGTAACAATCACCCCCACTTGAGGAGACGAATGTGCTCTGTCCAAATTTATAAGGCATTAAAAGGATTCGAACATTTAAACTATCTAAATCAATAACGAACATTATATCT
Source organism: Tineola bisselliella (assembly GCA_028551675.1). Taxonomy (NCBI): domain Eukaryota; kingdom Metazoa; phylum Arthropoda; class Insecta; order Lepidoptera; family Tineidae; genus Tineola; species Tineola bisselliella. The sequence goes on from JAPWLS010000703.1 coordinate 145,619, forward strand.
GTTACAAATTTGTAGAAGCAAACGTGTATATTAAATTAGGCCGTGACACAGCTGTAGTCCACAGCCCTAGTGACATTCCTTGCTGTCATGGCGTTTGAGGTCAACGAGCAGACAGGGGTTATTGTCAAATGGCTCAATGTGAGATAATTATCTAATAGAGCTTTACTAAAGTTGCAGATTGACGCATAATGGTTGCACTAATCAAGCTTCAATCGAAGGACTTTTTACTTTCTCTAAGTAGAATGAGTTTCCTTTTAATAAATGTATAAATTTTATGTGACCGCACTCTGACCGATATTGAGCTAACCGTATGGAGATCGCTATAAATATATGTTTGCGATTGTCGATAAGACGACCACATTGGGCTAATAATAGCGACCATATTTTGTTATATGCAATGATAAATTGCAAAAGTTTCTAATTAAATTAACAATAAGCAATATTTTGAGTCAATATCGGTCAATAGATTTTGTAGTTCGGCCCACACATTGTATAAGCTTTCAATTTTAATATATCGCTGGGCGCCTCCAGCTAATCTGTCAATTAACCAACATTCTTGTCCTGTGACCCATGCCCAATGTTGCAACCGATGAGATGACTAAACCGAGAGCTCTATTGTTACTTATATATTATATTGATTTTTTAATAAGCTTTCTTCAATCAGGTTTTGCCATGCTCATCATGCACAATATGATATCCATAACCTAAGCTAAAATATTCTTATATATTTAATACTTTCACTACCTAGATGAATTTATGAATGTTAAAACGGAACATAAAGTAACCTTTTTACAATAGATGTCAGATCTAGTGCACGTGACATTTAGTATTAAAATAATTTGCACCACAGCCCCGAGGTGCAAACTTAAACCGAATATTTACAAAGACCATAAAATCGAATTCTATTCTCATAAATATTAAACGATACTTGGCTAATCTAGTCGATCGGTTGCTTGGAAAATCACTATAGTTACAATGTGCGATGGTTGTGTGATACCGTTGTACTTTGTTAGTAAGCCACCCAACGTGGCCTGCTTGCTCGCTTTTTTATTTTCTTAATCGATAAGCGGGATCATCCGAAATATGCGCGCTATCGAGAACGAGATATGCAACACGTGTGCCGCACTCCTGACTAAAGTCTGCCAGTAAAGTACCAGCAATGGCAACTTTTATCGCTGACGGAGATTATTAGTAACTATATGTTATTTATATTCATTAAACATGAATTTAGGAGTTACTCTTGTAGTCCTCTCTTTCCACTTTCTTTATAACATTCAGTGAGACATAATAATGTCATCATTAGATGTAAGCTCAGCAAGATATCAGTCGCTGATTGGCACGACTGAGAAGACGTGACTCAGATCTCGTCATTAAGATACAAAATACTAGTAACATATTTCGCCACCTTCGTCCGAGATGTGTACTTAGGCCATCTCAGTTATGACTAATGACTTATTTAGATCTCTTCAGCGCACATTATGTTAATAGACCACTCATCAGATTATTATATCACTATGGCACGCGATATACGTTTCATAAACTCAATATAATTTTAAAATTTTGCCCCCCGCGGCGAGATGCGCTCGCGTCGAGGGACGACGCTGATTGGCATCGTGAGTGACGTCCGCTGTCCCTATTGGTCGATTAGATTTGACAGATAAGTCCGTTCAGCGGTCCACATAAAAGGCGATGTGTCGTTTCCTAAGCATTTTGGAGTGTTCCAATTTTACAACGGTATCGCGGCAACAAAAAGAAATATCAGCTCTGTCCAGCGAACGTCTCACATCACATGGGAATGAAAACATCTGTCGACGTTTTGTTATGTCCGGATCGCCTTTTTACTTACGCGCGCATTATGAACGGCCGACTCGTAGTGGCTTTATTTGAATTGTGTAACAGAACAGTAAGGTCGATCGCCCCTGGCTCATGTCAAACAATGTTAGCGGGTTGAACGGCTCGGGCACCGATTGGGGAATCCTTCGGACGTAATCTTCTATCTGCCCCGTCATAAGATAAGAGCTGACACCGTACTATTCTTTCGATATTTTATTGATATGAATTAACTGATTAATTTTGAAACGTATTCTATCTTTGTCACCTTTCTATCATTTGTATTATTTAATTGTATTAAATAAACAATGACGTGTAATAATACGAGAATTATCGGCTTTAGATGTTGGAAATAAATAAAACAAATATACGCCTAAGAAGGAAGACGGAATTTGGAATCCAACCTAATCTTTTTTCTTCTTGTTCTAGGTGGCAGATTCTGTTCGTTCTCGCCATGCATAGAACAAGTACAGCGTACCTGTTTAACACTGGAAGAACATGGCTTCGAAGAGCTATCCACTATGGAGGTGCTACAAACAGAAATCAAGGTTACAAAGCGAAATATTCCTGTGCGAGATCTAGGATTCCTGAAATTTAAGGTTAGTCACAATTTTTAATATATATATAAATCAGTATCACTTTTAATTTTTATACATAATCAGTTGTATATTCATAGCAGTTATGTGTGAACGCTCTAATCTCAAGAACTAACGTTTTTTGCGTTACATATCTCGTTTTTATAGAGGCTCATTTTTCCCAAACTTTCAGATAATTTCATGTGCATTACATTAAATCTAGATTTTAGAGCTTCACAACATTCGTCCTTCCTTATTTTAATTTAAGAAAGATCATTTGTATAAAACGATTCATTAATTTTATATTATTATTTTTTATTGTATCACCACTATAAATAAATATGGACACAAGCACGCAGCGAATCTCAAAATCGATCGATTCCGTTACATACGATCAATTTACAAGTAATTGACCTGTCCTTAATTAATAAACTAGTAGAACATACCGGCTTGCCTTACCTCGGCAGAAATATACAACTGCCACTGAGTATCCATCACTTGTAACAAGTGGATAATTGACGTACCTTACCCCACATATGCACAGTACCCTATACGGTAAGGTAAATTAATTTGTGACGAGGAAAAATGGCGGGAGTTTAATAGGCGATTGAATTTTTTTTTTTAAATATGTGAAAATAAAACTTTTAATTATTATAATCAAGCTTTGAGTATAGGCAGACACAATAACCACCTTCTTTCATTTGCGTTTATAAAATTAACTAAAATATATTCGGGCATACACTTGGTGTATATAGAGTATGCATGTTAGATAGAGGTGAAATCAGTTTAAAGGAATTCGAAACAAACAAATGCAAAAGACAAAATATCTACAGTAATACCCCGCTTTACGCGACCCCGTTATGCGCGGTTTCACTATTCAAATTTCGCGCTCAATTGCTCCGCATTACGCAAAAGAGTGCGTATAAACATAATGTAGTCATCAACTTCTGTATGGTCGCGGGAATTTCAGTTAACGCGATTTTTTCCGGAACATATCTCTCGCGTAAAGTGGGGCATTACTGTATATAAAAAAGACGTGATGAGTGTGTGTTTTCTCTGTGTACACAACGGGCGTAAAGATATATGAACGCAGAGAAAAAAAAGACAATCCCTCCTTTACTTGGGCTTTAATACATATTTTCAAAAGGGAAACCAATTGCGACATGTAATTTATTTATTTTAGTTCGTTAGTAAATAAATGAAGACATTTCTTTAATTAAATTTAACATCACAAATCACATAAATCACTCAGTTTCAATACATCTAATTAATCTCGAAGAGACTATGAATTGATAGGGATATGTTAGGGTGGCCTCGCTTATAATTGGTGCGACACGTTTTTGTGATACGCATGAGCAAGCATTGCACGTTATAAATGAAGTAAATTGGAAATTTAAAATGATAAACCTTTTATTATGTATATATCGTAAAAATACTTGTAAAAGTAATTGAATGAAAAAAAAAACATATCGCTGCGACACGACAGCTGCAATGGTTTTTATTGGTCGAATTACAATAATTAAAATAAATGCGATGTAAACCGCTTGACGTTCATTAAATTAGATAAAACATATTCCCGAAATCTTAAACATTACTAAAAGTAATATATTTTGGATATCACATAACTTGGAAATAGGGCTTTACATACACGACTACTAGACATTGTTATTTCAATATATACCAATAGTATAAACAAAAAAAACTCAAAATGTTGTTTACACTATTGAATGATATCATGCGCATAGAGCACGCGATATGTGAATGGGGGCTACATCACCGGAGAGCGGCTTCCATTTGACTGTGATTGAAATCCACTCCTATGTCCGATGTGGAAATACTTCGCTAGAAACAACGAAGATGATATATTCATTCTGCAATATGGGTGTTAAAGCGGCATAGTTTACCCATAGATTTGTTTTTTGTATATGTCTTTTTATTCATTTGTTTTTTTCTCTATTTCCCCATACGATATAAATATCCTGTATATTCGAATATATACCACACAAGTCTTAATTATCCAATAAGATTGTAAGCTATGGTCTGCCAGTCAAAATGTAGACCAGATTTCTAGTGATTATTTTTTTACCTATAATATTAATTTTGTATTAGAACTATGTTGCTGTTCTTATCAAGTAATAAAAGTCGTTGCAAATCAATAGTATGACTGCTTTAATGTAAATATTATTTAAATAGTGGATATTAACAAGTGCATACATGCCCAAATACATCGTTTATTTATTAATATTTCAAGTAACTATACAGATTTTCCCACGGATGCTGCAGACGTTATACGTAGTGTTGAGAGAGCGTTGTTTTGTCGATATCGATATTTTGTGGTAAATCAATTGTTTACTACGAAACAATGAATTTAATACTTTTAAAGTTGATTTATAGTATGTTTACATATGAACTGGTTTATAATAACAAATTTAAATGCAATAAATAGATATGTTAGTTATTTTCGTATTAATGTGTTTTTTATGTTTTTTATTATATTAAAAAGTATATATAACTCAAAATTTAATTGTATCGACAACACATACACAAGTTCACATAACTATTTGTGCATTACAAAACGTGACCACCGCGACAAAAGGGGCGCGTGATGTATCTGAACGAATGGATGGATACATCGCTAATACTACCGTATTGCTACCCGTGACAATATATCTTTAAAACACACGTTTTTATATTAAAACGGGATATGGCTACACTCCCACCGATAATAATTTGGGATGTCGTCTTTATTCAATGACTAGAAGTCACGTCACGAGAACCTACGCTAGTATGGTTTTCCAATGTCGAAGTCGAAACATAAGAAATAGTAATATACTAAATTGGTATAATACAATTATTAACCACTGTTGCCTTTCCAATTTTTTGTATTATTGTTGACTGTTCTATTTGTAATATAGACACGTCAGTATCATCTTGTACTTGTTTGCGTTTTGATCATAAATTAGGTTATATTCCTGCGACAGTTATAGCCTCGTAAAATGTTGTGAGAAATCGAATACTGATGGCTTTGGACTTAGTTACAGAAAGATAAAATATAAATAAATGAAAGAAGTCTATGTAATATTATTATGTTTATTTTAAACCACGACGTTACAAGAACTTTGAAGTTGAGAATGGCTGCAAAGTTTGCGAAATTTGAGGGGGATATGTTTGCACTCCACTGACTGAACTCATTTATACTATTTTTCCCTCCTTAAAATATACAGTTTATCAAAATTTTTAACGATTACTGCACTCTTAATACTAAAATTTGAAAATATAATATATTCAACTATGATACAAATAATGACCAAAGAACAAAGTTATATGCTACATGGATCAAGATAAAACAAAAGCTGAACATTTTGTGCAGTTAAATAAAGTTACTGTCGTCAATTCTATTTTCTCATACAATTTATTCTATCGTTCAATATAAATGTAGGTTATATTTACGTAACAATAAAGCTTCTGTTTATGATACAGTTTTATACTATAGGAATGTTTTACTAAAAATATTTAAGACACTCAGCTGACGTCATTTTTAAAGTACTTTTTAAGTTTTACTTTAGGAGAAAAAAAGAAAGACCTCCTCTCTTGAAAACGTAGGGAGCATGTTTAATGAAAAATAAACCAAAAATACAGCTTCTATTGCCGAAAACAGACTATTAAAAGCAGATTTAATTCTCTGGAATGGTTCCGAACTTGGATATTAGATGTTTGTGTTTTAATATTCGCAATGTATATCAGTTTAAGCTTAAAGCGTATTATAAGTATTAACGTAAAGCGTATTGTTAACTGTTTGTTTGTGTATGTCTAAATAAATAAATACCAACGCACTATAACTTATATGACGTGTGTGAGCAATGCAGTCGGAATAAATTAGGTCGTTTATATAGTGGTTGATGTCTACGGTTATTTAAGAACGTATTTTAACTAATTCTACAAAGTAAATTGTTTAAATTTGAATTAATATCGTAATCATGTTGTTTAAGAATTCGATCCCAATTTAAGATAAAGGCTAAAGGTATCTGGAAAAGGGCTTACGTGTAAAACAGAGACGTTATGTTTAACATTTGATTCGATCAGGAAACTAAAGTTCTCGTACGACAGCCTAACCATTACGCTATTTGTTAGTATACAAATTTTCATGAAGTATATATACATCGTTGTATTAATTATATAAATATTAACATGAATTCATAATACTATTAATGTTTAAATAAATAACAAAATTATGCTCAATTGTAAAAGTGAAGGAATTTATGCCGAAACCTAATTCGGCTTCGAGCTTTCCCATTAGTTGTTATGGTTTGAAGTTATCTGCGCCGGCGCAGCTGCGAGAACAAAGCTACGTAGTCATATTCCCACATTACTTACCGAAATGACTTGCCTTCTTATGCGAGGCTCATTCACGTGTCAAAATAATAAGACGTATGCAAGATTTTTTCATTGTATCGCTTCTTACTGCTAATAATTAAGTTTATCTTTTGTATTGCCAAATTGAATGACGAATTACCTTAAACTGTCTATAGAACAAGGTTTTATGTATATACACTATAATAATAAGTACATATTCATTATATACATACAATATGTTGATTTCAAACTAGGATAATGTGCTATGGATGTCACTATAAATACCTATGTGTCACTGCGCTAAAAAGCCGCCAGTGTTATGTTATATGAATATTACGTGCCATGCTGACCATATGGGAGTCTTGGGTCTGAGATACTTGATTGTTTGTCTGTCTAAAGAAACTTAAAAAAAGTACTAAAACTAAAATTATATCTAAGAATGAATACATTAAAAGATGGAAAAAACCATCTGGATGTTTCTAAGTAATGTCTAAAGTTTTTCACGGGCTTTGATTTCGAGCTTTCGAAAAGTCGGATTCGATAACAAAAGAGAAAGTCCTAAATTATTTAAATAATTTTTGCGAATAATCTAACTAAATAATAGTATAGTAGTTTATATGTCCGCATACGGTGTCGCAGTTGGACTATTGCTGTTCTATACTCCAAGCCGTAACAAACATCGGACATCCCTAAATAACCATTTATCGTCAAATCAAATATATAACATGTTTGTGTTCGTTTTACACGGCTATATTTCCCCTCTCGCTTACCACATATCGTACGTCGACTGTCGACTAGTACAAGAGCCGTAACGAGCGATTTCACGGCGCAAGCGCATCCTTTCGCCACGGTTGTCCGCTCTCGATCACAGCGGCCATACTGCGACAGATCGCACTATATTGCATCACGTGTAATGGCAGATCTTGTTACAGTGGCCTACATTTTATTTACCATTGTATTGATGTGTTTGGTGTTTTACATCTCCAGCAATGCAATCGTTCCTCAATTTATATTCTGACCATGTTTTGTAATCAAATATTTCTCTATACATAATCCCAACTACTCTGTTAGTAAATTGCTTAGAACTCGTATACATTTATTATCTATTCTTATGTTCAGCATCGTGGTAAAATTATATATTGGTATTAATATACAAAAATCAATATCACTGAATACCCTAAGTTAATGTAATTTCTTTGTTTACGGATCAACATGACTGTTAATTACACTTTCCATCATACAAAAATTACGTTCCGGCTTCTTAACATTATCTTTAAGATCATGTCCGTCTCGGTGCGTGTGCGCAGTTCGGTATGTATGTTTGGACACGGGAACTGGCGACAATGAGTGGTATGGTCGCGCGTCTCGATCTCAAGATTAGATGTTATCGTTGCGCACGCGCCGCGGACCGCGTTTACACCGTGAAATGAAACCAGATTTATGTTCCTCTTAATAGCGAGCAGTTACTAAAGCACCCATTACAGTTTCCAATTAGTGTGAACGATCTTATTTCGCATTTGTTAATCAGAAAATCGACTGGTTATTATCGATTACAAATATGCAGGACACACCTCATTATCCGGAATTGTTTGATGAATAAATAATGTATTTCTATTATATTTATGCAAATGCATTTGTTCTATTAAGTTTAAGCTGTTGTGTTTTGGAGACATGTTTTTGTTGTCCTGGTTCTAATAACCTTTATGGTTATTATTAATCACATTCAACGCATCCTGATTTAGAGTTATATAGCTATTTATATCGACTCATATTTTTATATCAATTAAACTTTATTTATTTTCAATCAGTTCTATAGTGTAAAGATATGTTGCCAGATACTTATTTTTACACAATTTTTCCAATGTTTGTAGATTAATAGCATTCTTATTTAGTACATTTTACTGAATGTTTATTTTGTTAACAAAAAAAGAAATACTGCCGAATGTGTATGTAAAATGTATCTAAGTTTGAAGTCGCCTTCTAGACACAAAGTCTAGGTATATAAAGGTATCTGATTGAGAAGAGTTGAACTAATATATCTTCTGAGGCGTTAATAGCGTCGAAACGGTCGGCTTTCCTATTATTTTGTCAAGACTTGGATTTATAGAGCTAAACCTTAACGGTATATTGTACGCGACGATTTAAACTTTATATCAAACCATATGAAGTAACTTACCTGAAATTTCCGTAATATATTCTTAATAATTTATCCAAAATTATATTATTAAGTTTTAAATTCATATAATTACAAAATAAATTTTGTATTGCCCAATTTTTTTATATCGTACTAATGAATATTATTGGATCGAGTTTAGAAAATACAGCGTAGCGGTCAGTCATACTTACTTACAACTTAATGCGTTATTGTTCTTACTTAAAAGTACCTTCACTTTAACATTCAAGATCCGGAAGATCAATTTTATTTCTTTTATTTACGTGGATTCAGGATCAAAACAAATATTTAAATGTGTAAATTTTAAATGTTTTTTTTTTAAATAGGTATTTAGATCAAATCTGAATGTTCATATTCGTCTTATAGTATATGTACAGTAATACCCCGCTTTACGCGACCCCGTTATGCGCGGTTTCACTATAACGCGAAATTAAAATTTATTATTAAATTACGCGAAAGAGTGCGTATAAACATAATGTAGTCATCAACTTATCTATGGTCGCGGGAATTTCAGTTAACGCGATTTTTTCCGGAACGTATCCCTCGCGTGAAGCGGGGCACTACTGTATATGTTTTATTATTATAGAAAATGTCACATAATTTGTGTGGATATAAAACAAAAATGAATAGTCTTCGTTATTATCCGTAATGGGACTAAAGTGATTGAATCATCAAACAATAAAATAGCACAAATCCCCACAAATCATGTAATAAACTCTAAATAGCGCTGCTTTCGATGCAAAAATTACACGCGCATCGTAATAGCCGTTTAATTATAACACAACTATAAAATAAATATTATTTAATTGGTCATAAGTTTGCGTTCTATGACAGTCTCGCCAATTCTCACATTCATTAAAACCCCGACTATGCTTATTTTCACTTTTACATCCTTATTTATTTGCTATTAAAATCTTCAAATGGTATGTATATATCTGTATAATTTTATTTATGCTGTTATGATTATATTCCGTGATCTTAATGTAATATGGATTTGTACATGCGAATAACTATTTTTAGTACTTTTTAAAGCATCGATAAGTAAATTTTAACAATATTTTTTTTAATCTTTGTAAAAATATACGTCACTATACAACAGATGAAAGAGAGAAAGAAGCCTCTGGTGACGCTTTGGTTGGAATGTCAGTCTGTTACGCAGTGTCCCAAATGAACCAAAGGCGTTTAAAAAGTAATAGTTTTTGGTTGTATATTATAAGAAAAAAGTCTCGGAAAATAATGTCTATAATATGTAGTATAAATAGACATTAGCTTGTCCCATATAGATAAACGATTGATGGTATTATATAATGGTATAACAGGTCAAAACCCCAATATATAGTTGTAAATTAGACGTCTAATTTGTAGTGAGCCATGAAATAACCAATGAATGAAATATGAGGAAAGTTCAGTTTCAATATATGATAATTAGATCGTTATTTGACTTGTGATGTGTAATATATAAATATGAAATCAGAAAAACACGATCCTTGCGTTGCGATATTTATATTGACTGGTATTCTCAAATAATTATAATATTCGAAATAAACTATTCCACGTGGTGCACCATTCACAAAGGAGATGAATCTATCGTATCATGGTCCAGACGTATACTCGCCTTGTATATTCGTTTCTCTATTGTAGGTATCGTATCTGCTTAAATACGGTACTCTAACTTAATACAGCGGAGTATATATTAAAAATATATATACATCCATAAACCAGCACGTGTGTACACAAGGTTTATGTAGTTGAAACAATTTGGCGTGTGCTCAGCACCAATTTAAAGGAAGGATTTACGAGTTGTTCGGAATAGAGTCGTCAGTTGGTCGACGCGTCGCAGCCAAGTTGTGCCTAGTGCAGGGCTATAAATTAGACCTAGCTCAGGAGAGAGGAGTAATTCCCACGAACGGCGAAACGGTATCAAGATCCAAGTTGCAACAGCGTACACGGTTTATTGCAAAAAGGGGATATTGGTCTATTTTTGATATTATTTGTTTTAGATTAGGTTCTGGTTTCGTTTGTGATATAATGTATTTTAAAGAAACTGTTTGGTTAAACGTGTTTTCATGTGGTATCTTGGTTTATATTAAAATTTTTAGCAAAAATGTAGCTTTCTTAGATAGAGTTTTTGGAACTATTTCCAATTCATTTGATTGAAAAAGTAAGCCTACGTATTTCTATTACTTAACTCATGTTTAAATCTATATAGGGATAAGCAGAGGCTACAGAACGCCGGTGACTTATCTCTTTACATATGCATCATTGACTCGAATATGTTTCTCACTAAATAAATAGGTATAATAAAACCCAAGAAGAATTGTATCGATTCCGCCATGTCACCTTTTGCATTTAGAAGTGTGCCGATGAAACAAAACGCTTACTCATACAATCCGTAGTTTTATTTCACGTTTATTACTAAATAAATTATCCCAATTATGTCGACGGTTATTTATTTCACTTAGGAGTGGAGAGATTTTTGAAATTGATTGCTTTGCTTTACTATACACCTTGTTCTTCAATTAATAATGTTGACCTTTTTTTTAGTAATTAAAACAACTGGTAGTATCCACATTTGTTGGTATAATTTATAAATACGTGTAAGTTTTTATAATACTTAATAGTTTCTTATGGAGAGCTTTTGATGCTGCCTTAGGACATTTGCGTGCTTGATGCGTTCACTTTAAGATAAATCAAAATTGGTACAAGATAAACGTGTTTATTTAAATTTATATGTATTTTAAACTTATAAATTTTATCAATTATTATTATGGGGATCAGTCGTTATAAACCACGTGTTCTATTACTATTTATGTCACGCAATTAAAAATATAACATAGGTAAATTTCTCATGTATCTGTCCACGTATCAAACTGACCAATTCGATGTGTACGCCGCATTCCTGGTGACATTCTTCTCAGTCAGCGACAACGCATGCCACGTGTCTGTTCATTCATCATTATATTGATACTCAAGTCTGTGTATAAAGAGCTTTTGTATATATAGGTGGGCAGTTTAATAACTCGCTGTATATAGCTAACTAATAATATATTTTTATACTACCAAAATTAATTTATAACACGTGTTCGTTGTTCTAATTAATATCATCCACTGAGTTAGAAAATTAAGCTCATGAGGACAATGGGTAGCTGAACAATTCTGACCTCAAAACTCTCGATGGTTCGTGACCCAATGTGACCCCGATCTAGTAACCGCTTACAATGAGCTACCTATTGTCTTATTGATAGCGCCATCTGCTGGATAATTCACTAATTAAAATCTGATGCAATGCATTTTTCTATTTAGGATTTTATGTGTGACTGGTATTGAACTATATATACACGTGTATGCAAATTTCTACATAATCTTATAAGAGATATCTGGATGAAATGTTGCATAAGAAAAAGTCTAATATCAATGTCTCAAGATCAGCTGAAACAATGTCATTAATCTGTACGTAATCGTGCAGTATCTTAAGACAATGGTAATCAAATGAGCTCATTTACTTTGTTAGGCAATCGACCATCGTTGGTGTGTTGTGCTCTTTGACCAAACTTCGTTTCTATACATCTATTATGATGGCCACAAACATAGATTTTAAAAGGAGACTCTGGTATTTTAGTTTTGTTTAATTTTTTTCATAGTCTTTCAGACAAATGCGAATCTTTCTGGATTTTTTAATCAGTCGAATATGTATAATATGTCTTAACATCCCAAAAATTATATTACCTATATTTAATTTTTTATGTAACATATATTTTTACACTTAACTGTCATCATATAATCACAAAAAAACGGCTACCTACTATTGTGAGGTAGCAATATAAATATTGGATATTGTGCAACAACATTTTTAATTAAATTATTTCTTTGTCTGAACTATTTGTTCTCTTTCTCGAAACTTTCATCTGCTACTTTTGTTTGTTTGATTTCCTTTGAAACAGCAAAAAATATATATACTTTTTTTAACCGATAACATCTTTCTATTCACGGTTAAAAAAGAATTATTCACTTTTTTATTAAAATACAATATCAACTCAATCAACTGAACAAAATCGTGATTCTACTGTTATGAAAACAATTCGATGACCACTAGATTTCACGGATTCACCATTATTATTGGTATCGATCGTATGACAAAAAAGTTGACCGTTGCTGCCCATTCAGGAGTTGAGAATAAGGCAGTGGTGGCTGCTTTGGATTCGTGATGGAACACTGAGGTCGGGTCACGACTGCGCTGACGGACGACCCGCTGTTTACCATTGTCTATCGACATGTTATTCAGCTACAAATATTCTATAAATAGAATAAAACCATTATTTACTTCCGAAAACATCTTACTTTGTGTTAAAACACTTTATGCGGCTTATTAACGCGTTTATTTTGATTAATTTAATCCCACGTTTTGGAAGCTTTGCAGCCATTGTAAATGCTACGAGAGAGCCGCGGATCCACAACGTCGGATTACATTTAAAAAATAAGCGTGTTATTAACGGCCACGTGAAGTCTTTTAAATTAATTAAATAAACAACGCTCTATATATTACTTACATACGCATTTATTATAGGAATAGCAATTTAAAAAAAGTGTATAATTTTAACGTGATGTCCCGGTTGCTTAACTATCAAACAAATGTCGAATGAAGTGGAATTTCATTCTCAAATCGACCTCCGACACGGAAGACAGCAGATACAACAAAAAATCGTCACAATACACGTATCGTGACCGCGGCAACCCATTCACCAAAATATTCTCTTACCCTGTGAGAAATCACTACGTGCACGGTACAAGCATTATCGCGACGCGTTTAATTCGATACGCGTTTAAAAAATACTTTTTTAAAATTAATTTACATTCGGTTAATATAAAAAAAGTGTCATAATGATAATAATTCGCATTATAAAGCAGTGGAAGTAATTGGTAGATGTTTCCCCTAAAATATACTAGATGGCGCCACTGTTGTTTAAGAACGTCGGACGGTTTGGTGGCGCCCGTTGCTCATAGTCTGTATGGAGCGACCGGAATGACAACTTTGCGCAGAGGCAATATCGTAACCGATGAGGTTAATCCGAGGTGCGATTATTGCTAGTTGAAAACTTTACCAATACCCCGCCGTGTGGTCGTGAAATACCGACCGCAATGGCAATTTTTGAACGGCTGTGATGGCCTCCATTTTCGGGTTTTCGACAGGTTAGTTTTTGGTTCGTCGCTTGATATAATATAAGGTAAAGGGCCCAGTTTCTGACACTTTAAGAGTGATTCTAAGATTATCATAGGATAACTTATAAAAAATTTAATGTGAATCAATAATGTTTTATTTTAAAAATAAGTTGGCGATTTCTTGAACAGATTATATGCGTTAAATAATTTTTTAACCAAATTAATAATAGAAATTAATATTTTAAAAATTAATGTTTAGAGACCCAGTTTCTGACACTTAAAATTTATTCGGTTGTAGTTTCTGACACTAACATCGGCCTAGTTTCTGACACTCATTTGAAAATTATTTTTTAGGTTACATAAGTACTATCAAGTTCCAATTTGTAATAATAAATAATAATTTATCATTAATTATTATTTATTATAAATAAAACATTGATTTTTTAACACTATTAATTAAAATGACGTATAAATATAAAAAAATATTCAAATAAACACAATTTAAAATTAATTTAAATTCTCCACGACTTTTACACAATAAAGTTGTTCGTGGAATTTTAAATTTCAAGGCCGTAGGTTTAGCAGGTTGACCAGCTTTTACTTCATTTATCGCTTGCTCTAACGCTTTATCATCGTAGCTTACTTTTTTTTGAGTCCCAAAAAATAAAAATAAAATAATACTAATAATAATAAAAGTATTTTATCATCGATGAAAATTATTATTCAATTAAAAACAAATTATTACCGTAATAATTATTTCAAAAATTAACAAAAGTGACATTTTGTCCACACTTGATATTTTTGTATTAAAATTAATTTTTAACAATAAATGATATTTTATTTACTCTACAAAATATTCAACATTAATTAACTACTGTAATTAAAGAAAATTATAAGACAAAGAATCACTATAAACCTAAATAAATATTTTTACATTTTATGGAGATGTCAACTGTTCGGTCCTGGTTCTTTCCTTTCTTAATCTGGCGCCAATTTGGCCCACACCGCGCATCAGCGCAGCCCGTTTTGCGCGCGAACTGCAAATCTAGTTGGTCGCGCCTGCACTAAAAATCGAGTTGGCCGCGCCTTATGAGTGTCAATAACTGCAACATGCCAATAAAATTGAGCCTAGTTATTGACACTCATATTTTAATAATAAAATATTGTTTTTAATGATATTTTAATATTTTATAGCGAAGAAAAGGCTATTATTAATCATACAATATATAATTATATATGTTTTTATACTTACATGACTGTTAAAACGCGTATTCAATATACGGACACTTACGTCAATAACTTAGACTACCACTGAAAAATCGCTTCGACCGTCACTCAGGGCCTTAAATATTATTTTTTTGTATAAAGTTGTTTTTTTTATAACTATTGCTATTATAAAATCAGTACTTAATTAAATTATTTTACTTTTGAAAAAATTAATTAACTTATATAAGAAACAATTTTTCTTTAAATTTAAATTAAAGTGAAAAGTGTCAGAAACTGGGTCAGTGTCAATAACTGGGCCTTTTACCTTAGTTACTGCGTTTATAATACGGTAATATGTACAAAATACTTTTGATTTAATATTGAATGATAGGTGAAAGTATATCAACCAATGTACCTATTCAATAATCGGTATCGATTGCTCTGTTTAATCGTATTATTGATTCACGGGGGGTCTTCGATGAGTCCCACGTGTCGAGCCTCATAAGAAGGCCTAATGTCACTGCATATTGTTTTGCTATAAACTGATTAAACCAGTTCCTTAATGCCAGAATTATAAACTGATACATGTAGGTGTTTATTTAATTCACAGTTATAATAAAATTACTTTTTTAATTTCATAAATGTTATACACTCAAATCATCAGACAGGCCGACATGAAACAACTTGCGAAATTTTAAATATGTTTTTTGACAACGATCGCTCCTTAGCAAAGCTTTTTACGTATGATGGCTGCGAATAAAGCCACCTCAACGTTACTTATAGCACTTTCGAAAACTCGTACAGGTATGTATTAATAAGATGAAAAACAAAATGACATTCAACCCAAAACGTCCATTTAGGCATTGATCTCGGCGCGCGTTTGCGACACTCAATAAATTTAATCTCTTGAATATTATATGAGACGCAAATGAGTGATTTTGGCGGTGTCGAGTGGCTCACGACGCAAGTCGGATAACTG
Organism: Tineola bisselliella; assembly: GCA_028551675.1. NCBI lineage: Eukaryota > Metazoa > Arthropoda > Insecta > Lepidoptera > Tineidae > Tineola > Tineola bisselliella. The sequence goes on from JAPWLS010000703.1 coordinate 161,892, forward strand.
TCACAAATATACTCCTTCGGGTGGTCATCGGACAGTTTTTAATGAGCTGCATTGACGTGTTGAATGTCAAATCGGAAACGATTGAGTAATTTATACAGTGCATTTTATAGCTGTTACTTCTGCAGCCATACTTCAGTTCTCTGGACGTACGGCAATCCTCTATGGCTCCTTAATTACTATTATTTAGTAATTCGGCACAGACTATTAAACAAAAGTGTGATTTATGACCCAATACAACCACTACCACAGTGAAAAGTCATAACAATCACCACCGCTATGCTGACTTTATATAAAATTAATGTACCTGTTGTCATGTCCCAAAGTGTGAACAATAAAACTTTTAAATTTCACCAGAACCAGTACACTGAATGATTCATGCGCTCTCAATATTGACAGATAGCGCTGCTTAATGGCTCGATTGATTTATGATACGAATACTACACGATTATTGAATTCGAGTTGTGTAATCGAAGATCTCGATTATTGTGGTAAATGCCCGTTGTCCTTATATCATTTCATAAAGCAGACTGTACTTAGGTATGGAAAGTGCTATTAATTTACTACTTTAGTTAAATACGTCTCATGCTGGATATTTATTTAATATACAATGCATATAAGTACAGCATATATAGTATAGCTTATACAGTGCTATACTATAGTAAATATCTAGTACATACACTAAAAGTATACCATTCTTAGCGCTAATATATGTACTTGGTATATACATTAGTCCGATTGTTTAAGTTAATGTTTTATTTGTTAAAATATGTTAATATGCTAAAGAGCGAAGCAACTGGTCGGGTGGACAAGTTTTGGTATCAGTAACACGTGTCCGGGCGCTACCACAGCTTTTTAAGATATCTTTTAAAGCTTCTTTATTTATATACATTTTTGTCAGACGTCTAAATTCACTGAGCGCCTGTTTATCACTCGGCGATTGCCTTTTCTGACTGTTATGGCGTTCGGAGTAGCAAGCGATAAGAGTGTTTTGTTTGCCGTTTATTGCGCTCTTTTTGGCACTTTTTCACTTTTAAATTAAAACTCGTTATGTCCTGTTTTTATGTTATTTACTTAGTGCAGCTCCTCATAAATCTTATAAAATTGGTTAACGATACTTTTAAATATATTATGACAGTTTTGGGACTAATATTAATGTGAACGGCCGTTACGTCTAGACTGAACGGTAGTTGCAAATTAGGAGATGGATCACCTTTCCTTTCGTCTTTTTTTGCTGGTATATTTATTTGTATATTAAAGGTTCATCCTAATTAAATTTAAAACCTCCACAAAGCAATATCAACTTGAAATATTTTTAGAGATATCAAATGTTAATAGTTATTTTAAAAATATTACATCATAACAAAAACTATACTACAAATCCCTGGCACTCAGATCAACTGCTTAGAAAGAGTCAGTTTAGAGACATTTAGCCTACGGCCCGCCCAGGTCGTAATTGAAGATGCTGCTAGCGCATAACACAAACAACTCTTCTATTAATCTACATTGCACCAATTGGCACGAGCCAACTAATTATTTTAAAAGTGTCAATAAATAATAAAGTGGCTGAACGAGTGTTGAGTGCTCATACATCTGTCTTATCTTTCTTAATGTGCCTCTTAGGTCGTTATTTTACTTGTGTTTTTATTTGACGTCTGCCAACATGTCGACAACGGTTTATGTTTTGTGTTGACAGCATTTAGAGTTTTATGTTTTAATCTCAGTTTTATATACGTTAATCGATAATAGACTAGTTTTTTTTTTGTTGGCGGTCGTTGTGTGTGTTTTTATGTTAATCAAGTTTCTCTTATTTTTTTTTTATTGTTCGACTTGAGACCGTTCGACGCTTGATTCGAAAAACAGCCAGGAGTCTCCTCCCCTGTGCGAGCTTAATTAAACGTGTAATATGCACTTTATAGCTTAACTACTTTCCCGCTATTCCCAAACTGATACCAAAATTTTATTATATACATTTTAACCATATTACAATTGTATATTCTCATGTTTAGCGCCGTCTGTCGGCGGAAATTGGTACTTCTAAATAAAACTACGTTTAAAAAAACCACAAAAGTAAGAAAAAAAATGAAAATTATACTAAATATAAGAAATATATTTGCTAACTTAAGTATGATTGGAGTTTAAAAAAATGAGAAAATTTGAAAATAACAAAGCTATTTGTTTCAAGATTGAGACCCCTCATCGATCACGTCTGCATTCATGATAAAATTTATGTTAGGTAATTACGGTGCGTACGCGCATTCTGATAGCTTATGATATTATGTTATTATTTAACTTGTACTCTCAAATAATAAACCGTATTTTGTTATCAAAGTGAAATTGCACGCGACTCCGTCAAATCGTATGTGTGTTATAGAAGCAAGAAACCGAGATGGTGTATGAATTTAGAAATAAACGCAGCGTTCGCGGAACTGGGGCTGTCATAATATATTACCAATACATAACGCCGACAATAACAGCGCGGCTTTTTGTACTTACTAATCTTTCATCTGTTATTATACTAAGAATTGTCGTAACCACGAACCACCTACACGTATATATGCTTTAATTAGCTATTTATATCTATGCATAGTTGCCACACATACTTTTGTTCATATCATCAATTTTAATTAAAGTATTTGCTTGTCTTAGTGTTGTCATTGTTCTGGTAGCCATATACAAGGTATTTTTGTTTAAGTTCGGGGTATGTTTTGAATAAATGACAATCGTTTATTAGCATAGGCACTAAAGGCATGCGCTTGCTCATCATTAGACCACAATGGCTTCGGAAAGGCGTATGACGAGAAGACCACAAGAAACTCTTCAATCATAGCCTAGCGTTAATTTAGCGTCAATTTTGATGACATTTTAAAAATAAAATAGAAGATTTGTGATGCAAAACTTAAATAATTAATAAAAATAAATAAATAAATAAAATAATAAATAGTATATATAAAATAAAATAATAAATAGCACAATTTATATATATAGACTCAAAGGTGACTGACTTAGTGATCTATCAACGCACAGCCCAAACCACTGGACGGATCGGGCTGAAATTTGGCATGCAGGTAGATGTTATGACGTAGGCATCCGCTAAGAAAGGATTTTGATCCATTCTACCCCCAAGGGGACAAAATAGGGGATGAAAGTTTGTATAAATCTTATTAGATTTTCGACTGATTGAACTGAAATTAAAAATTGACAGATATGTGGTTAATAACTGGAGCAAGTTTTTAATATATAATTATTTTTAACCTAATCGAAAAACTTAAATTTGAATTTTTATATACAGTAGTAGTTAGTGTGTAAGTTTGTTACCTAAAGATTCCGGGTTTAATTATCCGTTTAAAAAAGTCAGGGGTGATTTATGTTTGGGTTGTGTGTTATATTTATGACATTTTGTATGCAATAATAGTCATTTTGTTAATAATTGTACAGCAAAGGGGTCAGGGTGTAAAATGCAATTATCAATGTTATGCCTTTGCATTTAATGAACATCTTCATGACCTTTGAGTTTGTTAGTGCGTAATTGTAATCGATAATTTGTTAATTGTACACCGTATTAAATTTACTAAGTGTTAATTTTTAATTGATTTTGTTAATGAACTGTTGTCCAGTTATTTCGTGATAAGATAAGACGTAATTTTGTATAGAAAAGTATCGTTTTATTCTAATTTTTCTCTGTTACAGGATTCGGAGTGCCCAATAGAAGAAAAGCCCTCTCGTGATACTAGTTACGTGGTTGGTACTTGGCCAGCGTCACTCCCAGGCCACACAGGGTACCTGACCATGGCTACTTTACCACCTGCTCAATGTAGAGGTAAAGTGGATTTATTTACTTACTTAAATAGTGACTTGCTATAATTTATCGAATTGATGAATTATTTTTCCAGCACCATTTCTTGTTAACTGATATACATTTTCTCTTGTTATATTTCAGTTAGAACAAAGGGCGAAAAAGTACCCACTTCATGACGCTGACATTTAATGTGAAGGTTACAAAAAATTACAAATAAAACAATTCAATAAATACTGATAAATCATATAATTAGTTTTTCTTTATATAAATTTTCTTAAATCTATTTCAGGTTGCATATGTGTAATTTTTATATCGCAATATTGAATATTAACACAACAATTATTCTAAAAACTTAACTAGATATATTGTCATAATTGTTTAATAAGTCAGTTATTAAAAAGCCAATAAATATATATTTTTAGTAAATAATCAAACATTAAAATAAACAGACAAAAGCAACGGCAGCAATATCAAATTTGAGGAAAAACTCAGCAAAATTGTATCACAACTAATCTTTAATATCTTTTTTTTTTAATATAGAATTAGGAACAACTTTGTCATGTCTGCATAAGTCCAGTGCACTAATATGATTTAGTTCATTCCCACTGCTCTCCGTGATACGACGTATTTCTAAATTTATATTTTACGGTCAATAGGGCAAATTTAACTTATAATTAATACATATTTATTTAAAGTCACTAAAATCAGTTTTGAGAAGTATAGTCGGCTTAGCGGGTCTCGTTTGCAGGACAGGGCGCGGTGCATTCGGCTTGTTCGATTGTTGGCTCGCCTTCACTGCACTTTCCAACTTGTTGCGTAACTCCGAAGATTGTTGCATCATCGTTTTGAAGTCCTTTAAAGTGAAATCATACAATAAATCTTAACTTTCAAAGGCCAATGGATCATCCAATCTGGATTAATATGGATTACTAATCCATTGAAATGAAAAAAAACACGACCCACACGCTTGTTTTTAAGGGATTAACGTTGTAGAAATATGTATTAACTGCGAAGAAGTTGAATCAACAACTAAACATGACAACGTTAAATATTATATTATATTTTAATAATTCTTAGCGCTTTTCATGGCGTGCAAAACATTCCATTAAGTTGTAGTGTAAATTGGTAATTTAGCTGGGAGCAATGGTTTTTCAACATAATTTGTCAAAAGACAATATACGACACTATAATGAGTTTTGAAATGGACGTGCTCTACTCGCTATTATAATATCCAATTTAGAGTTTAGATCAGGTTTTTTACAATTAACAAGCCACTCACCTGTGGGTATTTAGGGCCGATTTTGGTTAACCACTGCAGAGCGAACTCATGCAATTGTTTCGATTGGGCAGTTGCCTTCGATAACTCCGCAGCGCCCAATAAATATGATATCACAATTGGTACCACCAGCCATAGCATTTGAATACCTGGAATTTTAATATAATTTAAATACATATAATAAATGGCTCATTTATTTAGTACTAACTAAAATTAGTTAAGCCTTGAAGTTGAAGCCTAGAAACAACTTGAGTGAAAGCTTTATGTAATCAATTACGTCTAATAATCTACTGTGCATGTACAAATAAATAATTATATTATTTTTTTTACCTTGATGAGTGTCATCTGTTAAGCAAAGAACAAACCAAAATACATTGTTAATTTCTACTAATTTACTCAATAGTATTTACTCTTATTTTTTATAATCAATTTAATTTGTGACCGATAGTTGGCGCTATATATTATTTCCATTTACGGTGTAAAATACTTACGTGTGTCTTCTGGTGTGACGGCAATGAGTTCATCCAGCGCAGTGACAGCTGCGATTGCTGCCCCTGCGGCCATTGCACCCGCGGTCGCCCTCCACACCACTCTCGGCGCCAACGCACGAGCCCACCACGACACGCTTTGCCCGCGACTCCGCGACCAGATGCCACGTACCACCGAACAACATGCCGCAAACTCCTACGCAACAACGTTTTTTATATTCACCGTCTTACTCACTCTTTCGCATTTTGCATTGTCACCTCTTGATTGGGACTCTCGAGACATCTCCTAAAATGATTAATACACGGGTAATGTAACGCAGGAGCCGGTGTTGCGTGACGCAATAGAGCGGCCATTGCTCTGGCGCCTACTATGGCATCTACACGTTTATCTTCTTCATCTAGAAAGTAATCACAATATTAAAATACATACCTACACATAACTCACTCACAGAACATTTAAAATCTTTAAATAAATGTATATAAAATTATATCTAACATTTTCTTTCAAATTAATTGACCAATAGCGGTTTCCTTGAAAAGTGGTTGGCGAAAATACAAATTATATATTTTTTAAAGTAGCTATCCACTATACACAAGGTGATTTTCAAATAAATACAGTTTTGTAGGTATATAAACGATAGAAAGAGAAAAATATTATCAGCATACCATTTTTAACAAGATCAATGACTTTAGCCAAAGCACTCTGTAGTAATTCTGCCCATTGTTGCTGCGTGTCTTTCTGCACCATCGGCGTCTTACTCTCGGCCGCTTGTTGCAACAGCGCAATGCCAGCCTCTGCTATTAAGTTGTCACCTTTGGACTGCTCTATTACACCCGTTGCTAAGTACAATATTGTAGGCAATATAGACAGGGCACCTGTAATGTTAAATAGGTCGTGTAACTACACACGAGAAACAAGGCTGGCAGCAATTATCTCGAGTAGGGTACACTGTCCAGATTTACACCTAAGTAATTTCGGAAGTGTTATATTTGAAAGTGATGTATATGTAAAAGTATCCCAATACGGTACAAGCTTAGAGCTACATTGGTATCACCTGGAATTCGAATACGAGTCTTTCAATCACTCTGCCTAACAGAGTAACTGTTAAAATTCTATACTTTACCTTGTGGACTGCAAAGAGATGGCAACTCAGACATGCATGCCAAACTTTTAATCAAGAGCGTGTCACCATGGACGCCCAGCCCTTTAGGCACGCCGATGACGCCCACTTTGCCTTCTTGTTTCAAAGGACTCAAGGCTGGTAATCGTCTCACAAGCAGACACAGAGCCACTTCGAGACATGTAAAGACTAGGGACTTTCCCGGGGGCAAATCTCCTGTCGGACCTCCTTCTCCTAGTGTATGGACCACTTCCAATACACTTTCGGGTATTGTTTGACCTTCTGTTGATTCTGCTGGAGCCAACTCTAAAACGATACAGTTTAAAATGCATATTAATAAATTGAAACTAGTTGGAGTGGTTCATAGAACAATAATATTTGTGGGTCTTAGTAGTTTGCTAAGTGCAATATAGAAATAGTAAGTAAGTAAGTAAGATGTTAATTTCAAATCCCAAAAATATTTATTCGCGTGATATCTCAGACATGTATTAGATTTCAAATTTAAAAAAAAAACATCTAACTTGGCACTTGTAACAAAATATGACCTACCTTTAATTTTCGCTTGCATATTAGTCTGCAGCTGTTCTCTTGCACCAAGAATGACAAGTTTCAAAGCATCAGCAGCCAACAGTAGTGCTTCGATACTTTCTTGCGTCAATCCCGTACGATGAATTATTTGGCATAATTCGATTGCTAGAGCTCTGAAATCGATACATTCGACATATATTACTTTTTTGAATATAAATTTAATATATTTAAATAAGACAATTCTTACCTATTTTTCAATAATCTGGCCCGATTTTCTGATGCATCGAGTAAAGTCACAAGAGATAATAGAACCGAAGTTGTGTATTCCGAAGTCATATCCCTTTGTGCACATAAAGCCTCCATGCATACGCCTGCAAATATTCAAAAACAAAACACTTAATTATAGCACCGCAAATACATTTCTATGAATTGCATTACATATACTAGAAAAGACAGGTGGCACTTAATGGTTTAAACATTTTAAAATACTTCTAACAAATATCAAAGATCTCAGCGTAGCTTTGTTTCTTGCGTCATCTCTAGAACAATTTCACATACACTTACCGGGTGAAATCAAACACCGTATAGAAAATTAAATCCCATGATTAGTATTCCAATTCAATACAAGTCACCTCACTAATAATAATGTATAATAAATGATTCCAGCCAGTATACACACACATGCTGTATCGATATCAAGCAGAACAAGACCAACAATTAGACTTACCGAATAACAAATGAAACCTCTCATCAACCGGCTCAAAGAATTCAAAGTTTCCATTTTCAGTTTTCGTGTCGCGATTATCCAAATTATTTTCTGGCTTATCTGTAATATATTATTTGTTTATGTATTATAAATATTATGTATTATTCTCGCCTCATGAAGTTTGAAGCTGACTGAAAGACTTCCAAAAGACTGAGCCAGTCTATCTATTAGTACTAGGGTTATAAATACAGTGATAGTTTAATATATAAATGATGTATTAATACATACCATAGTAACCATTTTTAATATGTGCATTGTATCTCAAAGACGCGGCATATAGCAGAGAAGGCCAAGCACGCATGTAATGTGCGCGGGAACCTTCAGCCGTTTCAGCTGAATAGAATGCGCCACCGCCATGAGGTAATTGTGATGCAAATTCTATTTAAAAGAAAGAGAAAAATACAGTACCCTCATTAGCAATATTAAGCAAGCATCATCAAGTCGGCATGGCAAAAATGACTACTGCCTGCAGACACTTAGTAATCTCTGCTCATAGATCATACTCCTTGCTGAAGTGCTAAACTATTTTAAAAGTATTCGAAGCTAGTTATTTTTAAAAAAATTGTGAAATAATTTCGCCATTTAATTATTATATTTAAAATATATATATAAACTAGTATATAAATAAAATAGATAACATACCAGGTGGCAAACTCAATAAAGCATGATCCTTCAAAGCCGCCAACCAATTCTCTCCCAAATTCTCCAACTCTGGTTCTACCAACTTCAGTAAACTTTCACCTTTTGATTCAAATTCACCGTAATCCTAAAATTAAATAAATTCATATACACGAACACATATCGATATAGAGTAATTAAACAACGAAACTACAAACCTCATCTTCATTATTATTGTCACCATAACTGCCATTGTCATTGGAGTCCTGATTCATGATGTTCCGCCATTTAATCAACTCAGTTCTGTTGTTTATGGGTTTGCTCTCCAGCTGTTTAACATAACTGCCCGGTGCGCTACTATTACTCACCATAGCTACTATATATACCTATAACAACAATAATAAGCATTGACATTTTAATTAGGGACATATAATTGGTGGATAACTACGCAACAAAGACTTACTACAATAATAAAGTCGTGGGTTATTCGAGAGTTTAGCTCATTCACAATACTATAGAAAGCAGTATTACAGATAGTACGATTCTATATCACTTTAGAAGAATTAAAACATGGATTATTATAGTTTCCCCTTTATTTGCTCTTATAACAAAAAGCGAGCTCCTTTCACAAATTTATTTGTCTTACTAAAATATGCAACATAAGTATTTAGAGAAAAAAAATTTATTCTATTTTCCATTAGTAGTTCATATTTTGAATTTCAATGCAAGGTGCAATGTTAGTAATGATCATTGGATCCTCACCTCAGCCCAAGCTTTTAAAATAGATAACTTTTCCAGCGTCGCCATACTTTCGTTGTAAATCAAAGTCGTATTACCCTTCGTATTCAATTTATCCAAACTTGACACTAACAGTTGGTGTACTCTGGAATAAAATTACAATTTATCACTCTCCTTACATATAAATTAATTGCACACAATAATCACTTTATTCAAGCTAAAACATGTGAATGCTGAAACCTTGCTTTTTCTAGCAAGATCTTGTACATTGTTCCGTCAGTATACACAAATAAAAAGTGTAGTGGTAGACTACAGAATTTCAAAACAAATCTCAAACTTATACCTTCTCAAATCATTAATATCTCTTGCGACCCCACAGCCAATCCAAGCAGAGCATACATCGCAGGCAGCTGCTGTTACATGGGATGCTGTATCACCAGAAAACGCCGGACGCAGTGCAGCTCCAACCTGGAAATCAATAATAATAATAAATACACATAAGATGCCCTAACCTTTATATAGACGAGCGTTTCGACTAGGAAATGAAACACCGTCACAGAGGTGTGAGTGTTACCCGTCCAACCTTACCTGGGCTTGATATTGTTCCAACAACAAATGACCAGGGAAATCAGGCTCCGGCGCACGAGCGAACTGTTGTATTACCATTTGTAAAGTATGCAAGCCAGACAGGCGTAAAGCGTCGGATTCCCCTGTTGCGGTCACGAATGCCATTCTCACTAAATCTGATAGATGCAGGGAGAGGTAGTCCCCTGGAAATTGAGAAAAATTAAATTAAGATCAATTTGAAAAAATATCTCGTCTACATGTTCTAGTTTCATAAAATTTATTTGCCAAAATGTCATGTATAAAAATATGAATCATGCATCGGGCTACATAACAAACACATGCGTGTATATAACAAACATTCTAATAATATATATAATTTTATATTTAGAAAAGTATTAAACACTTGTACCTGAAGGATTTTTAGCCAATTTCTCTTTTGCTTTAACAAGATCAAAATGTGCTGCCTCTCCGGAAGAATCACATGCGCCCATTATTTTCTGGACACATTCCATTGCAAATACCTGCCAAATACGGTGAACATTTACACCACATTCAATTCTCAAACATGAAATAAAGCATGCTTGTGTTTTTATTTTACATTTTCAAATTAGCTACATACTCTTGTGGGCCACCTTGGCTGTACAGCCGGATGTGTAGATTGTTCGGGGCCAGCATGGAACTCTTCCTGATCATCATCATCCTCAGCATCAAAATCCAACTCTGAATTATTACTATCTTCTGCAAAGAAATATTATTTTTAATGTTAATTAAAGAGAACTTGGACAAGTTAGCATAGATGTAGACTCTAGTATCTAGTATTCTAGACTATAGCAGAATCTATAGTAATTATAGATTAGACTTTCCCTTGATCACTTCGTTATTTTCTTTCTTTCTACATCCCAAAGTATGTGGTACCATGCCTTACACCATGATTAACATGTGAACAAATTATTCAGTTATATGCAATTTCACTAACATGGCAATAATTTAAATAGTTCATATTACATAGCCTTAATGGGTGAAACCAATACACTGTAACTCAAAATACAGTAATATAGAAGAACAAGACAAGGTCTTTGTGTAAATGTATTGGGTTTACACGGCAGAATTTAACCTTGTTGTATGACGAATATTATCACAATGTAAAAAAAAAGAGAGAAAACTACTCACCAAGACGTACAGTCAAAACTTTCTTACACAAAAGCAGCCACTCCTTAATCGTAGGTGCTGAGCTGACCCCACTCTGTGGCGCCAATGTGTTCATGTTGGAAGTGGTCGCAGCGGCCAACAGACAGCACGTCAGAGTGTCCCTTGCATACGATAAAGCCGCAATGTCACGTTCAATATCGAGATATGCGAACAGAGCGCCGGGCAAACCAGTCTCCATTATGGTCACACCTGTATTTTTGACACAAATCAATTGTATTCACATCGTAATATAATAATAATTGTAAAAAGTAACAAGTACAAAGTCTTGTCTCACCGCAATAAGGTTTGATTGTTTCATTATTCTTAGCCAACAAAGCGTACCGACAGACTTCAGACGCTTCTTTCTGTGATAATTGACGAAGACAACACAAAGCAGCCCGACGCAAAGCTAACTCAGGGCTAGATAGATTACGCTGAAAAATAATTTTATTTTACAAATAGCTCCAGAAATTACTCAATTTATTCAAATGTTACTTAATTACAAATATTAAACTAATTCAAACTTACACATAGAACAGGCACAAGTGTATGAAGGTTCGTATGTCTTGGCGAAAACAATTGCAATTGTTGCAGACATGCCACTGCTTCCGCCCGTGCGGCTGCGCCTGAACTTTCGCTAAGAGCTGCGCATGCACACGCGAACCTGCCCACGGCTCCACCGCCACCTGCAATTAATATAAAACCACTTAAGTTTGTATTCTATATTGGTATAAAAAAAATGATTGTAGAATGATTATTTATTGTAATGCAATTATGTAAAAGTATGTTACCTTGTAATTCAGGCCCAACAACAGTAATAAGCGCAGACAAAAGTCTTCCAATACTTCTATGAAGTTCTTCCAGGAATGGTGGAGTGTTAAATAATAATTTTAGCGCCAGATTCAATGTAGATTCTACGTGACTTCTAAACATAGGTCCAGCAGCGTCAGCCATTATTGATAATGCATGAACAGCCCATACCTAAAAATTGAGTCATGAATATTTTTAAAAAACTGCTTTCCAGTGTTTTGTCAGTAGAACTTTCACTACGATACATATTTATCAATGGGTAATTTAATATAACAAACTGACTTGCACTTCCAAAGCGCCGGCGTCCTGTGCCAATGCACGTATTATGGGCAGGCAGTTGGCGTTTGTGGCTGCACCTCTAGCCCTTTGCACGCACCCCACTGCGGCGGCTGCGGATGCTCGGCTGCCCCTGTTACCAGAAGAGCGCGCCATTGCCACCACTCTGTCACTCAACGATTGGCTTTCAGACTCTGATATGCACAGACACAAACGACCAGCGCAGCAGGCCGCCGCCGCACGCACTATCGAACTGGTTGCTGAGAGGCCAGCCTACAACGAACACAAACAAATTAAAATTTAATGAGAACTACTTATTCCATTTTATTCTGTTCTAATTTTTAGTGTCATCTCTTTTATAAATATCCTTCAAATTAAATAGCTGTTGAGAATCCAAAATCAATTCTCACTAAAAGTAGCAGCCTGCATATATATTTTTCCCTTCGATAATTATATCTAGACACTTATAACTACATAACCACCTCTTGTTCCTCTACAGACAGTCATAACTAATATTCTATAAGTTTATCACCCAAAATGATCCAATAAAAATTTTACTCACAATAATAAGATCTGTAGTAATAGTTTTGACGACATCATGCCCTAAAGAGCTCTTTGTGTCAGCCAGATTTCTCAATGCCAACAGCAATGCTGTATACACATTAATCTGCAGTGCTTCTTGACGGCTGCCTTTTGATACTTTTATACATTCCACAAAATGTTCCAGCATTTGTTGTCTGCAAAAAATATGTTATAAACGCCTGTAATGTATCAATAATATATCTACAAAAATCTTGCAAAAAAAATATTTTAAATCTGCAAGTTTTAAAATATACCTTTGCAAGTATCATAAATACATATCCAATATAATTTGAATTAATTAAGTATGGCTACCAATTTTTACATTAAACTTGAGTGTACATTTGATCAAATGAAGACAGTATCTCTTCCTAAATATTAAACATAAAATAACTTATATAAACCTATGCTTATTGGCCGCTCGATTAAATATTTGTCCAAATAACAAAACTGAGGCATCAATGACAGCCACCCCTAAAGGCGCTGGCCCAGCGTTCGCGCATGATGCGCCATCACATCCACTCATGCCCACTATACTGGCCCTGTAGATGCTACACGGATCATGTTCTAAGGCTCCCGAACCACTCGCACTCAATGGACTGATTAACTGCACATTAGAAAATTATTAAATATGGAAGCATGTCCTTGGTAACGAACATTAGTACAAAATAGGTAATAAGCGGAACTTGATATTATCTACCAGCTAACCTTTGTCAGTGTGATAACTAAATGAATACAATACATATACTACATAAAATAATACACACAAAATATTTATGAGAAGTTATAAAGTTTGCTAAGAAGGTGTTTAAAATATGAATCGATTCAACCTTAAAAATAAATTAAATAACATATCACCTGTTCCTCGATATCAGCATGATCAGTGTCATAAATCCAACTGGAATCACCTAACAAAATTGCATCTCTTGGATGCATTGCAGTGCGTAATACGCCTGGAACATTATTTACATTTTTTTTAAATATGGATTTCTATATTAACACACTACCCATATAAACATATTTATTTACCCGTGGCGACATTCCCCGCACTAGGGTCGGCAGTGCCCGCAATCTCTGCAGCCAACAGGCGAAGTAAAGGTGCAGCGGGTGCATTCGTTGTTACTCCAAGTGCCGCACATGCACTGTACAGACGCAGCCGAAGCAGCGCATGGGGAGCTTTCAACGAACCGCCGTAGTTACGAACCACTGAGTTTACACTGGAAATAATATTTAAAAAATAGTACAGCCTAGTATTTTCTTAACATTTCTAATCTCCTAAATCCTCCGCGAGTACCAATGTAGCTTTGTTATAGTACATAATTTAGTATTAGAATTAATATATATCCTTCATTCACAAAAAATATTATTACTATTAATGAATTAGTGATTTTTGATTCTACCTATAGACATTTACTTATAGTAGTAACTAAGATGCCTGATCTACTATTACTATTTAAAATCAAACATATACTATTTATAATTGTGTATCATACTTGGTAAGCACAGCAATAGCGCCATCGATGGGTTGTGTTAGTCTCTTAGCCGTATCTTCATTGTTAGCCAGCGATGGACAGTGCACTAATAAGCTATGTAAAGCTGATAAAGCACCAGCACGACCTTCCAGTGTTACCTGAAAATGTGTTCTTATACTTAGATATCTGTCTAGATATTAAAGGAAGAATACTTGTCTTGAAGATTTTACAGGATAGCAGTTTTAAAAAGACTACGAATTCCGTAATTACCTGCCACGTAAATGCATCCCCTCTGGCCTTCTCCGATTCAAGTTCTTTTGCTGAACGTGGAAAACTATTTCTCCATAACAACAACATCCTTGGCAGCAGACCTCGTACTACAGGTACACCTGAACACCAGCATTGATTAAAAAGTAATAAACACACTAGTGATGATTATTCAGTCAGTCCTTTGTCCTTGGGTGATTTATATGTGCCCCGGGATTAGTTTGTAAGTTCTCGGAATTAATGAAAGGTTTATCAAGCTAACCACTGTACACTTACCCTGTCTAACTTAGCATAAATTTATTACATAATTTATTTTTATTATCAATTAAAAAATAGTTATTAAAAGAAACATGTTTTGACCTAAAATTAAAACTTAAACTTTAAACGTATTGTCAAATGTAAACATATGTATCCACTTAACTTATACTTAAAAGTATAAATTAATAAATGTCAGAACAAACTATTTGAGTTATAAAATACTACCAAGTTACTAGTACATACCTAGAGTGCATATAGCACCAACAATAAGCCAACCAGCGTTAGTCCTCGCTGCAGTCAACCGACTACTCTGACCGGCTGATCGGAGCAATTGTTCTGCGGCATTGAAAGCAACTTTTCCACGGCCATGAGGCGCACCCAACGCCGAACGGCGAACCGAACCCAGAACCGCTGCTAATGCTGATGAATATCCTATAAGAGTGTTTATATGTGTGTTTACATACTTAATTATTATATTGAATGACATGAAAAAAAGACATCATCATGAGCGATTTAAACATGAAATTTTGTTTTGAAGAGCTTGAATTGACTCTCCTGATATATAATATTAGTAAATAATCATAAAATATGTTTTAATCTGAAACAGACTACACATAAGCTCTACCAAACCTATGTCTGAGAAATCAAGGATTACACCTCTTCATATCACTAATAAATTATTGAGAATGTATTCTGTCAAAAAATCGGGCTCGTCCGGGATTTGAACCCGGGACCTCTCGCACCCAAAGCGAGAATCATACCCCTAGACCAACGAGCCGATGTGTAATGACATTACAAAAACAATATTACTATTAAACACTCATTAAAGCAATAAAGATTAGCTTAACGTAATACGAACGTATTTCCTTAATATATCGCACATTTTACGATAAGAGACATTTCGGAAGCTAAAATTCAAAGTTAACTGCAATCTACTCCACAATACAACATAAGAATACATATAATAGAATTTAATTATAATCTCAATTAATAAAATTATATATAACATGATCCAGCTCTCTGGTGAGTCGAATGCGTGCCCCAACAAATATTGAAAATAAAAATATGACAAAAAAGAGACCTGGGCTCGTCCGGGATTTGAACCCGGGACCTCTCGCACCCTAAGCGAAAATCATACCCCTAGACCAACGAGCCGTGTGACCACTGCAATGAATTCAATCATTGCTTTATTCAAAAGTGAAAGGAAAGGAAATAAACAAAAGGTGAAAGACCTTTGAGGCGTACTCACAAAACTTGTTTATACGATACAAAATGACATGTCAGTAAGTAAAACTATACAAGTCACTCTTGTGTCTTGTCTGGGCTAAGTACACTCAATAAAGAATAATATTTTATGTTTTTATAATAAATTTCAAATTACCTTTTTTATAATTACTTTCTATATTATAATTTAAGTAAATCGGAGTAATTAAAAAGAATAAAAAGCAATACATACAGAAATTCCACTTAAAAACTTTATAGGAATAACCTTAAATACATAATTTTTGGAAATACCAAAAAAAATCGGGCTCGTCCGGGATTTGAACCCGGGACCTCTCGCACCCAAAGCGAGAATCATACCCCTAGACCAACGAGCCGATGTGCAATATGTTATAAAACCGTAATATAATCAATTTATTTCATAACATCACCTTACTTTCGAATTTAAGCCACAAATCCCACATCATAAATTTTATATTCATGTAATAAACATACATAGATTAAATTATTGTACTGGTGTCGGAAAGATATCAAAATTGAAAGAACTAAAATGAAGATTAATATGTTCCTAACCAAATACCTAGCTTCAGGTAGGCGACGTGTCTGTGTACAAATTACATCCATAGAACTAATATACTAAAAGAACGTTTATATTGGCCAATAGTGACGTTACAAACACATTAAGCCATTTACTGCGATATGAAATAACAGCCATTTTGTTCCAGATTGATTCATCACTGTTACCGGGCAATTATTGCTCGTGTAAAAGCACCTTAAAAGAAGCACGTACCTACATTTGTTATTGTAGTATTTAGACTAGATACAACACAATAAAATCGTTGGAATAATATCGCACATAAATTACTTTTACAAATATTGAACGTTATAACTTTGTACCTAATGCCTTCTCTATGTATACATCATTTAAATTTTAGTTTGTGTGCCAAGACTCTGTTAGAGGGAGGTATGTGAGCGGAAACAATTGCCTCTAAAACATTACCGACTAGTCCGGAAAAGCGAAGTTGCTTCAACCGCCTAATCTTTATTACACAATAAACAGCGATTAGTATTAAATATATTATTGATTTTATAATACATTACACATCGGCTCGTTGGTCTAGGGGTATGATTCTCGCTTTGGGTGCGAGAGGTCCCGGGTTCAAATCCCGGACGAGCCCGGATCTTTTTGTATTGATAGGTCGAAAATATATTTTTTTAACTACAACCCTTACCTTTATTTATTGGCTATTTTGCTTATTAATTTTTGTGCAATTGTATATCCCTCATGTATAAATTAATTGTAAAAACTTACCAGAAATAGCTTCGGGCGATGTTCTAGTATTATCCAAGGCATCAACACATTTGTCAATAAGAGGTGTTATTTGTTGAGGCAACGCTTCACAGATGCATCTTAGACAGTATGCTGCAGCTAATCTTGCGGCCACGCATGGGTGTACTAACACCTAATAATAACAAAAGAAATGCATAAATGGATTAAATTGATAAACTGATCCTGCAAGCTGTATGGGGGCACGCGCGGCATCGGTCAATGAGTCATTTATTCAGTGCAGAAAAACACTCACTCGGAAACATGAGCATGTCTATTATTATAATAAACTAAAAATTATATAATTTACATTAAAAATAGATAAATAATTATAATAAAAAAAACTTTTACTCTCAGGGAAGCATGAATATCGATTATTATACCATATATATATTAGAAACCACATACCAAAGAAAATATATGCGAAAGACACAACGTAAAAATTAAACTTACAGTACAAACAGCATCAATCATGTTTAACGAGGCATCAGATATAAGGTTCTGCACAGATGTTCCCAATTGTAAAGCTAATTCACCTGCCTCAGTGAGCGCGCAGACTAGAAGATGTTGACTAAATAATGTCTCCTGTGAACAATTAATTATTAATCTATTCATCAGACCCATTGAGATAATTTTCAATACAGGCCGGGTGACAGTCACATGTCAGTAGAACTTTGTGTCAGAGTATTGTCACTTAACCATTGTGACGTGTACTCACACATATCTTCATGGTACTCGATAATAAAAATCATAGTAAGCAAATATCTTAATAAGATTTTAACTCATAATAAAATTTATATTAAAGTCAATACATCATTGACTTTAATATAAATTCGTATTAATTTGTGTTCTAAAACACAAACTCAATGAAGAGAGTTTTTATCAATATTAAACCTTTAGGGTTATTCTGTAGATATAATAAATAAATGCACTTACAGACTACAACCCTGTGCCATAGATATCAAAATATAAATATATAACAATAATAAGAAAAGAACAACAAACATCAACACGTTTGCATATTTAATATATCAATAAATATTTGCTTCAACCGGGAATCAAAACCAATGCTTCTGGATAACAAGCAGACTGTAGCGCTATCCACTGCTCCACAGAGGTTGTCAAAGTTATGAATGTGTTGTAATAATAATATCTAACCTGATTGCAATCCTTTGCATTTTCCGGGTTAAAATCAATACTATTCATTTGTTTAATAACGATTTGTATGATCTCCTTACAGGCTGAAGCTTGCGCCTTCTCACCGAGCATTTTACCCAATGTACTTCGCAATATATAGTTAATACATTTTCTATAATTAAGAAAAAAAAACAATATATTAATTCCTACAAAAATGAGATACAACTACGAGACATACACACGGCGATTGAAATGGATACAGTTTTTGTAGCGATATATGTTATAGAAAAAGAAACAATCGCGGTGTCAACAATAAGGGGATATCTGCATCCCTTTCACACCAGCATTTCACACATTCTTCAACTTCGACAAATGAACGCAAGCAACACGATAAGAATATAGTTATCCCTTTCTAATAATCGTTTCTTCCAATTCAAATTACAATCTGTATCCATTTGAAAGTTGTCGACTGTACATATTTTTAATAGAAATATTTAAATCACCTGGAATAAACAGCGTCGACATGAGAGCTGGCCGCTTTAGGGTTTGCAACTAAATCCAACACATGATTTAAAAATACCGTCAAGTTACGCTCCAACCAACTACCGCCCATATTTTGTACAAACACCACATAAGCCTGGAAAAAATACAGTTCAATATAACTTTGAAAACATAGAGTTAACATTTCCATTTAATTACTTAAGTGATAAACAATTATTTCACGCTGGAAATAGATAATATTATATAATGATGTCCGAGTTGGTCCACAAATATGATTTACTAATTTAAAATTCCTTATACTGCTTACTATTACGTTTATTATGACTATTTTAGACCGCCTTCTCTTTTTCACTCGCTATTTAAACGAAAAAGACAAAAGAAAATTAAACAGACTTCAAAGTTTTGTCATTATTCTCAAAAATAATAAGTGCCAAAAAAACCAGTTATCTACCTACAAGATAGAGTGACGAAGAATTGATTATCTAAATTTAAAACAAAATAAGACTCACGTGTGTCACGCAGATCCTAACTTCTCTGTTCACGCCGGAGCCAGATTTTATGATCTCTCCTTTTAAGAATGACGTGCCGCCTCTCAAAAATGCACCCATAAGTAGGTTCAGAGCCTCATCCAGGGATACAACGTTTTTTGGCACTTCTTTTTTGCTTTGTTGAACTTTAAAATAAATATAACATTTCACCATAAATAGCCATTAAGTAAGGACCAACATCTCATCCAACAATATCTAGTTAACTTGCATGCCTTATTTTTATTCAAACAGTGATAAAAGAGAACTATATTATATAGTATAATATATGAATGAAGGTAGATATAATAAAGTTACAATGGCACTGAGACAAATTTTTGAAAAGTTTGAACATGAATCTCTCAACAGTACCCAGTCCCTACCACTAGGCCACGGCTTGATGTTTCTTTCACAATTTAAATATAATTCTGTATATCCATATTACCTGCTTGCATTCCAATTTTCACTTTACTATTCAGTGAGTCAACATCACCAGCTTGTGTTGTGGCTACAAGAGAACCTAGTAATTCTGCTACTGCAATTCTGTAATAAATGTAAACCACTAATAAGTACTTGGAACATTTTGAATAATACACAAAAGAATATAAATTATAGATGTGAAGAAGAAAAATACACAAGTGATACATATAAGTTTTTAGGACTTAAGGATCATTGTTAATAAAACATTAAATAACAAAAGAAAACTAATAAATTAAAGAATATTTTAAAATGTTAAAAATTTTAGTTAACTTATAAAATATATCATATTTGATTATATAAAAATATATTTTGAGAAATTATCAACATTTTTTACCAATAAATGAATTTAGAATTTCAGCAATTTTAAATATTTGTTTTATTAAGTTAACTATTTCCTTAATATAATTACAGATGACCTTCTGCCTTGAATATAAATTTAAAAATCTGACTAACCTAACTTTATAATCACTAGGATGTGCAGCACGAAGACAAGCGGCAGCGATGCTATCCAGGTCAGATGCCGTAATCCTCATGAGTGGCAGCAGTTGCAACAGTGCATGAGCAGCACTCACACGCACTGCACCTGCGCGATCAGACATCAACGACGCACGCGCTGCACGGGACACCTCACGAATCGCTACTAGAGCAGCCGAACCCATGCCCACACATATCTTTAAACAAATTATGATATTTTAATTCTCATCAATCGCATATCATAACATCTCAAATTTGAAGTAGAGCTATTAGCAAGTATCATGTGACCAGGGGCCTAACCAGAGATCATAAAGTTTTAATTTTTTGAATATATATATTTTTCTATTACAATGCATGAGATTTAATTAGTAACAGAACTTTATAAACACCGTCCTGAACAGGAAAACTGTTTATTTGGACTAAATAATTATATCCTAAAGTGATAAATGCACTTTCAAGTCTTCATTATTATATGTATAATAACCCTAATATGTTATCAATACCTTAGGTCAAGGTTAGGACATTGTATATTATATGTATCTATTCAAAAAGTAACTTCACTAATCAACGTAAGACTTTAGCAT
Source organism: Tineola bisselliella (assembly GCA_028551675.1). Classification (NCBI taxonomy): domain Eukaryota; kingdom Metazoa; phylum Arthropoda; class Insecta; order Lepidoptera; family Tineidae; genus Tineola; species Tineola bisselliella. Next base: position 182,888 of record JAPWLS010000703.1, read on the forward strand.
ACTTTTTCCAAAGTTGTCATAATTTCCAATCTCGTCTGTGATTCAGCGCTCTTCAATGATCTCACCAATGTAGTGACAGTGTCCTCGTATGACCGACCCATCATACGTCCTAACTTCTCATACATACTACCCAAACAACATATTGCTGCTCTGAAAAAAATATAATAAACTAATTCATCATAAATTTAAACTCCTTTTAAAAGTATATATCAGCTATATTTAACAAATCATATGTGGTGGTAAAATAATATTGAATATAGCATGGCTTAAAAAATAAATCTCTGTCTCAAATGCTTTTATAAAAATCTAAAAGTCAATCAAACTGCTTTTAATGTTTACTATTTAATATATTGTGTATAAAGATTTTTTTTTAAATTTAAACTTACAATTTAGTCGGCAAATAAGAAGGAGAGTCATCCTTAACTTTAATTATGTCATTACATTTATTAACAGTGTCAAAAAGTAAGAAAGTGTCCCCGACAGAGAATAACGTTGCCAGACATCGAGCTAATAATTTTCTAGCTGGTGCACCCAAATTTTCACGCAGTAAATTGACAAGTTGCGCAACCAATTTTTGTTGACAACTTTTTATATCAGACTGAAATGTATAGAAAATACGTTAGATAAAGACACAAAATATATTAAAATTTTGTTGAACATCAAACTTTTACCTTTTGTGCAGCAACTAAAACTTTGTCTAAAAATCTAAGCCATTCAAAAATAAAATGGGGTTTCTTATCATCTGGAAGTTGTTGTAGAGCCACCTCGTTCAGAGTTAAAGAATGTGACATGTCCATGATTACGAAGTTTCCTATAACAAATTTCTTGTTTTATTTCGTGAAATAATAATATAATTTATATTCAGTTATAATTGATTTATTATTAATACTCACGTTTATTTAAAGCAATATTATTTCTAACCCATTAATATGACCTCACGCGTTACTAGAAATAAACAGTTAAATGATAATAAACATTTGCCATAGGAAATTAAACTTCCAATCTTGAATGCAAACGAAGAATCCGAAATTACATTTAAGTACCAAACTCGCCGAGCCCAAATTATTGAGGTTAATACTATTTATCAATAATACATAACTTCTTCATGAAAATAGTTAAATAAACAATAATCTATACATATAGCCAAATTTACAAACAAAAATACCTACCTATCTATTTATTTATTCCACTCTCAGAAGAGCGAGAATGACATTTCACCTGACAGTTTACTTTATAAAGTAATGAAAATGTATGAGATGTAAAATGAAGAATTTCTAACATATAAAGTAGCTGTTTTACTTTATTGTAGAAGTCTCAATAAACTTTTACTCGTTGTAAAATTTTTTACCCTCTCACAAATAACGCAACGCAAAGTGTATATACCATGTCTATTCTACGCCTAAAAAAAATTGTTCGTCCATCTTGGAAATTAGTTGTGGGGTTATTTAATGAAATTTTACGAAGACCTAATCTAAGCATTCACTATCTACCTGTATATCAATAGTAGAAGATAAATTCGATGTGGTTATATTCGTTTAGTTCACACTCAGAGGTATTTAAAATTCCTTGTTAGCGGCGCTCGTTTGGCGAAGATTTCAAAGCAATCAAGATCAATGATTAGCATGAGTGCTCAACAAAGCCCGGCGAATGAGCAAAGTGTAGATAGGGAGAAAATACATACGTGGATTTCAGAATTGTCAAACCCTGAGACGCGGGAAAATGCTTTATTGGAATTGAGTAAGAAGCGCGAGGTTGTTCCTGATTTAGCACCGCTGTTATGGCACAGTTTCGGTACTATAGCAGCTCTTTTACAGGAAATTACTAATATATACGTCGCTATGATACCTCCTACACTAACAGCGCATCAAAGCAATAGGGTGTGTAATGCCTTAGCTCTCATGCAATGTGTGGCTTCTCACCCAGAGACAAGATCAGCCTTTTTACAAGCTCATGTGCCTTTGTTTTTATATCCGTTTTTACACACATCTTCGAAGACTAGGCCATTTGAATACCTACGCCTGACAAGCTTGGGAGTAATTGGAGCACTAGTTAAAACTGATGAACAGGAAGTTATCACCTTTTTATTAACAACAGAAATAATTCCATTATGTTTACGTATTATGGAGAATGGATCTGAACTATCTAAGACTGTAGCCACTTTTATACTGCAAAAGATTCTTTTAGACGAAAGTGGATTAAGTTATATCTGCCAAACATATGATAGATTTTCACATGTTGCAATAATACTTGGAAAAATGATATTATCACTTGCAAAGGATCCTTCAGCTAGACTCTTGAAACATGTTGTGAGATGTTATCTGCGTTTGTCTGACAACCCCAGGGCTAGAGAGGCTCTTCGGCAATGTCTGCCAGACCAGCTGAGAGATACAACCTTTACGGCTTGTCTACAGGAAGACAATTCTACCAAACAGTGGTTAGCTCAACTAATAAAAAATTTGGATGCTCAACCTCCCCCGGCCAGTCCTGCTCAGGCAATGAATTAGTGAAATGAGTTGTGTTACTAGGTTACTACTGTTCTTTAGGATATAATTCTAATATAATTTCTGTTAATAAAACTTCAAATCATTTTTCAATCTTTTGTTTTAATGCATTTGCAATTTTAATGTCAAAAATCTGGTCCAGTATGTGGGTGTTTCGATAATGCCCATCTCTTTACACAGTAGGTTTTTTTATATAAAAAATCTCTGCGACTATCATCTCTGGCCTGCTGTAGTTCATGTTTACTTGAGTCTGTATACTGTGTGCAAGAGTCTATTGTAAATATAGCTAGTGTTTGTATCTCTTTGGAATACAATCGTCTATATTTTGATGGGTGTCCAAATTCCTTGCCTGATAAAACAGTATTAACAGCTATGTCTTCACATCGTTTACGAGGCAGATTTTTTTTAGAATTTGTAATTACTGGTTTGTTTGTTTCCTTGGAGTTATAGTTACTTAAAATTCTACTCCTCGTTACTTGTATAGCTCTAGTTGGCTTTCCAATAGATCGTACCTTTTCTTGGATAACTTGTGGAATATTATTAAAAGTAATTGAGTTAGCGCCCCTGCGAGGCTTCCTGATCGAAATCATTTGTTAACTGTTGCTCATAATTATGGGTTATTTTCTATATAGTACATAGTACTTTTAAATTTCATTGTTATATTTATTATTTTTATTTAAAATGTAAACGATAATGTGAAAGAACAAAATTGACACAATAAATTTAAAACTGCGATTACGTATTTATTTTTCCACGGTCGTGTATCACCCAAATAAAATTACCGCTTGTCATTTTTGATGTGAGGACAGTTCTACACTGGTTAAAGTGTTTTATGAAATAATAAACAAATGCGACTATTGAATTGACGATTTGATTAAGGTTATGATAATTTAATTTTGTAACTAATATTTGTTTTGGTAAGAAAAGGTATAGTTCCGTACGTCTTGTAGATGTGACACCAAATTTTCAATAGTAAATTTTTCCTAAGTGTGAAACAAGCTTTAGTGGAAAATTATAAGGTATCATATCATATCTTGGCAAATATCATAATAATGTGTAAGATGTATCTCAAACTTTTATAATTGCCGAAAATTTTAGTCAGTAAGCAATATTTTAAAATGTGGGTTTTTGGGTATGGCTCCTTAGTGTGGAAAGTAGATTTCCCTTATGAAACGAAGTTAGTTGGTCATGTAAAAGGTTACTTGAGGAGATTTTTTCAACATAGTATTGATCATAGAGGGATTCCTGAAAAGGTAAATCATTTTAATTTACAATGATCTTTACCACATATCTTCAAAATTCAATAAGATCTTCCAACGTATCTGTTTATTCTCGTATTTAGTTTAATTCTAATACCTTAATTAATTTTCATACGCATAAATTCAGCGGTATTTTTTTAATTCCAGCCAGGGCGAGTAGTTACTTTACTACCAAGTACAGATCCAGAAAGCAAGGTTTGGGGCGTTGCTTATAAAATAAAATCTGAAGATAAACAAAATGTAATAAATCACTTAGATTTTAGAGAAAAAAATGGTTATTCTAAAAAAATTGATGTATTCTATCCTCAAGATCGTGAAGTCGAGCCTTTTGAGTTGATTGTTTATACTGCAACAGATGACAATATGTCTTATGCTGGTAAGTTTATTAATATTAAATATGTACACAATTTGACTGATGACTAATACAACAGTGGGAAAAGTGTATCTCACTCTTTGGACTTGTACTAAAAGCAGATGACATCTCCATGAAGAGCGGCCGTGGCCTAGTGGTTCAGTGAGACCCTTTGTTTGAATCCCTCAAAAATTAAGCCAGTACCAATGTAACTTTATAGCTTTTTTATAATGTAGCTGATGACTGCTATTCCAGAGTGGTATCACCACTTTCAAACAGAACACCCGTGAAGTGCTCTAGTCGTGTTTCGGGATTGGCTTAGAAGTAGCCGAAATAACGAAAAGAGTGTACCCTGTCAATTTGGACAAATCACATTTGTCTTCTCAAGCTGGCTTAGTGGAAGTGATTATACTTCTCAATTCTCAAATCGAATATTATTTCGGAAGAATTTAATTGCTGACTAAAACACACTACCACTACAGATCTTATTATTGTTAAATATTGATACAAGTGCTATAATATAGGCATTACAATCACGACATTTGTGTCAATACCCTTTTTACTTTTTTTGTATGGAGCATTATTAATTCAGCACATCATGATTGGGTATGTTATTTTACCTGTAATATAAAAAGAACTTGTATGGTCATCATGATTTTTTTTGAAATTAAAATCCTAACTGGATACATTATAAAAGTTCATATCAAGTCTATTTTCAAATTGATTCACAGCTTCACCTAATATAATAACGTCAACAGTAAGCTATTTCATGGGTTTGACATTAACAACTTGCAAGCCACGTCCTAACAAAGTGAACATGGATACTTAACTACATTACCCCTGTTAATGTCTCAATTATATTTTGAACATTTTTAGCACAAATGCCATGTTGAATACTTCACAATATCACCGTAAGATGGCGCTGTACATTCCTAGTTTAGTTTATGAACTTAAATTCATTGTTATAAGTTATAACGTTATCATCGCGTATTGTTGATAAGATACTAAGCTACTGATTATTATCATAATGCAATCATCTACGAAATAAAATAATTAGTAATATAATCATGATTATATCTTTAAAATTAAAACACTTCTATTCCATGGTATATTGCTCAAATGATTTAAAACAAACCTTTAAAAAAACAGCTCAACACACACACACACGCACGCGTGTATTGTGAATTTATTTCATATTGGTTATACTAACAAATTTCATTATACAGTATATTTTGTGTTAATTTGAATAAAAAATAGTGTTCTTAATTTGTATGTTTCGACTACCCTCTGAAGTACACATTTAATTTCGATTGTTTGTTTAAAGTGTGAAACAAGTTCTCTCTAATTTATTAATTTCAAGTCAATATAAATCACTTGATCGAATTTTTGAAATATTATTTGAAAACTTATTAAAATTATTTTTTTTTATTAGTTACACAAAAACCATACCTTCTTTTCTTTGGCTAAATTTCTAAAACTGTTTAAGGGGCACACCTACCTAAAAAAAGGAGCTTTATTTTTTATAGTTATTTTAAGGGTATATTTATACATATTTTAAGAATACATAATAAAATTTTTGAAGAAAAAAATGAAATGTTTTGTACATTGACTCATTTTCACAATTATCACTGGTAGTGATATCGAGGACAATAGTTTTCCAGTAAACAGCCCAGTCTGTACCGTCTTTGCATCTTGTGATTGTGATGTGATTCTTTTAAAGGAAATCATTCATGTATGTTATGATATTATTATATACTTCATAAACAATAAAAAATAAATGTTATTTAAATGAGCATGACATTTTAATTTACAATAATAGTCTTGATGACGATTCAAAAATTCGATCAAGTGATTTATATTGACTTGAAATTAATAAATTAGAGAGAACTTGTTTCACACTTTAAACAAACAATCGTCAGTTGGCACGACGCCGGTGGATCATGCTTGATTAGATATTAATAATCATTCCACAAAATTTCAAGTGAAGATCGATCACTTGAATTTTCCAATTTTCCGACGACTTCAAACCTCTGACTGACGATGATCCCCCCATCGGGAAAGTGGCTGACGAGTATTTTTACGTTTAATCATCAATAATTTACAATATAAACAAATTTTCATTCGCAGATCTATCACTTTTTTTCATAGATTTTCCGACGAGTTTCACAGCCTCCCACGCCCACACCCACCGCTACTGGACTGGCTGACGCGCGAATCCTATATGTTAATGTTGAGAACTCTTATGTACCTGGCACAATTATGTGATATGGACAATAAACGTTTGTCTCGTACTGTTTTTTTTTTATACACATTTATCTGCTCTGTGTTCCCTTCAGACTAATTTCTTAATTAAAAGTAATAATTCCTAATATATTTAAGTAGTGTTACCCACCTCATTGATGCATACCTATAAAGATTATTTTCACCACAAAAATGGAACCATAATTACTGATTGATGTCCAAAGAAACATTTGACCCTTCCTTATCTTCAAGTCAATAAACTTTATATAAAAAACAATTTTTAAATTTAACCCAATTTTTTGCTGATAAAATTATTTAATTATTAGTTAGTTTAGTTTCTAGAATTCACTTATTTATTGCTCAAAATATCCGTATATATATAAATGTATATATATAATAAATAAAAATAATGAAGTAATATAGATATATTGTATTTACGATGAGTAATGGGCGACCACTCAAAGACAGATGATTATTATATACTAATATATACTATATAAATAATATATACTTATGACGAATATTTGTTCAGGATCTAGGCCTTGTATGTTTTTTAAATTCATGGCACTGGTTATCCTGGTCTGTATTCTCATTGTATACATTTGTTTTATTTACTAGGTCCGGCGTCTATTGAAGATATCGCAAAGCAAGTGGTGTCGTCTTGTGGCCCAAGTGGTCAGAATAAGGAATATGTGTATCATTTGGCTGAAGCAATGAGGTCGTTGGTGCCGAATGTGGAGGATGAGCATCTTTTCTCGCTAGAAGCTGCTGTTAAAAGATTAGACCAAAATATGTAACAAAAATCGCTTTGTTATAAGATATAATTTTTAGAGAATATATTTATTTATTTATTTGAGATTTTCTTTTATTTGTAATCGATTTCCTATAGTGCGCTTTTCTATTTATAGTATAAATTATACTTCACTTGCCTGCGTTCTTTGTAGTCTAAAAGGGCACACGAATAGAAAGACTTAGGTAAACAATTGAGTAATGTAAAAATTAAATATAAACACAGTAACCGGTATGGGAGCCGTTACAAGATTAAGAAACTTTCTTTACACATTAAAAAAAATCTAATATCATTTTTTTTCTTTTAATTTTACTTAAATTATAATTAAATTACTTTACGATAGCTGCAAAATCCACAAAATGTTGGATTAAAGTGATCATAATAAACGCGATATATACAAGTACCTATATTATTTTATTTTATTATCAATCAAATTGGTCCACGTCAGCACTGTATTATGATCTACGGCAGAGCAAAGTGTATGTGAATTTATAAGTAGAAGTTACAGTTAATCAAACTCCCCTTTAAAGTCCTTGTTACCGATGTTAATCGTTTTAAACATTATGTAGCAATATGTTTTAATAAAAGATGCGGGATATTAATGCAACACACACGACCTTGACTCTAAACCAACGGGCCGGTACTAATGACTTTTTCGTTAATAATTACACATTTATATGGAATAAGAATTGCAAGAAAATCTTCACAATCGACTTTAATTATTACATTGAAATTTCAAGTTAATCAACAATATTATTTCGTTGTAATGTTTTAACAGATAACGAGTCAAAGGCTGACTTAGGACCCCACAAATACAAACGGCGTTTCTGTTACGCACATTGACACCTAAAAAAGGTGATTTCCATTAAGGCGAACAAAACAACAACTTGAATAGTGGGAGATTTATAATATAGGTTATGATTCCATTGAGTTCCATATACCAGAACAGTAGACTACCGACTACACAATATCAATAAAATTGATGTGCACCATAATAGGACGTGTTTTTGTTTAAATTAAATATATAAATTTTATTTTAATTATTTATCTATTTATTTCAAAGTGCTATCTGATTTTTGCATTGTAAGCGAAATAAGTCACGTGCACTCGTGACTTGATCACATATTTCCTTTGACATAATTCAATCTCTAGTTTATTTGACGCAGTAGATGATTCATGCCCCAAATTTTATAATACACGTTTAAAAATATTTATTCCTGTACTCCTATTATGCCCAATATATGATAATAGATACTTCTATTCTGTAGTGCTAAATTCGTAATAATTGAATACGTAACCCGGAAGTTATCTAACGTGATGTCAGATATGAGGTTAAAGATAAATAGGATTAATAGTTTGGAATTAAAATCAAAGCCATAAGAGTTACAAATATGTTTTCCATTTTTAAATTTGATGAGCCGTTATTTGGCATTTGTGATGTAATATGGTGAAATTAATTCTTAAAATCAAATTCGATAATCAAATATCGGGCAAAGACGTTAAATGTTAAAAAAAACGTAACTTTTTTAGACCTGGATACATATTTCTGAGACTTCCGGTGAAATTACACATTAATTTAGCATAAATTTTTACACTTGACTTGAATCGCTATTTTCCTATATGGCACAAGATAGACAACCTAAATAGAAGTTATTATTTATGATGCGGTTTGTAATTTATTCAAAGAAGAACAGACAACTAAACTATATTACACATAAAAATAAAACAATAGACGAATAAAAAATAAATCATTTATTTAGATAATAAAGTAACTCTTAAAAATATTAATTGAACGTTTGTTATGCTAATTAAAATTTTGTTTTAAAGGAAAAATTGGAATATATATTTTAAACAATGATTATAACCATGAAACGAGGAAGTAATTTATTTTAATATGTATAAATAATATACTATATATATCAAGGTCAATTATTTGTTTAATTTATATTTAATTTTAAATCAAATAGATTTTCTATACAGTTAGATGTATTTTTTCCACTTCATAGGATTAGCACACTTTCTCTAATAAAAAGAATATAGTTCCATTTGAACTCAATCTTAATGTAGAGAACAATATCGCTATTTTTTATTGTAAATAACTCAATTCTAAGCCTAGAATCTGAACGCACAATTCATTCGACCAGACTCTACCTACCCTGATTATTGACGTAATGTTTTGTTTTGAGTAAATTAAATTGTACCTAATTATAATTAGATACTTTGAAAATAGATATATTCTACGTGTGCTAGCAAATGGGTAACCACAACGTGACCACATTACGAAGGACGAGTGTTGCAAATGATAAATAACAAAATTAAATTAAAATATGGCTAATGATGGAGTTGCGAAATTGGTTTATTAGTACTAAGAATTACCGTGATAGAACAAATGTCACATGGCACTTATAAACACTTATCACGACTGATAACCCAACCCAACATTGCATTAAGATAAAAAAAAATATTTGGAAGCATACCAGGCTTAATTATTATAAATATTATTTTTTAGAAGGAAAAAGTCTGCATTATCAAGCCAAATATATCGAAAAAAGATTACTCAAATAATTATTATTGGCTTTACTTATTATCACACAACCTTGATATAATCTTTGGCAGTTTTAACAGCCACGAATTGAAGCTATGTACAAAAGCTAACTCTTAATTACTTTTCCTTCTTTCTGCCGAGAATTTTGTCGAGGAAACTCCTCTTGCGCTTAACTTTCTTTCCGGTTTTCGGTTTACGTTCAACATCGTGGTTCATCTTTTCGATCAAATCTGGAATGGTAGGGTCTGGTTTCGATTCTATATTAAGCCTCTTAGCGGCGGCTTCTCGGCTTAACTGGCGTTGTATTAACGCCAAATCAGCTACTTTGTCTTTTCTTTCTTCTAATTCTGCTAAAGATACCTTAGAGTCGCTAGTAGAACCGTCGACTACAGACTTAGACGGCCCATCAGCACTAGATTTCACTTCGCTCCTGTCTTCATTTGTTTTCTCGGGCTTATCTTCGTCTATATGAAGCTCCGGCAATTCGGTCGTGGAAAATTCATTCTCGTCTTGTTTACTGTCTATACTGTTTGATCTACTTTTAGGAACCGAACCAATCACCCTCGGCTTCGTTGGCGGCAATGTCCAATCAATGGGTTTGCGCTGAGGCGAATACCTCTTTACTAACTCGTCGAATAATTTGTGATGATCGACTTTCGTTTCTTCTTCATTATTAGGCAAGCTACGATGTTTTGGAGTATCTTCTGGATCTGCGTTTTCTTTTTCTGCATCGTTTCCCTCCTTATCTACTGGCCCCAAGTCAACGAAAACTCTACGTACTGGTGGTGGGGTAGAATACGGTTCGGCGAATGGAAATTTGTATAAATTAGGAATTTCAATTTTATAATTAATAGAACCATTTCTCACGGGCAAAGAAGAACGGGTCCCCGTTCTGGCGAAGGGATCAGGGCTTACCGGGTCGTGCAGGTTTGATGCCAAAAAATCTCTCCGTAGCTTTGATAAACGGCGAGTTCTCTCGGCGAGGCTGTGTCGGTAATCCACTTCATCGTTCTGATTTAAATCCGAAGTAAAATTATCTGAATACTTCCTGTTTCTAAATCCATTTTCTTGTCTGAAGTCATCTCTTCTCGTTTCTCTCATACTGGAGTATGCGTTCGTTCGATTGAAATTCGAGGTAGTCTTTCCATGATTGGACGTGATAATAGGCTCTACTTCCATCGTAGGGGTGAGCACAGTTGGCGACTGCGGCATGAATACTGTATCGTATTTGTCGAATACTTCACGCCGTTGATTGAACAAGTCCTCGCCAATTTTTTCCCTAAATTTGAGGCTAGCAGTCGGTGATTTCGCGGTCATTACATCCGATTATTATAAACCACAACACTTATTCACTATTTCCTTTCTCGATAAGTCTGGGGTCACACTTATAATTTCAGCGAAACCATCGTCTGTACATAAATTAAGCACGGTTATTTTCTACCAATTAGGCTATAAAAAGTGCCTCGCCTATATAAGTCGGGACCTTGACGACGTACGACTGATCAATAGAACGATTTCGATAAGATAGCCGAGGTACTGACGGTAGTACTTGTGGCAGTTCTTTATCTTTAAAACACTCGAAACAGTTGAATAAATACAGCACCAACTATTGTGCCGTGAGCGATCGCGGAATGAGTGAAAGCGAGTGATGCGCTGCGAACTAGCGAGCGGCCGGTCGCGCCGAGCTCATTGCATAATGGGAATTAACACATTTAAAGCGTTCTCATTAAATTACACGGAGTATTAGCATTTCTTTGTTAATTTAATCTATTAGGAGGCGACGACTGTGGTGCTTAATGTACTAGAGTTAATATTTGTTTAACTAAATAGATAGTTACTAAGGATTACCTATAGTTATGTAGTCCATTAGCGTGTTGTTCGTGTTAATTACTGATGACTGATATTGTTTAAAGATTTTATGGTTATTTGATTAACATTACCAGTTCACGGTCATGTCTGAACTGAATTGAAACGTTTCTATTGTTTCATTTTTGCAAAAATATTTAAAAACAAAGATAATTTTGTATCTGATTTAAGTATGGTTTTTACGTGGGTGTGAATGACCAGCGGTTTTTGGTATAGCCTCAAGTAGATGATGTCATGTTGATTTGCATACAGTTTTGGAAGTAATATGTGAATTTGAGATATGTTTTTGGGAACATTATGCCGATTGGTCCTTGAACGTAGCTGTAAAAGGCTTCCAGCTCCGTGTGTTGCATTCCAATTCAAATAAAACCGTTTTATATATACATACCTATTGGAGACGTAATATATTAATAAAACTTTAATATTCTTTTTGAATTGAGTTAAATAATCTAGAGAAGACATGTCGTTTCAAATCTGTGCGAAAGACGATGAAGTCACAGACGAAGTGCGTCATTATTTTTGCTTATAATAAAAATAATGCGTACACAAAAAATGCAAGACACCTATTATATATTTTTCAACAAATACCTATATAATAATAATAATATATAAACGTTGATTGTATATGTTGGTCTCTATAACTCAATGGCAGTATGTTACGCCGAGGTTCTGGTTTCGATTCTCTGTCGAAAAAACGTTTTTATTAATAAAAACTATTCGTGAAGTATTCTCTGGTATTATCATCCACATTTACAAGTAATTATTCTAAAATTGTATTTGTGACCTATTGCCATTTAATAATGACCTAAATAAAGGTCAAATTATTATAACGTGAAACAATTAAACTTTATTAGGATCAATTTATTTTTAAATTACAGTCGTAAAACTATTCTTATTTTACTTCTCTCCTACAAAAAATATAGGAAATGTAATATAGATATTTAATTAATAATTATTAATTTGACAACACATAATTCGAATCAATGACAATTTTTAATTATAATAGAATCTCAATGTAATTCCTTTACTAAGGATTACCTATTTATTATACGATTAATTAAATAATATTTTATTCAGCTGTTTCTTGTCAAATAAAAAACAATGGCCGCAAAGCTTTCAAAACGCCATATTATAATAGTCAAAATAACCGTAATAGTATTTTAAATCATGTGAATCATGTTCACGAATAAACTTAACATCTATCGCGTTTATATTCATATCATATATAGAAAAATAAACACGATAATAAGCCGCATAAACGTAATTTTTAGCGTAAAAAATCTATTTATGGTTTTAGAGTATTTGGTCGATATGGAATATGTATTTTGTGAGTAAATAAATACATACGTAATAATATCCATTAGAACTCTGATCAAACTCTAGACTACAGATAAAATTATTATTTTAAGATAATTTTCTATGAAAAATCAGATACAGGGAGATGAGTAATTTGTCCTTATCTTTCTTATATTTATGAAGCCTTTATTCAGGTAAGATGACATCATCTAGAAATACAGGTCGAGCTGTGAATAGTACAATAAATTTATATTATTATTCACTATTGTTTGAATTTATATTAAGTTAAGCGTGGTTTTTAAACAAGTTTTAATTACTGGAGTTTAAATAGAATGTTGGCCAAGCTTTATTGCATTTTACATTAAAATTCGAGCAATATAATATATAGAACAATAAATTAATATTTTTGACATTGTAAACAATGTATCTGTAAAAATTTATAAAGTAGCAAAAATCAAGTTAAAATTTTCCGTATTTAAAGCGACACGTGCTTTTAATAAAAGAGAAAAATTTCTAAATAATTTAATTTATTTATAACAACACAATTTAGATTATATTATTTTAATTATAAAAATCTTATATATAAGGTAAATACATTGATTCTATTAAGCATAATACCATCCATCAATTTTTTCCACGACATTGCCAATGTTAAAATAAATGCATCGTATAATACAGTCAGATCGAGTCCTAATACAGTTAAAAATAAGCTTTAGGGATTGACCTTGCATCGCTTCACAATTGTTACCTCTATTGTGCAAAGGTCCCGGGTTCGATTCCCGGTAAAAACAAATATTTATTGATATATTATTAAAATTATAAAAAAAACACGTATTTCCTTTAGGTCTGGGTATATGTTTGTATTATGCTTGTCAAGACACTCATATTCCAGAGCAGCCATCTCAGTTTGGGGTCAGCACATTATTCGCATACAGTGGTACCTCGATATTCAAGTGCCCTGATATAAGAGTGTTTTGAGATACGAGGAATCGCACACTACACCGCTGCACACGACCCTAACATGCGCCCCGATCTACATTCGCAGCAGCATACCGTGCTTTGAGATACGAGCAAGGTTACGGAACGAATTAAACTCGTATGTCGGTTCCACTGTATATTTATTTATCAATCATTTATTTTTATACACTCAAAGCAGTACAAACATATGAAAGTAACTAAGGTAATCTCAAATCATTGTGATTTTTATTACCTAACGCACATCACTATGATTATCATGTAAAACAAAAAGTTCTAGCTGCTGTCATGTAGCTGTCAGATTTAGTCAGTTTCAGTGTGCACTCAGGGGAACAGTGAAGTTAATAACCCAGAGTAGGCATAGTAAGCATCCAGCTGCCTCAGAAGTCTGTCTACAATATTTCCTTCATAGCCAATTCAATTTTAAGTTGTATACACGCAACTCTCTCCTGAAATATTTTGTTGCTGACGTTACCTATAATGGCTTCCATTAAAGCATTTTCGCTCGTTAATTTCTCCTTTACTTCTTGCTCCTCTTGTGTTTGTACATCTTTATTTTCCTTAGAAACAGCCAAATTGCCTTCCTGTTTATGTTTCAAAGCAAGATGACTCCTAAGTTTAACTATTTCGAACTGTTCCGAGTTAATTTTCGCTTGCAATAAAGATTTTAATTGTAAATATTCGGCGTTCTCCAATTGAAGTCGTAGGAGTTTAATTTCCTTTTCTGATAATTTTGGTTTTTGTTTTGCTTCGACTTTCGCTTCAGTTTTTGTGTTAAAATCAAAGTTGTCTTCAAATGCGTCATCTGTGAATACTTTTTCTATAATTTTTGGTGATTCTCTAGCTTTTGTTTCTGGTATTTCTGGGTTTGGAGTTTTGCTATCTTCCGATGTTGGTTGTGGTGATTTTTCCATATTTTGCACTGGAGCTGGTGTCAGTTCTTCTTCTGGCTTCTCATCAATGGATTGCTGTTGAGGCTGTTGTATTGGTTCTACTGATTTTTGTACTGAGCGAAGTTTTCTCTGTAAATTAAATGAAGAATGCAGATTAATACACTTAAATGGTTGAATGCTAAATATAAAATCCAGTTGAATACAAAATACATATATCTAATATATTCTAAGACATGCCTATTGCGTATATGTGTTTTAAAGTTAATAATATGGGGACATTTTTAAACTTGACTGTACAATGCATTATATACGTGTTTTATATTACTTCTGAAGATTACCTTAAGCTGAGTGACAATCCTCTGAGCTTCCCAAAGTTGATGATCTCTAGCTGGTGTTATAAACCCGGCGTGCATTTCAGCATGTATTTGACTAAGTAATGATTCCTGTTTACGCAACTCTTTGGATAACGAACTTGCTGACGAAGGAAAATCGGGCGGTATTGATTGTAATGGCGGAACATATCTAAAAAAAGAAGATAAATTATTTTGTAATAATTTCCTATGCCGTAAATCCCAAACTGATATTCTACAAATGTCGGACGATACCAATATCCACCTAAACTCAATCTCGTTGATAAATTAAGATTTCCATCTCATTGGTCTATTAGAAACATCTGTATAACCTATAAAACCTTAGGAGTTGGTAGTTGACAGATTTGAGGTTTTTGCTTGATATATGAATGAATAAATAGTTACCTTGAAAGATCAACATCAGCAAAGAATAATTCTGCCTTCGTAATAAGATAAGCCAGTAAATTGAGCGACATATTTAAGGCTGGACCCATGACTGTCGCAATCACTTGAATATTGACATGGTTTACCTTTAAAAAGTCAATCACTTATTGTAATATAGTAGTTTAAGTAATAATAATCTCAAACCTTAAAACCACTTACGGATTCATGAGCAATAACAGAGTGAAAATGTCTTATAAGCCAGGCCAGCATAGTGTGGTTGCATGTTGGTAGTTTTTTTAACAATGACGTTATGGTAACTTCACGCTGTGGTTCAGCTATTGCGGTCGCTTGTTCGAATTGACCATGTAATTCTTGAGTTAGAATCGATTCGGGAAGCTCACTGTAAAGAAAATAACAATAAATAACTGACAGAGCAAGCTAGCAATACACATGCACCTCATGGGCTAGAGCTCCTAAATGGTATGTCGTTAATGTTCTCCGATGTGAATATATTCACTAAGCTAATTGACTTTTAATACAATTGGTTGTTTCAGGCGTTACTTTGCGGAAATCCATATTAAAGGAAATTATTTAAAATTATTTTGCTTATAATTCCCGCTATATTAGGTCGATGAAGGAAAATAACCTCTGCCAACATTCAATAACATGTCTCGACGTGTTTCGCCACTTCACATATCCTGATGATGCCACTTTTGACTTTTAATAGCATACCTTATAAATGTTTTAAGTATGCTACAAGCGATCGCAACATCCCAATGATAAGGGAATGTAGTACCACGATCAGTGTATAACTTCTTCAGCTGTTGCAACTTAATTTTGTCAGCTTCACTCCGATATATCTGATTTGTTTTTATACCATGAGCCTGTATTAAAAAAAATTTAAAGTTACCTATGTTCTACCGTTAAATACAATACAAATTTCAAACGCAAACCAAGATATATAGAACAACCTTACCTGCAAATAATCAATACTATCTCTCACAACTAAAGGAAGGCCAGTGTCGTCGTGGCATCTAGATCTTTCTACAGATTGATGCAATGGAACACCAAATATTGGTAATGCGACTGGAAAAAAGAATAGTAACAATGTATTTATTACAAAACATTTTAAAAATCAGGTCTGTATGTTATGTTTGTATTGGCCTTGTCTTGATCAGGAATCAAAAACCGCACGTAACAGAAAGGTTACATTGTAATCTTTTGTCTACACTTGAATAAACTCACTATTCTTGTACATGTCATGAAATTCATACAAGAATGGATTCATTGTTTCTTCGATTTTATTTTAACGCAGCAAAGAGGATCGTTATGTATGAAACAATATAGTGAACTGAATTTATCTCTTAAACGACATTTAAATTAAAACTTTTGTTTGCACATAGTCCTTATCTATTCGAAGGTAACACACCTTCAAATAATCCGTTAATTTCTTCAAACAATAAATACGTATCTTATATACAGGAATGAGTAAATACAAATAAAAATCACTATAATTTACGTCGCCTTTTATATCTTATAAATTGAAAACGACTGAAGTTTAATATAAAAAAAAAATTCCTCAGTGGAGTTCATTAATATTACTTGATGCTCCACTCCTGGCTTCAAAACAACATTCACTCCCAATTTTAGTACAGACAAAACCTAGCATATATTTAGTATTTATACCAGTTTATTATGTATGCATACTGCTTTTAAGTAATTAGCTAATGAATCTACTTAATTATGTTTAAAATAAATTGTTATCCATGTTATTAATATTAAATGAACAAACAAATTAATACTACTTCTGTACCTATTATATTATCATCCTGTAGTGATGAATAAATAACAAAATACAATCACAAACCTCCTAAAGTAAATATTTCTTCGAAAGGTATTCCAGATGTAACGGTCGAAGGCATTTTAATTAATTTCTTTTCCTTTTTATCTTTATCCTTCTCCTTAACTTTCTCTTTATCCTTTTCTTTCACTTTATCCTTATCCTTTTCCTTGACTTTTTCCTTCTTCTCATCTTTGAGCTTCTCTTTTGACTCTAATTTGAATTTAGCTTTCTCTTCCTTCTCCTGAAATTAAAATAAAATCCTTTATTCAACATACGCTGCATTTAACTAATATTTCTCTAATATAAAGGCGACAATGGGTATAATTTCCTAGTCAATATTAAAACAAAAAATAATTACAACACACGCCCACATAATACGAGCTCAACAAAGTCCTTCTAACATGAGTATTACACTAACTACGATTGCAAACAAAGAGTACACAAATTGAAAACAGTAAACAAACCTTATTGAACAATTTACGCAGCTGTTGCATATTACAAAGTCAGTAGACAACTGAACCCAAAGTGTTCTTTTAAATAATTTGACTACACTACACCAATTTGTTACTAAATTTAAACTCATTAATTGTTGTAATTTTACAAAGATACGATGAGACAGTTCCATTGTAATTGGTCAATAATATGCAAAGCTTTGTTTCAAATATAAATATTCTATGTTATAAATATACTAGATTTGTCAAACAAAATATGTACGAATGCTTAAAGCTGCAGATGGGTTACAATGGTACCTATTAGATAGACAGTATAAAAGAATTTTAAAAAAATACGAGCATTTTATATTTGTTAACATAGAATCACTGAGGCCAAGATTAAAGTGGTGAAGTGTCATTCTGCTATTCTGCTATCTCTGTCTGCTATTAGTCTTTTTTTCATATATTAAAAAAAAAACAATTTGATTGTGAAATCGAATATTTGTGCAAAAACAAATACATATTTAGCGTGAATATTATCATATATACTACGACCATAAATGTACTCATGTAAATTATTCTATTAGCAGCCTCTGTGACGCAATAGTTAAGGCGCTATTATATTACTGAGAGGCCATGATTCGATTTCCAGTCAAAATACATTTATTAATAAATATAAAGCAGGCATATTTGCTTTGGGTCCTGATTCCCATAGCATATGTATTTGAGTTAAGACATAGAATATGTATTTATTTATATTTGTCAAAGCATAATTTTAATCATTTAAAAGATAGTATAGCCAAACCTTAGCTAATTAATTGACACGTAATGCGCCTAATTAACTAATGGAAGTTGAGGAATATTCTGTTACATTCATTTTAAAATATAGGTTAATGTACAAAACATTCAACATAGTGTAGTTAAAGAATACTGCATCAAGGACATATGAAATCCATTGTACACTCGAGCATAAATAATTGCTACATTAAACCTTATTTGTTATGTGAAATACCGAGATTTTATCGTTTATTTTTAAATGTCCATAATGAAAATAATGCAATGAGCACTTTTTTTTTGTAATCTTGTGATAAAAGAAACAACAATTTTAAATTTTGTTAATATAATAAGACAATGAAGAAAATAATAGAACACAAGCGCAATTATTAATAATTTGAACATTGCCTATTGAACTTTTTTATATGCTACATGCATCTACTGCAGCGGTTCTCAAACTTTTTTGGCGAAGGAAAAACCCTTAATATAATTATAAAAAACTGATTTATATGTATTTATGAATAATCATATTGCAATGTAATATTACGTAATATTTAGATGTAACCTTATAATCTCCCTTTGGTAGGTATTTTTTGCAGTATTTTAACTCTAGGGTTCCGCGGAACACCACTTTGAGAATGGCTGATTTATTTCTATAAGTATACATAGAAATATATGTCCATTGTGTTTTTTTGAAGGTCATTAAATTTAGTTTCTCTACATTTTTTAAATAGTACTAAGACAGATGTTGTTCCCTTATAAACAGTTTCAATATAATAATTCAAAGCAGACATATACAGCATTCCTATTGGAAATTAATGTACTAAGTGTATACTAATACTACTTCTACATACAGCACCTAGGTCTAGTATAATATTTACTGATAAATATTTTATAAAACATAAATATTTGTATTTAGGTCTTGGCTGTCCTTGTACTTACATCCATTTAGATTGTATTATACTTTAAAAAAAGCAATTTAGTTGGGGAACTTTGCAATGTGTAAAATATGTGATACTACTAACATTACTTTAAGACCTATGTTACTAACTTTGTTTAAGGCAAATAAATGAATTTGAATAATTTTCAGTGTTTTTATTGAGATGATTACTTGCCTTATCCTTTTCTCTTAATTTTTCTCTCTTTTCTTTTTCCTTTTTCTCCTTCTCTCGTTCCTTTTCTTTCTTTTTATCCTTGTCATGGTGTTCCTTATGTTTCACAACATCTTCAACTACCTTCTCCTTATCCCGGGATTTTTCACGTTTTTCTTTACTCTTTGTTGGAAACTTAAATGATTTCGTTTTCTTTGACTTTGATGGACTTCTAGAATTAATATTTATAAAATATAACAAATTAGTGGAATTATATTGGATACCTTTGATTTAATTTATTCAGAACAAGATTTTTTGATGAGTTTCTTGTGGTCTTCTTCTCTTCAGCTCTCAAAGTTATGGTAAAGTCTAACGATGAGCAAGTGCGAGCCTATAGTACCTATGCTCATAAATTATTTTCATTTCTGTCTTGTCATAAGGTTTTCTGTTTTGAAGCTGTCTACCTTTTCTATCAGTTTAGATCAAAGGCTGTCCAAAATACAGCCTGTCATATCTATTTCTATTACATTACAAAATGTGCAATACATGTAGTGATTTTTATGTTATAATGATTGTAATAAATTTGAAAGAGACTCGTGATTAAGCTGACTTAATTGATGATCCCAGGTATTTTGCAGACTGTACTATATTTTAACTACAATTCTTAATTTAATTTTCTAAAAATTTCACCAAGGTTACAACTGAAGTGAAAATAAGATTTTCTTAGTTAAATAGAGCAGTCATCATACTTGGTGTCAGTGTCTTCTTCAGGTGAACTTTCGCCTTCAAGCGCAGCGTACCCACGGTCCTTTTTCTCCTTTTTTTCTTTCCGCCTACCTAATAGATCTTTTTTGCTTGGCTTCTCATGATCTCCACCATCACTGACTATACACAAAAATAAAATATCACTTTTAAAGCAACTATTTACACAATATATTTAAAAATATTAAAATAAATAAGAACTCACAATCACTTTCATTGCTTTTTCTTCCCGTTTCAGAGGCGTATAACCCTGGAAAATCTTTTTCAACGTCGGGACTTTCAAAGTCCATTATTACGAAAAGTTTTAACAATTATTCAGAATAGTATTATTTAGGAATTACTCTCATTATTTATTAATTATCACAATATCACTATCGCAATGCAGCAGATTGAAAATAAATAACAATTTTGACGTAACGTCTTGTATTGCAAGAGAACAAAATTACTGAAAGTTAGAGTTCAAGTGGGGTTTATACGTTTTTAAGCGTATATCATAAGATTTTCGTTTATATACTTTTTTAAATATAATCATAATGTTAATAAAATAGTTTAAGAAAAATAAACATCGTTTGATATACACATCCCTATGTTTACGTGTCGCGATTTTCTTGACAGAAATGCTGTCAGAAGTTGACAATACTTCTCGAAGAAAAATGTTAGGAAGCGAGTTATTGAAAATATAGCAATTACTACTCATCACATAAATTACCGTCACAAATTAGTTCAAATTATTATTTGTTATGTAAGTATGAAAGTATTTAATGTAGAAAAACTATGTATAAAAGTAATTCTATTTCAAGTTGTAGATTTTGTTTATATCTGTTTTAGATTGCCGTATATTGCTAAATGTCTTGGTTGACCGACTTGTCCAAAAGGGCAGAGAACATCCTCACAAACCTAGATGAAAAGACTGGAGCTGCTCTAAAGAACCACACGATTAAACCTAGAAAATATATTAAAAATGAATCTATTTCAAATACTCAGAACCATATTAGTAGAAGTCCAATACGGAGGCCTGTTATTGTATCCGATATGAGATCTGATTCTCCACCTCAAAGAATAGCGCCACCTTCAAGATATACATCAAGTTCGAGACCAATTGAGGAAATTAGACAGACTCCTATAAAAGTAAAAAGATCACCAACGCGGAAAAAGAATTCATCTATTTATAATCTCAATCATTGTCCTAAAACTTTTATAGCTGATGGAGTCATCAATGAAAATGAGGTTATTTTACAAGACTATGGATTTCGTAGGAGAAGTATGTATTGTTTTCATTATTTGGTCAAAACTTAAGGATTTCTATTAAGTTGACATTTATTAATGATAAATGAGCCTACTGTGAGACTGATGATGGTTATTGCTTTTGAGCATACCATCTGTGAAGTGATTATTTACTCATGTTTTGAGGTCGGCTTTTAAGTGACTGCATCTGTGAGACACTACCTCGAAATCTGGTGGCGTGTGAAGGCTGCTGTTGATGTTTTGGCAGATTTCTAGTTTAATTCATAATTGTCCACCCACAATTATTACAAATCTAGATGGTCATGACCACCAAAACTCGTTTTAGTTTATTAGCATTAACAAATACTTTCTAGTTACTAGTGCTGGAGCATAAAAAAAAAATTTTAATAAAAAATCACGTGAGCATTAAAAAAATGTTTTTGTTTTCAGGATTTAGTTTACCAGAAGAATTGGAACGTTTGTTTGATAAAGAGTTTACAAATAAAGTTGAAAATTTAGAGCTTGAAAATTCAGTTTTGAAAAATGAATTGAAAATAATGAATAAAGAAGTTACAAATTTATTGAATAGCTTGAAGAAAACTGAAGACGATAATGCCTTTACATATGATCCAGGTATACTATCTTATTTTGGGATGAGACACCATCATATATTTGGTTAATATTTTAATACATTTTAAGGCTTTAGTTGAGGACCCCAAAATTGTATGAATAACGAAAAGGTTAGGTTAGGTCAGAGTTAGCTCTATATTAGTAGACGGCCGTGGTAGCGGCCGTCATAGCCCATTATAAACTTGTCTTTTAAAAAAAAATTGGCACAATTTAGAAAAAAAAAATTTTACATTTTCACCATTAGTAAATCCTGGGGTCCTCAACTAAAGCGTAACCCATTTTAAAATTAGATTTATCAAATGACTAACTCTCATGCTAATAAATATTAATTATTTTGTATTTTCTTTCAGATTTAGAAAAAGCAAGTCTGCAAATAAATAATTCAAATAATAATTTGAATGTTGAAAATTGTGTATTAAATGCACAAATACATGAATTAAAAAATAAAATTGATAATCTAATTAGTTTAGAATTGCCTAAATTGAGAGAAAATAATCAATGTTTGGAAAATAGTATGGAGGAATTGAAACATGATAATAAAATGTTAGAGGATAAGTAAGTAATAATTCAAGTTTAAATTCTTTACTGCATATTTACATTATAAGTACAAGGGTGTTAAAACAATTGATTATTTGTTAGGTCACAGCAGGCTATTACTATTTAAAACTATTGGCAAAATATTTAAAATGTTTGTTATGTGAATAAATTAATACATTAATTGTCTAGTAATTTTTAATATGTATATGTAACTTTATTATTTACTGTGATAAGGACAATGTCATATCTAATCACAATAAATATATTTTTAAAACATCAAGCCAAATACGTAATTATTGCATGATTTTGATTTTTAATGAATTATGGTACCGCATTCAGTGCATGATTATTTACAAAACAAAATTTATGAAGATTCTCGTCAATTCCTCCTCGAGCCTATAAAACAAGTTTTTTGCTAGTTTTTAAATTTACCAAATTTATATTATACATCTAATAATTAATAATTGCAGAATAAAACAATCAGAAACACAATACTTGGCAGCTAAAACAAAATTGGAGAATGATTTACGCCAATCACAAACGTCTGTTGATAATTTACAAAATGAATTGGAGAAATCCAAGGAAGAGTGTCAGAGGTTAGAGAAGGAATGGGAGGCGTATAAATTACGCGTTAAATCAATGCTCAATTCGAAGGATAAGGAGATACAGGCATTCCAAGATGGCTTTCAAAATAGTGATGTTAATAATGTTTTGAAGGAACAACTTGACACTTTAAGGTAATTTTACAGTTATTATTGTGCATAGTTTATTTGTTGTTATATTGAATATCTCAGAAACCATTGAGAAAATACTTAATTTTTTTCATGATATTGAGAATTATATTTTGAAGCTAGTTCAGCAAAAAATTATAATTTACAAAATGTTAGTTCTGGTTATGTTAATAGGACTGACATAAAAAACAGCTCAAAAAGAACATTTGTAATAAAATACTACATTAGT
Organism: Tineola bisselliella; assembly: GCA_028551675.1. Lineage (NCBI taxonomy): Eukaryota > Metazoa > Arthropoda > Insecta > Lepidoptera > Tineidae > Tineola > Tineola bisselliella. The sequence goes on from JAPWLS010000703.1 coordinate 206,592, forward strand.
GTCTGTAACAAAACTTTAATAGTTTATTTTATTTTATTTTGTTACTTAATAATATTGTTTAGTTTTTATTGTTTGCACAGAAAAGAACGCGAAATGTTATTGGAGGGCATTGATAAAACGCGTAACGAATGCTCAGAATTAAGGAGTTGTATAGAAAAATTGGAATCAAAGTCCCAGTCCTCCGAAAGATTAGTGACAGCATTGAGGGAAGCCCTTCGCGAGGAACGGAATGAGAAGACTAAGGCAGAATCGGATTTTCTTTTAACTAAAAAGGTATTTCTTTATTACATTATTTATTATTATTATTATGAAATGTTTTTTGATCATGGAACTGCAAAATTTTTAGAATGGTCACATTGAAATATAACCGCGTCTTTTAAATTAGTTAAATTATGTCCGTGAAGAATCTCAGGCAGTACTAGAAAATAAGTAAATGTTTAAAGTTATCTTATTTACCGCCTTATGTTTGGAAACTACTAATGGCGGTGATTCTTTGTAAACTTTAAATCGTTATCTGATTTTGTCTATTTTTACAGTTATATAACTCATGAAGTTATTTGCAAGTAAAACGTTTGAACCGGTTTTAATAATTAAGAAGAATTGGCAATTAATCCTGTTTATTGGAAAAAAAATAAATGAAAAAAGCGTTAATAAAATTTAAAAAAGATACATAAATGTATTTTTATTTTTTTAATATTTAATGCTAGGTTTGATTGCCAGTTTTCACTTTAATGATAATATTGAATTGTAATATATAAATAATTTATATATACATCATGTTCATAAGATAAATATAATACAATGCAAACATAGTATTATAGGTCATTTGCGGTGATTATTTAAATAATTGGAAAGGCTTTTTGCAGCTCTTAAGCGGATAGTAAGCCACAAAACGTATTGCATTAGTTAATTCTAGTCTAATTGTATCTTGTCATTTAAAAATGTTCTCTTATACATCTCTGATTGACATAGCTTACTCAAGCTGTAGTTGCTGGAAGATATTATTATTATTTAATTAATTGTAGGAATTGAAACGCTACCAAATGGAAACTTCTGAGAAGCTAAACAATTTAGAAACACAATTGAATGAGAAGGAATCTGAATTGAATAATTTAAAGGATATGTCGATTTCGACCATAGACAATAGTTCTTTGAATGTCGCCGATTATGACGTCATGGCTACGTCACTAGCCAATGATAAGATAGCTTACTTGACTGACACACTAGTAGAAAAACAAACTAAAATTGATTCACTATTGTCTGAGAGGAATATGCTTCGAATACATTTGGATAAATTAGAAGTAAGTGATTTTTATTAGTATTGATAACAATGTATGTTGAGTTAGTTATATTTGGCGATTTAATTGACTTTATTCAGCTTACTGTCGCGTTTATTTTTATAATTTATGATCCGCCGGAAAGCTTTCGAATTTAAACGCGACAGTGGTCTGCATAGAAAACAAATATTCACATATTTATTTAAAATAATATTATTTTGTATTTGGTAAATATTCATAAAGTATTCATTGTTGTTATGTGTAATAAAAATAAGCTAATTTTATTGTTATTTCAGACAAAATATAAAAATGAAGTGTCTCATAGAACCAATAACCATAGTGTGGTAAACGTGAATGACGTGAGCGACTGTAAGTAATAAGGATTTAATTAAATATAAAATTTTGTCAAAAGAGTCGAGTTAAATTTCAGTCAAGTAAGGTAGTACTCAACTTAAAGTCAAAGAACGTAATGGAAATGGGTTTTTTGACATGAATGTTTACATGTGACTTAAAATTTTATAATTTCTTATTGGGGTGCTGCCCGAATACTGGATATTAGCAGAATTGTCTTTAATAGATATCTGAGGCCATTAATAAAAGAAGAAGAACTCTTGTCAGACATTTTTGATTGATGACCAAATACTTTTCTTTTTTGTTTTAGCTCGTAGTCGAGGCAGAAGTAACATTCCAGAATCAGTATTTAAAAGGATTTCACTCAGGATTGGTGTGTTCATGAAAAGGAATCCATTGTTTAGGCTTTTAATTATTATTTATATGGTAAATATATTAATCTCTTTAAATAAATATATACATATATAATGCACTTTTCGGATTGGGAGTCAAATATTGGACCTGAGGAGTGACAGGCTGGAGCTTGGCAGGCTTGAAGGTCTTGTTAGTTTCTTTCTCTTTCTTTCCTCCTTTCGCTTACTCTTTTCCACTTTTCTACTCTTGTAAACACTATCTGTAAGCTATAATAGAAATATTTTCCAGATTTATTACAATTATTTCTCATGCCAAAGGTTTATTAATAGTTTGACCAAATATGTTAAAATGGATAGAATAGTTAAATTGTGTTTGTATGAGAAAGGCGCGAATCCCACCTGAGGTAATTGAAAACTGTTTTGATAATAAATATTCTAGCTTAAAATATAAAAATCATACAATCTTTCTTACCCCTTTAGATTTTAAGAAAACAAACGAATGTAGCCCTAAATTTTGTAATGTTTTAGGTTGGATTGCATTTATGGGTGGCCCTTGTATTGCTGACGTACACGCCTGAAGAGCATCCTGTGGGAATCGCATCATAGCAAAGCATTTGTAACAATTGATTGATCAGTCATATTATTATGTTGATGGATTTATAATCGTTATTTATTATAGATCTTCTAAAACAGTGCAATAATTTGTTAGTACTATAATCCGACTAATTTAAATAGTTTACTGACACTTCGGCTGTTATTATGCAACCAAATTAAAATTTATTACAGCACGAATTTCAATAACATTTTTCGCTAATGTTAGCGGGATTAAATATTTAATGAAATATAAAAGTTAACACTGAAATTAACAATAATATGAAGTCAGAATTCTGTAAAAAGGATATTTTAAAGTAATTTTACAATTTTCTGTTCTTTAGAGAAGCTTACGATGTAAATGTATGTCCATTTTTGTTGCTATTAAAGAATTTGTTTTTTGGGGGTTGAGCATTCTTAAATTTTGAAGCTTTTAAAATCGGTTTAGACTTGTGTGCCGTGCTCAAGAAACAAAAAATCGTCCAGAACGCACACTTCAATAATGATGTATAGGGCAGATGACGGTCACGTGCCACAGTGAACTCATATTCATACCACTCAGTTGAGTGTGATTTAAAATAACATCAATAAAATGTGTCTCATTGAACGAAAAAGTTCGAAAACAATTCATCAAATCAAATTGTCTTGAAAGACAGAGATAGATAGAGTTAACTATGACATGTGAAATATGAAACTTGTTTTTTTTTTGTTATGCTCGTTTTTCAAGCGCGCGTTTTATGGAAATAATAATGTGATAAGAAAAAAGAAAGCTTTATTACTATGAATAAAAATTGTATAAAATTATTAAAGTTGTAATGTCTTAGGTTAACATTATTTAACTAATAAAAGGCTTTATTGTGGTTTACTGTAGCATTTATTTATGTATATTTTGATCCGTCGTTTTGAAAACGACAGCCATCATGTCAAGGAAAACCGGATTAAAATTATGAAAAAAAAAGTGATGGTAAGCCGAAAAAGTCTATATAATTTATTTATATTTTGATTTTTTTGGGTTTTTTCATCATCGTGCATCTGAATCACTTTATATGAGATTATAAAAAGTTCTGTTTTATTTTTGTATTATTTACAATGGGATTCTAATAAATATATATTTCTTTTACATAGTTTTTTATTTTATTTATTTACCGAGATATAACAAAATATCCCTTGAAGTATTTTTTTTTATTATAATAATATGAGTCCGAATGTTATATTAATTCAAAGAATCAATTCGTTTGTATGAGGATTAAGCGGGAGTAACCCATCCAGTAACAAACAAAAAATAAAAATAAACTATTCTAAATATTATAAAAGTACAATTGTAATATTGCGAAGTATACAATCTTTTTTAGTTTCTAGTTATATGTATATAGGTTATCCTTGTAATTAATCTAGTTAGGTCAAGTCGGTTATATTATTTCTGCCTATATATTATATCTATAGGTATATAGTGCTTATATTATAGTTATCAATTTTTAGCGTTAAAATTTCGAATCGGAATAGACGTTTGTGTTGGTCCCGTCTCGCTTGCTTCGACGCATACTACTGACTCGGACTAATAATAAGCTAAAGTATAGGCCTTCTGGCTACTTCCAAGTAGATCCTGAAATTCGAATAGGTCACTTTATACTTCGGAAGTAGCTACTGCTTTGTCACGACCGTAGTAACCATCTTCATTCTATCACTATTGCCTACCTATCCTAGCTTGAGGTAAAAGCTTTAAGATATTATTTTTAAGTTTGCAAATACCTAAAAATAGTAATTAGCACTTAACTATTATTAACGATATAATTTTATCGATATTAAGAAACAAAATAAACTTATATTTTTAATGCAATCTGTCAAGAGTTCGTTATACATTTCTGTTTTTGAACTGAGAACTGGGTAGGCTGACGTTTAAATGCGTCAATGTACAATTTAAAATTTATCGTAATGTCGATCGTAGTTAAAGAGTAGTGGACAGATAAACCGGTTCAGCAGATTGTAACCTTCCTCAGTTTATCATCGTATTTGCTTCATATAACATGTCTACTATACGATATAAATAAACAATTATATTTATATACACCTATAATATTATATATTTAATTTTTAGTAAATTTTCACTTAATAATATTAGTTTTTGTTAGTGTGCCATCACCTTGAACTTTGTGGTTTTCCTTATATTGAAGATGTCTTTAAAATTATGTTTGCTGTTTTTTGTTGGTAAGTCCTTTTTTATTTAAAAAGTCAAATTTATTAGTAATCAAAGTTGTTTAACAAATTAATTATTTTAATATATTTGCAAAATTACTCGCCAAACCAGTCAAGACATCTGATTACAGATTAGACTCTAATCATTAGAGTAAGTTTATTTCGTACCTTATTTAAAAGTAATATAGCTTGTAAGTACGTTAAATATTTGGTATTAAAAATAATTAATTAAATAATGCGGTCTTCAAATCCATATCAAATTAGGGAAAACATAAAAGCGGCGTATGTTAATTTGTCAACTACATGGAATTCAAGTTGTCCGCGGAGTTGTTTTCCTTATACATTATTCTATTTGAGTTAAATTGAAGGACGTCACTTTATAATTTACAGGCATTGAGTTAAATAGTACTAGAGAAGACATAAGTACTTAACGAAATCTTTGCTAAGCCAATATCGCGTAATTACTCTGTTCAAATAGTCGTGAATGAGTTAATTATTTAAAAATATATTTACATAATATACATTTGTCCGCTGGACCTATCAACGTAGGTTAACAACTTTGTTTCCAATGTTTTCTCTAGTATATTGAATTATACAGGCTAAAATACTCTTTTAAATTGCACACACGACTCGTATTTCGAGTTTATTGACAATAAAAAAATATGTTACTAATAACAAATATGTATGAATTTTAAGCGTAAAAATTGTTTTTAAACATTCATTATTGCTATTGATAACAATGTATATAAAAAAACTTATTTTTTATATATATTGATTTTTTTACTTAAAAATATAATTTTAAAAAAAGAATCATAAGCAAGCAATTGATAAGAGAAGCCGAGTTCTATTTACCTTTTAATTTTGAAAGTAATAAATGAAAATAAAAAATTTGAACGTGGAAGTTATCACGTACCGCCGTTAATAGAGTGCGTATTTCCCCATTTATTTTATTACAATTTTTTCCTCAAGTAATTTTATACCTGTTATACAGTAAAAGTACTATATTATATATTTAGAAATAAATATATTTTTGAGATGGAAAGTTATGGCATAAAAGAGCTCGCAAAGATTGTGGGAGTTTTTTAATCCAATAATGGATCAATGCAGACTATAATAGATTATAACTAAGCATTGGGGGATTCCCAAGAGACACTAAACTAATGCCGGATATCATTAGTGACTGATAGGTTGTGAATTTGATGTGTTTTTAAGCAATTATTTTATAACTTTGCGATTTTACTTTTGGAAATAATTTGAACTTTAGCATTAAATTACATAAATGCTAAATACGTTCAACATTAGAGTAGACGCCAAAAACAAAGTTGTATTACGAGGATTGGTCCACTGAACTAATATACAAAAAATATTGTCCTTTTTCATATTCATTATCCTTTTTTCCTAAAGAACTGATTTATGCTTAATAAACATTTTATCCACAGCACCCTTTACATCAATTGAAGGACTAGACCAAACATTATTACAAGATATATTTGGCCAATCAGACACCTACAATGGCCAGGCAGTCGCAATCACACCAGCGAATGGAACTCTCGTTGATCCAGATTATTGGGATTCATCTGAGGAATTCACACCTTCTCCCTTAGGCTATGATAATTTTGATTGGGTTTTGACCAAGGTTCGTGCTTTTATTTGTATTTTAATCTTTTTAACCATTAAAACACGTAAAAATTGGCTTAATTTACTAAAAGTACGTTGCAATTTAGCCCATTGGCTTAGATAATAACTAATGCTCTCTGTAAATATTAAAAATAATTCTGACCCATTTACTTTATGATTAATTTTCGCATATATTTCGTTTATATTGGTTTTTCTAGTACTCTAACTTAGTAGTGATTTTAATACTTTACAAACGTATTTATTTCAGAGAGTAGCCGCATTATCGAATGATAATTTCTTACTATCACCTCTTGGTTTAAAATTAGCATTAGGAATATTGACTGAAGCAGCAACAGGGCCAACTCAGACTGAATTGATGACCGTACTTGGTTTTGATAAAGATAGAAATGTTATTCGACAAAAGTTTTCGTCTATTTTAAATTCATTGCAGGTTTGTAAAAAAAAGCTATAATTACAAATCCATTTCATATATTTTTTATACATTGCCGCTTATTATTACATTATTATATTATTTTAATTAATGTGGCGAGTCCGCTCAACCATAATAGTTGTAAAGTTTTTGAAATTCATTAAAATAATAAAAAATAAACGATATAATAAGTCTAAAAATGTTATTATGAATTACATAGAAATGTATATTAATTAGAGCAACATTATTTTAGCAAATAAAAATCTATTTGTATTCCAGACTCAATCATACCAGTACATTCTAGATTTAGGAAGTCGAATTTATTTAGAAAATAACGCGGAGCCGCGTCAACGTTTCGCGGCAATCGCGGAGCAATACTACAGAACCGAATTAAAGAGAGTTGACTTTGGAAACCCGATTGTGGCTACAAAAGAAATCAACAATTGGGTGTCTAATATTACACACGGGAAAATCAATAATCTTGTTGATGAAGGTGAGTTTGATAAATAAAAATACACATAGGATACCTAGGACTATGGGACAACATGAACACCTAGATCTGCATCAAATACCTATGTTTTTTAATAATAATATATTTATAGCTGTATCATAAATATTTATAAATAAGTAGGTATTTGTTTTCGATTGGGAACCGAACTCGAGATAACTGCGTAAGAGACTCGCGTGCTAATCACCGCATCACAGATACCATCGGTTGAGAGATCTATATTCAGGTCGGTTTTTAGTCAAAGCAATTTTATTTAAAGCGCTTCTATGCAAATCTATATGTGTTGAGGAAATTAAATATGGATTAACACATTTAATCATATTTATATATTTTATATTATATATCTATATGCATTTAAAATGATATCTGCAAGATTCTCCTTAAACTAACTTATTAATATTTATATTATGAATATATATTTACTTTCATTATTTACAGATGACGTAGCAAATGTGATTATTTTAGTCCTGAACACTCTATACTTCAAAGGGTCATGGCGTCACCAATTCCCACCAAATGCGACTAAAACTGGCTTATTTTATTTGTCGCCAAATTCACAGAAAAATGTACCTTTTATGAGAGTCAGAGATCGGTTTTATTATACTGAGTCGACTAAGTTTGATGCTAAGATAATTAGGATGCCATATTTGGTAAGTTATTTGCAAAATGTACCTACTAGAGAAACTATCAGGAATAAACCGCTACGATATGAGGATATGTACTGTTTAAACATATCAAAAGACATAATAGACCGACAATCTGCGTAAGTAGTGTTCTAAAAGGTGTTGTTAATAGTATTGAAAATTTTCTCATTTTATAAATAATATTTATATTAATTAATATTACCCCTTAACACAGAAAAACAACATAATATTTAACTGGCAACACTGGAAATGCAGAAAAAACACCAAATTTTATTCAGTTTTTGTTTGTTACCTTCGAAATCTTTGTGTATTTGCCCATTTTATTCCTTGTTAACTTTGTCATGTCCAATGAAAGGTTCATCAGCATTGGGCAATGTACTCAATATTAATGTTATTTCAGGGTCATAAATACGCGATGTATATCGTAGTACCAAATTCTTTGACCGGTCTACCAAAAGTACTTAATGATATTAACCAATTGCGTAATGCACTTTTTGAACTCAAAGAAGAGGTAGTCGACGTCACCATTCCTAAATTCAACTTTGATTATACGTCCATTTTGGATGGTATTCTACGAGAGGTAACATATTTTATTTATTTTAAAGCTAGTAGTCCAGTCTTGTCACGAGGCGGTACAACTATTCTCAGGAGATGTGGCTTAATCTATGAAGGAATATAGGCTAGTCTGGTCTATGAACTTGGACAGTGCAGTGCAATGCCTCTGACTAATTACTCTGTTATATGACCGCAGTTCGGCTAATTAAATTGACTCCAATGAAATAGTAATAATAATAATTATTATAATATATTTGTTGATAAAACTATTAAATAATAGTATATTAGTCAGGATTTAAGCCCACAATTAATACAAAATTTATGAAGTTGTAAATAACTCCATTACAGCTCGGAATACGTCAAATATTTGAAGAAACAGCTTCATTACCAGGAATAGCTCGTGGACAGCTTCTTCAGCAACGACTGAGAGTGTCTCGAGTGCTGCAGAGATCTGGTATAGAGGTCAATGAACTTGGCAGTGTTGCTTATTCAGCTACTGGTTCGTTTACTTTGTTTTTGTTATAGTAGACCTTTGTAGTATAGTGTTGTGGCTTAACCACTGTCCCTCTTTATCAATATAAACAGCGCGTTGTCATATTATTAATATATTAACTAATTGTTTTATCTGACAATTTATTACTGTTGGTTGGCAACACTCATGTGGAACTTGCATCTATTATCTATGGCAGTTATACCTTCTAATATCAATCATGGATAGGCTAGTGTGGAGTCTAGGCGTAATAATTAAATACATACATTTTCGATTGCAGAAGTATCTCTAGTAAATAAATTTGGGGAAGACAATGAAAGTTATCAAGAGGTGATTGCGAACAAGCCATTTATGTTTTATATTGAAGATGAGATAACGAGGCAACTACTTTTCACTGGCAGAGTGACTGATCCGTCTTCGTCTGATGGGGCATTTAAACTTAATTAATAGACTATTTAAACTTACAATTTTCAAATGAATAGTATCCGAGTAATGATTAATATAGTAGTCTATGTGTCTTTTAAAATTGAAAACGCAATTATTTCGTTAATGCAACAGTTATTTGTTGTACAGGCGTTTTTGGTTCACCACGTCACCTATAGGTTCGTATTGATGCGATATTTTCGAAATAGTTGTATTTTCAAAGTTAAAATCTGCACTAGGGACACTTATGTGATATTTTTTTTTTATTTTTAAAATTTCATCGGATTTTAGTGTTTATTGACTTGTATGGTAAAATTGTTTTACTTGACGTATTTTTAAATGAATACTCACGTTGATTTTATTGATTGGTTTTGTTTAATCTATACTAAAGACTTTTATATTTTTAATATCGGAATACAAAAAAAAGTAATCGTAAGAAGATACTCTGTACCTACATAGGTACATCATGTCCTTATACCGACAATATAAAAAGTAAAACAAAGGATATTTTTGAAAATAAATTAAAACAAATCTTATTTTATTTTTTTATTTATTCATACCTACCCTTTACCATAGTCATTTAAATTTAATATATGTAAATAATAGAAGAATATAATATTATTTGGAGAGGCATATAATTTATAATAATAAATACATGTACCTACCTTTAAAAAATATATTGAAAACGATAATTGATATTGGAAATTTTTAATAACAACCTTATATGCTACTCTTTGTTTTTCCGACGTAAGTATTATTACCTATATGCGTGCGAATTGGGATGTTGCAGTGGCAGGCATCTTAGGCCATTAAAAACAAAAGAAGAAAAAGGCCATTTTTTTATTATTTATTATAGCCCATATACGTATTAAATATTGTCGCGCCCATAAAAGACTGGCGCGCTTACTGCAAAGACCATCTTTATATATATATATTTATTATTATATTATTAAGCTGCGTGTGATATATGTTTTATTAAATATTAATGAGTGCAAATGGTGTGTTTATTATGTTTTAGGCATTTAAGAAATAAATTACAATTCTAACAACTGGTTAAATATTGGGAAGTGCCGTTATAATGCTATTTTAAGTTTAGCTATCTAGAGCAATACCTGCGGTTTCTCCATTGCACCTGTTTATTTGTCTAGTTTATTATTTTGTTTTATTAAACAAAACATTAATTTCTTTTCGATTTAAGTAATCAATTTTACCTATTTTGAAGAGAGAAAAAAGATATCAATATGTAATAATGAATATAGAATAGGCGTTTCTTTCAATTTATTTATACGAAATTTAAGTAAATGATTTATTCTATATTTGTAATATATTTATGCATCAAATTAGGAGAACAGTTGTAATTTTAAACTGGACATTTTCTTAGTATATCGGATGTTGGAGAAAGTAGGAAATCAACAATTTGATCGAACAGGCTGTATTCCTTCTATGCCTTCATGATCTAATCATAAATGTTTAATGGTACCTACTTTAGCGTGGTATTAGGTTTTGTCATGTAATCTAGTGTCTATACCTGATATACGTAGACAGAGTATAATTTACCTTTGTTATTGGTACTCAACATTGAAGATGTCCTTGTATGTAAATGGTGACATCATTTAAAGTAACATAGTAACCCGAAGAGAAAGTAAAAAATAAATATATTTTTTAAAATAATAATCTAAAAGTAATTAATCAATTCATAACCAGTATTTATAATAATTTAATAAATTATGCAAAATCGAACCATTGACATAAAAAAATAAAAATAAATCTCTTAAGTTTTTTTCCTAAATAATATATTAGTGACAATTCGCGATCGAAAACTTGTTGTTAACACGAAAAAAAAAACGAATTAAACAACAATTTTAAAAAGTTTATTCTTTTCTGCAGCAAAGAAAAATGTAATGAATTCTTAATTTGGTAGGTTTGATTTTATTTCCAGTTGTTGAGGCGCCGCTTAAATTCGTTAAATGCATCTCCTTTATAATCAGTTGCATCGCTTTACGGTCACTGCGGGCCATTATTCGCCATTTCTTAGTTTCTTTTGCATTTTATTCGATTTCGCGTGCCCGTTATTGGTTGAAACTTTGTTGGATTATAAAAGGTATAGAGGAGTACTTTACTTTCATTAAAATATATATTATGGAGATTTGTGTATTTGAATTATATGTAAACTTATTCATTAATATTTGTACTAAATTTTTAATTAAATATTTAATAAAAAATAATTTGGTTTATTAATATACAAATTTTGAAAACATATACTTACGCTGTTTGTTTTATTGTACTATCGTGTTTATTTAAAATAGATTTTTCGAAACATTCGCAGCTTACTTGGTCGCAACTAGACCTTTTAGATCAAAATAAACACATCAGTAAGGCGAATAAAAACAATTAATTTAATAAAACATGTTCACTAAATACCTCATGAAATACTTCATGAATTTTAGTTAAAAGTATAAACAAAAATGCTTATTGTCCTCTCTGAATCTACTATAATCTTCGCTAACATAACTGTTAATATATCTATATAAAACATGGCGTAGCAGCTTCCGCGCACGTCACTCTCGATCGGCGCAGGCGCAGTGCTGTCGTCTTCCCGCGCTTTTCATGATTTCGAAATAATTTTCGTTCTTTTTTAAATGCCTTGTGTTTGGACTTTTATTCTGTGAGTTCTGTGCCTTTTGCTGCTAAAATGTAAGTTGAGTTCAATGACTTTTTAGAAGTAGGTCAAGTAGTGCTTTAAGTAACGGATAAGATTGTATTTAGGTACGCTATATATGCACATACCAAATGCTATGTTGCATACGAAAGAATGTTTGTTCTAGAATAATTCAGATTTAGAATATTATCCTGTCAATTTAAAAAAAGATTTGAATAATAATCCTACTTATTATGATCTTCATAAAAACACACTGCGCGTTGAATAACAATATTTTATTAAATTTCCCGAGTCTAGCCTCAATTATAATATTATAAAAAGTTTATATTCTATAAATGGTTACAAAATTATCTGGTGTATTAATGCATACAGTATTCCGGTGCATTTTAACGTTAATATCGAGAGGCTATTCTTATAGTTTAGATCAGTGATTCTCAACCCTTTTTTTATTTCGGAATTCGGCGGCACACAAAGAAAAAAATAAGTTTAAAATTTTTAAAATCATATTATTTAATAATATTAACATTATTATATATCTAAAAATTAGCGAAACACTTTTAGAATTTCAGGTCACACAAAAGTGTTGTGTTGAGATTCACTGGTTTAGATTATATTAATTAAGTCTAGAAGAAGAACAATGTTGTTTAAGTATATTAGATATAAAAAAACTAGATTGCCTATATAATGTTACGAGATGTAAATTATGTAATTTAAAAAATTAAATTGTAGATATAATTATTTTATTATGATTATTTTGCAAGATAAAAACAAACAATAGCAATAAATTGGTAGGTATAATTACTAAAAATAAAAAAAGACCGCATTAATGTTTGGAATTACATTTTAATGATTGCAAGGATTATAATTACTCAATTAAAAAAACAAATGGAATCTATGTTAGTGTTTCATATCTATCGCATAAATAACCCTATACTATGTATTTTATAATTAGAAAAATAAAAATTCTAGCGTAATTTTGGGACATGCTATACCTATATTTTTAAAATAATAATAACAAATATTACAAAGTTCCTAATAACCGTGAATCTTCTTGTACACATTTTGTTTTAGACACACTACTTCTTACGCTTAATTAATTCTAATAGAATCATTTACAAAAAATAACATTATACATTACGCATTACACATACTAGAACATTGCTAGATTGTAGATTTACTACAGCATTTTTATACATATATATACAATAAATTCTACGTAGTGTTCTCTTAGGATATTCGCAAACATGATTTAAAAGATTTTATTGAACTGCCTATTTATTATTTTGATGAATTTATTTTATTAAACTGTTAATTTAACGGCTGCGAAACTTTCCAAACATAAAATTTAATTAACTAATATAAACACGATAGCAACTTATTGTAATTAATTTAATTGTACCTACCTATATATTCGCCTAACTCCAATGGATATGAAATGAATGACGCCAATCTATGTTATATTATACCTGTATAACAATAATTCTATGACGTGTCGTAAAGAGTAGGCTTTATATGAAATTGATATGGAAAAATTACAAAATATTAATTTGATTATAATGGTTTGTTTTATTTTCAGCATCAACAAAGAATATCTACCATTGAATATGCTATTTCACGTTTTATGTAAGTGTTCTTTTTATTATTTTATTTTAATAAGAATACTAATAATTAAATTTAATTTGTAAAATAATTCACATAATACGATACATTGCACAAAATTACAAGAGACATTTTAAGTTTATAAATTATACAGTAATGAATATTGCTTAATCATTATTCGTAATAATTTTAATTGTGATGATTAAACTAATTTGAAACCCCAAAAAATTGTGATAAATTAGTTTAAATGTCCATTACCAATTGCTTCACAGAAATTTAAACTTAGAACGTTTCTTTTTTCTTGTATTTATCATTTTTCAGTAGTACCTAAGTATTTGCTTAAGTTTAAGAAATATGTAACATTTCATAAGAGAAGGTGTTGTAGCAATTTCTAAACAATCTATCCAAATGTTATTCTTAAAAATTTTGGCTCTTAAGGTAATAAGTCCTATAGATTTTATGGAGAAATAAGATGACTATGCCAATTCTTAAGACTTACTAATTATTACTTATATTCATTGATTTTTATTTATATTGTCTATAAAACTTATCCCAAATAAATGTAATTTTACAATAATATGACAACATAACACTATATTATTTTAAGGCTAATAAAAAAAACTAGTTTATTGTGAGGAAAAATACTGACTACATTTTCTTATGTTACAAGTCCGAGATTAAAGTTTAAAAATAAATATTTTTTAAATACTAATTTTACTTAGTGATTATCTTGTTTAATTGCTTCTTATGTATTGTTGGATAATACTAAATATTTAAACCTAAAATCTATTTACGGATATTGCCTCAGCGACATTTTTTAATATGACCTCATCGCAGGTAGCCTTTAAATCATTCTTAATTTTAAATAAATATTATTAGTTCATTTAAAAGTCATTTTAAATTTTAAGCCATAGCAGGCCGCAGCGAGGCTAAGCACGATGGATATAGGTACATAAAACATTCACAATCTGGATTAAAATAATCAAAAATAAAGACGAGAGTAAGCCGCAAAAAGTCTTTTAAACTATATAACACATATATAATGTAATATTTAATAATAATAATAATAATAATAATAAATACTTTATTGCTTTAAAACGTAATAATAACAATACAACAACAATAGGAAGCAGATTCAGAGCAATTGGCGATCTTATCACTAAAAGTAATTTCTTCCAGATAACCAATTGTCATAGAAGAAGCAGTAGTAGTATTGGGCAATGGGCAATGCAATTTAGATAAATAATATACATATATTGTATTGTATACTATATCTAGTTTTTTTTGTTGTTACTTAAAACCAGAGGCGGCTCGTCCTAAAGAGCGCTGGTGCAGTGCACTCCCACGAAAATTACAGAACTTATATTACAGCGGCGTAGATATTGGTAATATAATATACTATTGTATAGGCATAGTAGAATAGAATGAATGTAATGTAAGGATAGTATGTATTATGAAGAAATATATATTACTTCTGTAATTTTCGTGGGAGTGCACTGCACCAGCGCTCTTTAGGACGAGCCGCCTCTGCTTAAAATTGTTAAATATTATATCTTATTTGTATAACAAACTTTGTATTTTAATAAGCAACAGTTTTAGTTAAACGCATTTATATACGTAATTCTTTTTCCAAGCGTCATATGGTTTAAATTCGAATCCAACACGAATAGTAAATAAATATTTGTAGTAATATTCTAAAACCTGTTTTTATATTTACACATGTCTAGGTCAATCGCCAATAATAAGATGACCTTATTTTATTGCTTTTAGAAACTTTAATAAAATCTAGTATACCTAAGCTTAGTACCTAGCTTAGATATATACATTGAATAAATAACTACTATTACACAAAATATTATAAAGTATAGTGAATTATTTCGCAATAACTTCTCTACTCACACTCATTTGTTCATATTAATTACTTACTGTTAAAATACTTAGATATCAAAAGAATTCAAAATTAAATTAACTGTACGAGGAATAATCTAATTATGATTTGTGAACCAATCCTTGTAAAGTAACGATCTTGTCTAGTATATTTAACTCAATGACGGTATGTTTCTTTATAGGTATAAAATTAAATTCGTTATAGTAGAATGCATGTTCACGTAATAACGACAAAGCTATTGTGTTTGGTAACTTTTAAATCACAAAACTTGTCATGTACAAAGCGTATTGTGTAAGTGAAAACGGCGGGATTCAGAGAAACGAGCCTCGTCCGTCAGATTTTCTCCTTAACTGATTTGTAAGTCATAAATATTTATATCAGGTAACGGACAAAGGAAACTGCGTAACAAGGGTATAACTAAACAATGTATTATGATATTTTACATACATACCTACATACTTGTTACTAATCTATTATGTATACATAAATTTTATTTAAAAAAAATTGTTATGTTTCCTAAAATTCAATTATAAGTTTTATACTATAGTTTAGGGCGCTTATTTGTCACTTTTGAGACATAGACTTAATAATTACGTATTCATTCGGTGATTAAGATTTAAACATTTGAAATTTATTCTAATTTTGTTTTACTTATTAGATAGTCATTTTTATTTAATTATTGATTTTAATTTTTATTGAAGAACCTCTATTAAGTGTTATAGCAATTTATAGTTTTATTAAGGAATATAAATTTTACGACAAGGTAAAACTGTTTAGAAAATAACTTTCCAATGCAGTCGGCATCCTCTTTACCCCGACAACTCTCAGACACTATGTACCGTCTGCAAAAACACAAGTTACAT
The DNA here is from genome assembly GCA_028551675.1 of Tineola bisselliella. Taxonomy (NCBI): domain Eukaryota; kingdom Metazoa; phylum Arthropoda; class Insecta; order Lepidoptera; family Tineidae; genus Tineola; species Tineola bisselliella. The sequence continues at coordinate 223,033 of JAPWLS010000703.1, forward strand.
GATTATGTTTTAATGTACATATTAAAATATTTCGATTTTATTATAATACCTATCAAAGGTGGAATTAATAACACAATAATAATGATAATACATATTATGAAAATAAAGTAATTATGCGGTTTATTATCGTGTTTAATTTGATTAATTTAAATTTCGTAGTTTCGTAATAATCGCAGACATTACTTAATATATTTTTATTTTACTTTATTTATATTGTAATAAATTTATTTACATTAGAGTTGTGATATATGTATGCACGTGCGTGCCTGTTAGTATTCATGCGTAAAGCGCAGGCGCAATCGGATATAGAAACGTAGATGAATAAAGCAGCCGAATTTATACATTTTTTTTTAAATCTAGTGGGAATAGAGTTGTATGATCGTTTCGCCACTGCTGTCTACTATTACATTATTTCAGAATGCATTTATTTTGTGGCCAGTACTCGTTATAGCGGAGAAAGACGAACAATAACAATGGTGTTAGGTCATTGCAGTGCATTCACCGGGACCACAGCAGAACTGTGCATTACTTGTTTGCCTTTTAAAATAAAGGGACTTGGCTTTTTCCAATTAAATTTACTTCGCTCGCATTCTTAATACAGAAAAAAGAACTTAATTTTTTTTTTATTTACTACAGTTAAAGAGTGAATTTATACAATATTTGGAATATACTTTGTTAATAATTTGAAAAATATTGCTAGATTTATAAGTAAAAAAAGTTATTTCCGCTTAAATTAAATTTTATAGAATATTTATTCACTGTATGTTTTTTACATACATCTAGAAATCTGAAATATTGGCTAATGCCTTATAATTATTATTTTGTAGTATGTCTGTGTGTGGCGGCAAGTAACGCGAGATGGGTTGATCCACCTAGAAATACCTTCGTAGGGAAAGCAACTAATGACCTGTCGACTGCTATATTTCAGGTAATAATGTAAAATATTATTGTTTTATAATAGCCCACCCACTCACAAAATATAACACTCCACCTGTTGTTAAGCTGGAATGTGGTCCACGACTTAAAATCTAAGAGAGATCTAGAACGAACCTTCCCATACTACTAAGTATGAAGATACATGGTCGTATACCATTCTACATTAGATAATACGAGTCAATGGGCAAAGGCCCTAATTCTTAATTGAGAAAACAAAAGAAAACTATAATTCCTGGCAATTTTAGTGGCAGAATGCGAAAACAGTTCCCGAATTCCTGAATTATTGTTACAATGTATTTTGAATCATTCAGAATAATATATGTATTTTTAAATTTCAGGGCTACATAGACGATGATAAGAACATAGCCTTCTCGCCACTGGGCTACTCAGCAATACTAGCTATACTAGCTGAAGGAGCCCAAGGAGAGACACGGCAACAGCTTACCTCAGCACTCCATTTACCCAAAGATGGGGCTCTTACAAGAGAATGTTATAAACATATTATGAAAAGGTTAAAAAATACAAACGAGTACAAATACAATCAACCTGAACTGAAAAATTTCTTTTACATTTATAAAAATTACACTATCAATGATGATTACAAGAAAATCCTTGAAGATTATTACTTAACTGACGTGAGATCTGTAGAAAGATATAACCCAGATAATATTAAGATTGACGACGTCGAGGATGATGGTCAAGAAGTAATTAAAATTGAGGATAAAAAGGAGGAAGCAAAACCTGTTGAAACACCAAAAACAGAAGAAATTGTAGATTTAAAACCGCCTACAGAAGCAACGGAAAAGCTAATTTCTTTCGCCGTAGAAGATAAACCCGAAAAAATAGATATAACTAACATTGGACACAAACCAGCTAAGAACATCAAGGAGAAGATTAAGTTAGTGAAATCGTTCTCCAAGAAAGAGGAATCTGGCGAAGAGGAAGAAACAATGGTTGCTGTTGAGGCTAGAAATCATGCTCGAAGTCTCAAAGTATTACCAGAAAAAACTGATATTACTAGCAGTATCTCTGTTAATAGTGTTGGAAAAAAAACTAATAAACGTAAGTCACTCATTTATTTCTTTCAACCTGTTTAACCTTAATGCTACGTATGCTATAAGTGTACACCTATATATGAAAGCTGAATGTCATCAGTGTTATTTGGCCTAATAAAAATAATTTTATAATGTTTTTACTTTTGCAGCATCAGCGTCAAATTCACTAATGATTTTGTTCAATGGAATGTATTTCCGTGGTGCATGGAAGAAACCTTTCGAATTCGAAAAACCTGGATTATTCTACAAATCATCTACGGAAAAGAGACAAGTACCTATGATGAAGACTCGATCTAGCTTTAGAGTTGGATCATTCCCTAAATTAGACAGCGAAGCCATTGAACTGCCCTATGACGTATGTTTTTTTAGTTGCATCCATTTTTTTTTGGTTCGTATATGAAAAATATCCAATATTGTATTCCAGGGTGACCGTTATTCTCTTCTTCTAATTGTACCAAGAGCTAGGGACGGTTTAGTGCGGCTCATTGCAGATTTACCAACCACACCGTTAGAAGAAATCCAACAGGAACTTCGTGAAGAAATGTTGGATGTATGTCTGCCTACTTTCTACGTGGAAACTACAACTAAACCTGTTGCCGCTCTTGCTAAGGTAATTTGATTACTAAACATACGAATTAAATAACCATACCAATTTTCAATGGAAGCGATTCCCCCCCATTTATAGATTGCACTGCATCAAGTGGAATTTGATCACATCCCGAATTTTTAAATAGTCGATATACTAAGTCAATGTGCTGAGATTTTAGGAAAGATCGGGCACTTGGATTAATGACAACAATAGCCCTCATTTATGTCATAGAAAAACAGAACATGGCTTTTTAAAAAGTAAAATGAAGGAAGACTCGATAAATTTGTTATTTTACGTGCAATTGTAGGCTTTATATTTTTTATTGTTTGTGCTCTAATACCCATACTACATGTATATGCATTTATGTATATAGTTCGGCGTGAGCAGCATTTTTGGTCCAGAAGCTGATCTCTCCGGCGTATCTCCAGTAGATGGATTATTTGTTCAAGAGCTCGTACAACATGTTGCAGTTAGGGTTGATAATGCTGATTCCTCAGCTAGTCAAATGTCTGGTAAGATTTTTCATTTTATTTCTAAAATAAACTGAAACAACTGAAGAAGTCTTATCTAAATTGGTGCTTGGATTGACGTTTGTTTTGTTTTTAGCTGGAAATGCAGTTGAATCACTTAAGAACGTCCCTGTGCCGGAGACCATCAAAGCAAGACGCTTCAGTGTGGAGCATCCATTTATTTTCTACATCTTGGATAGGATAGACAACCTTGTAGTGGTTGCTGGTAAAGTGACAGACCCGCAGCAACCCACACCTTTTGATATCTAAATTTGAAGCATATTTGAGCGAGGAAACGATTTCATACTAAATTAGGCAGAAAGGCTGTTTTAGAATTTGATTAAATTTGGTGCTATATATTTATTTAACTTGGAGCCGGTATCTTAATTCCGATTAAAATAACTGAGATGATCTTGGTCATTTAAGAAAGTTCATATACGTCTCTTAAAATGCACAAAGAAAACTACTTAAGTTACTTGAATTACCGGCCCTTAAATCTTTAGTATAAATTCTCTGTGACTTGACTAGATTTTTCCTTTAAATGCATTACTTAAAATTTCCTAATTATGAAGTAAGGAGTGGATAAAACCAGAAGCATTTGATCATGAAAAAGTACACAGATTAGTTTTAAGTTTAAATTAAGATTTATTTATTATTATAATTCGATTTATAAGTCGTGAGGAAATAAACTATATTTATTTATTTTTCTTTGTCGTTTTATTTTAATCTGTAATGCTAAATAATTAAATTTATTTAAAGAAAAAAACGTTAGATATTATATTATATTTCAAAGTGTATAAGCTTAGATGTTTGACTCCCAATCAGAATCACCATGTAGGTAACATGAAGTTTAGCACTCTATACAGCATGTAAAGTACTTCATAATAAAATATAGATGTTAAGTTTATATTATAAGCGAAAATTAATAAATCCAAAAGAACTTCTTTAAATAATAAGAATAATAGTAATTCGGTACATTCATAAAACTCTCAATTGATACTTACTATATATTTTTCTTTTATAATTCACTTGTCAATAAATAAATGAGGGTAGATTTAAAGACCTATTTATTCGAAATATTTTAATAAATTAGTCGTCAACAGTCAGTCGCGCTGGTCGTGGCAACTTTAATGAATTTTTAAATTAAATTTTATTATTGGTGTTTAAATATTTTGAAAATGGAAAATGAAAATAAAGAAAATGTGAAAAGTGATAAAACGCGAATACCGTTGCCGCGAAACCCAATACGACCAATGCCGATCAGATTAATTGACAAAACGAACACGGACAAAAAGCAAAGACGTCCTTTAAAAACATTAAATACGCAAGCAGCAACAAGTTATAGGACTGAAGATGACGTTAAAACTAAAAAAATAACTTTAAAATTTTCTGAATCGATTGATTACAAAGTATACAGAGATGGCATTAGAAGAAATAGGAAGGGTAGAAATCCTGAAAAAGGAGACCCTGCTTGTAGATTAGATGGTGCAGGCGTCGCAGAATGTAATTTAGTAAATTTAGACGAAGCAAAACCAAATACTCCTGAAGTATGTTACACTGCAATTGAAGCTCCAAGAATTCGAAATATTAAAAGAAGTTTGAAGCGACCTCATAGCCGTGAACTTCAAGGACTCAGTCCTGGTGTGACAGTTAAGTCCGAATCAAACAATGAGTGTAAAACTAAACAAAGTAATTTGGTTTACAAAATAACAGATAGACTGAAAACTCCTGATATTTGTAAGTAATTTTCCTATACTAGGACTAACATTAACAAACGAGCGCACTAACATGAAGATGTCGGCAACACGACTGTTGCAAAGCGACCCTCTACTACAGTGATTCTCAACCTTTTTTTTGCGGTACACTTTTAACGATTTCAAAATTTGGTGAAAATCATTATTTAATAATATTAATATTAAAATTTGACGACACACTTTTAGAATTTCGTGGCACACAGGTTGTGAATCACTGCTTTACTATGTCGGTTTGTGGACGCTAATGTGCTCTATTTTTATTCCCAACTACTTTTAATCTGATCCTTAAAAGCGGTTGTCTGCAGCGGGATGATATGCTGGCTTAATCATCATCAGTCTGCCTACCTCTCTTTACTTCTGTATATTCCTATAATAGCTGGTAGAAAATACGTAGAGGAATTAAGCTCGCCATTAGACAAGTTTTCGTACAGCAAAGAATTTTTATATGTCTGTTTACTTTTCAGTGACAAATCAATATGTTGTAATATTAAGTAGTTATACAAATGATATATTTAACAATTTATTAGCCAATGAAAGCAAACTTGAATCGCCATCAATGTTGAGTGATATAACACGAGCATGTCTTGTTAATTGGATTTTTAAAATAAACGTAAGTACAATAAATATAAGAGATTCATACATGTTAATCTGTAATCTACCTCCAATTGGAAATAAATTAAATAATTATGAATAAATACAATATAGTTCATTTATTACAACAAAGAATAAACAATGAAAAAAAGAAAACAAAATCAAAAGTCTATGTAGGTACATATCGTATCTATTTTGTTAATTTTAATCCGACCGATTTAAAGTCTTATATATTAGTTAATTAAATACAATTTTTAAAGGGTTTTGTTTAAAATAATTATGTAGTGTTGTTTACCAATTGTTAATCATTTGACGACCTTGTGGTGTTCAACTCGCGGTTACACAAAAGACCTGGATTTGATTTCCGGCCAAAACAAATATTTATTCCTATCATTTATTTATATCATATATTTATGATATTTATATTACAGGTGTCCTAGTTTGGTAGTGATATTTATTTACTTGTGAATTATTTCCAGGGCGAAGATGGCGACCCATCAATATCACAAACGGCGTGTTGTTTATTAGACAATTTTTCTTCAAAGTTTATGGTAAAATTGGAAAGTTTACAAGTAATGGGCGCTGCTTGCTTTTGGATTGCGCAAAAGATGAAGGGTCCCTATTTTTCTGCGACACGATTGGTTAAAAATGGCGGTTACTCCTATAATAATCAGGCTTTGATCAACGCTGAAATGAGAATACTGAAGGCTTTGGTAAGTCTAGAGTAAGATTTAAAATTTGATTCCTATAATTGTATAAATTTGTAATACGTATTTTTTTGTTTTCTTAATTAACATTACAGAACTTTCCAAGCCAACCGGTCATTCCTAATGATTTCACGTCATACCTATCATGGTGGTGCGACCCAATGGACCCAGGGCCGATAGAAGTGGCTGCATCCTTTATAGTTTTATGTGGACTGTTGGGTGACAAATCACTGTCGTGTGTGCATCCTTCCGTAATTGGATGTGCTGCTGTTTTTAATGCAATCCTATTATTAGATAAAACATCATTAATTCCACGATTATTGTTTAATTCGGCGTAAGTATAATATTTATAAACTTTATAAACGCAATAGCAAAGCACGTTTTAGTATTAGCCTATATCTGTGGATACGTTATATTGTTATAGTGTCTAATAGGTTGTCTGTATAAAACTTATACATATAGGTCCCCTAGAGTTGAAATATAAGTGAAATGGACGTAGTTTCCAAAGTCTTATTGGTGGTACAAACGTTGAGAATGGCAACTTATCTTTCTGGCAACTTCACTTCAATTAACTCATCATTTAAATATATTTTTCAGATATCTGTCAGCTCAAAAGAAGACTGACGATTTTCCACAAGTATGCAAAGCTTTAAGGAAAGCTGTAATAGTCGTTGGGTTGCCGTGCAGTGAATATAGAACTCCATATGAACACTACTCACGCCCGCCCATATGTGTAGCTAAAACAATTTTTAAGGCGGCAATTGATTTTGAAAATAAAGGCGACGAAGTAATAGTGATTACATTAAATAGTGCGTAGTATAATTTGTAACAATTTTTGGAGCTCTTTATATAAAATTGTAATTATGACAAATAATTGTTAGACATGCTGGTAATGTTTAACCATTATAATATTATGTGAAATAAAATAGAAAATTTTGTGACATTTAAAATAAATTGACATGAATTTGTATAAATAATTTTGTTCTATTATTATCCTTGTTTCCATATTAATGCTTCTCAGACTACAGTCGGTTATGTATTTAATTATTTATATATGTCATGCGAGCCTGGATACAAAGTATGTTCTATATGATTTTGTCATACCTACTT
>JAPWLS010002529.1:0-130596 GCA_028551675.1 Tineola bisselliella
TCACAAAACCACATTATTCTGTGAGTCTGTTTATAGCTTTTTGTCAATTGTTATTTAAAACCGCTCTTTAAATGACGTCACCCAAAATTACAAATAACACATACGTAGGAAAGGAATTGTTATGAAAACAGAGGCGTACTAAATACGTCAATTTTGCGTACACGTATCTACCGTAAACTAGCGTCACTTGGAGGCTTCAAGCGAAATTAAACCTTAACATCTTCGCTTTAAAGACGAAGTAAGTGGGTAAAGAAGAAGTAAAGTGGGTAGTTATAAAAGCACGTGGTAACGTAAGGCCTGGAAAGTTCTTTGTTTACGTGAGGCGGGCAAATTGGCGACACTACGTGCTGTCATTGACTAGTTACTCAGCACGATTTTTAATGGCGGAATTTAAAAAAAAACAAGATGAACTTTAAAATGTAACATAAGTAACAAATACAATATACTATTAACAATTAATTGGTTAATGTAGTAGATTACATATTTGTAAATTTCTGTTTGGTCTATAAATTAAAATTGACAAACAAATTTGATTGCATGATTTTGTTTTGTTGTCTTATCTACAAGAAACCGTACTCTTTTAATCTTTGACAAAAGAATGACATAAGATCTTAACGTTCGCGTCGCGTCTCTAACATTTAGATGGTTACAATACTTACAATGTTGTTATTGTGTTTTTGTACTTTATGTAATAACAGATTTTTAATAAAGCATCCTTCAAATATTTATATTTACACAAATCACGACTAATTTTATTCTTTCATTTTTACAATATATAAACACACACATAAACCCGAAACAGATATTTACCGCTTTCTATATTTATACTAGCTTTTACCAGCGGCTTCGCTCGCATTTAAGTCATTAAATAAGTATCAGTAAGATCTAAAATAATAAAGTGGCATCTAACCACAAAAATGGCACCTAACTAACTGCATGTATAAAAATGACAGACGGAAATAAAAATAAATATAGAAAAAATCCAAACAGTTGAAACTATAGTAAAAAATAATATTTTTTTGATAAAAAGTATCCTATGTTACTTATAGTACCTCCAAAAATATATGTACAAAGTTTCATGATGATTTTTGGTCACCAGTCGTAAATTTCACACGACACCTAATATTAAGACTAACCTGGCTTACCCTTTAGAAACGACAACTAAAATATTTCCATCCTTTTCTAACAAGTTACTTATGAGAGAGATGTCAGAACATCATAAACATTTCAGATTTTCCAAGTGTTGAGTCTTTTTTTTTTCAATCAGTATTAACGTTACGAAGGAATTTAACTTATAGTAACAGATATTATATTAAAAAACAGTTGAAACAATTTAAGTGTGAATGAAATATCTAAATCATTATTTAAAATAAAACCTAAATAAAGTTAACAAGAGAGAGACTACTACTAACCAGAACTAAACTGTACGAAACTACGCTTCACTTTCATTACCCAATTGTAAATATTATACCAAAAATTCAGAAAATAGATAAACTAAAACATAGATATATAAATGAAGGAAATTTTAAATAATATACACAGCTTAAACACCATAGTTCTTATTTTTATTATTAAAATCCGAAGCAACTAACAATGTTATTGTAAAAAAAATTGAAATAAATAATTCTGAATATATATGATTTTAAATCGTACAGGTCTTAGTATTAGAGTATTCCTATAAGATTATGTACAAAACTATTCGTGGCTAAACCATTATTGAAATGAATGAGCGACTCGTTCGAAAATCGATCAGCTAGTTATTCACATCGACAGATGGTGCTCTAATCAGGACATGTGAGATTAGAGTTGTCAACTGCCGATCCAATTAGGTTAAGGTTTACGAATCGATAATAGCGATTTTTTGGTTTTAATATCGTGAGGTAGACATTAAATCCTTTTGTTATTTTAACTTTAATTAGAGTAGATAAATGTTTAAAAAGAACGCTTAAATATTAAGACGCCATATTGGCTGTATGATATCGCTCATATGCGGGGAAAACCTATCTTTTAGAAAACATCTTTGAAAAATTACTGTCCCCATATATTCGTGTTAGGTTTTCAAACCATTCTATTTTCAAAATTATGCAATATATAAGGTGATTATGATTAGAAGACCAAAAAATCGCAGTCACCCAAAGCTACTGTCAGTGTAAGAGATAGCTAACTAATCCTTGGAACCCTAAACGCATTTAAAATTAAAAGTGTCAACGCAGTATGGCAACCGCAATGGGCTTTTCCATCAGTCCCCTATCGCAATTTTTTATACCCAGTTGTCACCCTAACAAAATAACAATTCATAAAACGAGATAAGTTAAAATTCGAGCCTGTTAAACCGTAAAAAGTAATAATGGGGAGCTAAAGTCAACAATGACGGCGTCATTCGCGGGAACGTGAAAATTATGCACGCGTGATGTTCAAGAATAACCAGATTTGCTTTAGTTCGACGCATCGAGGGTTATACTTCACTTTTCACATGAAAATAATAAACAATCTTAACGGATTATAACCGCACGTGTTCCAAGTTTGTCGGGCATGAAATGTCAATGCTGACATATATTCTGTGATTGATTTTGATTAAAAATTTAGTATGACAATCAGGTCAGTGACGCGAGTTACTTGGTGCGGTTAATATTTGATGTGATCCATACTTCAAGAATTTGTGTACGCTGTGATCGCTGTTTTGTGGTCTGATGCTCATGAAGTTTCGTAAAAATTTGCAACTATATTTGAAAGAACAATTGCCGTACTTTATTGTAGTATATAATATCATCTATATATCTATAATTTTCGAATATTTTTAGTGCCACGGTAGTGTATATATACAAGCTTATCTACTTATCGATACTACTTGCACTTGACTATATTTTTTTCGATAATAATATGAAGTGTCGTTACATCACTATTGTCAGATGTCAAAACAGTCATAACAGCGTGCGGGTAAAGCACAATAAGAGCATGGAGAGAATTTAGGTTAAACATTTTTTGTATGGACTTTTTTTTTGACATGAGCGTTTACATGTGAATTTCAATTCTATAATCTCTTGTTGGGCTGTTGCCCGAATTGGCTGAATTGTATTTAATGTCTGAGCCCATTAATAAAAGAAGAATAATAAGAGCATGTAAATCTATGTATTTAGGCTATTATTGACTTGACTAAGACGCCATGTTTTACTTATAACAGCTATTCTCAAAGGGCTAAAATACTGCAAAAAATACCTACCAATTATAAGGTTACATCTAAATATTCCAACTAAATATTACATTGCAATATGATTATTCATAAATACATATAAATCAGTTTTTTATAATTATATTAAGGCTTTTTCCTTCGCCAAAAAAGTTTGAGAACCGCTGACTTACAAGATACTACTTAATATTATATTTGCATTTATCTGTCTACCTCCTACATGTATTTTACAAGAGGGATGAACAACGTCGACATATTTCATAACAACCCTTATTTAAAAATATAAAACCATGGAGTTCGTCGACCTCCTAAGTAAAAGGTCCACATTCAATTAAATATTCAATCAGGGTTTGTGCATGTCCCGCTGTGGCGTCCAATGTACTGGATATGAGGCGATTAATTCCAAATTGGTTGGGACATTATTAGTTATTGGGTTCTTCCTGTATCAATGGTCCGTGTTTGACGATGGGCCGGCATATCCTTGTTTATATATGTTATGATTTACGCGTCTTTATTTCTTCAAAGGGTGGATGAAAATAAATTGAATCTCTTTGTATTTACATCCTGTATCGTATTTACTACAAACGACATGGTTAAATGTTTGCTCTCTTTCGTTCACTGTTTAAATGAAAGAGACGAAGCTATAGTCTAAATTTCCTTAGTTGTTTTTACAAACGCAATCTCATATAATTTTGTTTAAAATGTATGTTTTTAAAATTGTATTTTAAATCGAATCAAAATCGAATTGTTAACAAGAATCAAATCGGTAGTTTTGAAACTTTTTTCGTTTGATCTATGCATTTCGGGATGTCACACTTGTTAAGCTTTTAAGATGAGTAGTTTTATCATATCAAATGTTTGTTTCTATACGTTTCTTTTATTCAAACCTTTTAACATTTGACGTTTTGAAGTATGGACAAACTTAATACTAAGTAGTTTGGTTAATAATTACGAAATAGGTGTCCGATTTTATATTCAATGTTAATAATAATCTACATCAACTATCTTCTCCAACATCTCTGCATCTCTTTCACACCAGCATTTCACGTATGTCTCAACTTCGACAAATGTATGCAGGCGACAAAAAATATAGTTATCCCTTTCTAATGATTGTTTCTTCCAGTCCAAAGTCTAATTTGTGTCCATTTGAAGATTGTCGTTTGTACTTTTCACTATAAGTAGATGCAACTCCGAATGCAGTATATATATATGTATATACTAATACTAAACAATTAAGCATTTAACAATAAAACAAAATAAAGCTTAAAATTAATTATAACCTAACATTAAAATGTTAACCTTCACACAAATCTTATTCAGTTACATCTCACAGACGAAATGTCAGAGAGAACCAGTTATTACGCGAGCATCGTCCGGTGAATTACAAATAATTATTAACTATCACGGAATGAAATTGATGGTTCCCTCTTATTGGGCGTGGTTTTAACTAGTGGAATGCTATCCCAGAGTTTTTTCGACTCGTAATTATTCAACAAATTTGTAGCATGTATCTATTCGCATTTCGTTGTTGGTTAAGAAGTAGCTGTGGAGGGAGGAAGGTGCTTTGTCAAGATTAACAGCATATCGGAGGTGAGTGCTGTCTGTAAATATTTATTTATTACTTAATAATACAGTAAGCGGCCTTATGCTAAGAAGCGATCTCTTCCAAACAACCAACTTTGAGATGTAGAGCAATGCAGAAGAGAAATAGCGGGAGGTACAAATAGATACAAATATAGACAAACATATGAACTACACACGATACACACTATGTTATTTATTATACATAGATACATACAAACTTATAATGACAATAATAATACTATAATACATAAATACTAGGAAGAGAGATAATATTCTTTTAAAGATTTCTTAAAGACGGGAAGAGAAGGAGCATTGTGAAGGTTAGATGGTGAATTCATTTCATTAAAGTGAAGGATTTAGAATAAAGAGTAGAAGAATGTGAAGGAGTGCTAAGAAGGAGATTAGAGGTAGAACGAAGAGTGATATTCTGTGGTAGTAATGATCTACATAGTGCTTTATCGTCATACAAAAATATTTAAGTATATATATAAGTAATGTAATGTAAAAATTGATTGAATGACAATCCAAAAGAGTCCGAGCAGTTTGAATTTTAATAAAACGTGTTCAACAAGAAATAAAAATAATAAAACACTCTCACCGCTTTTTTTATACCGGTTCTGACGAATGCGTCCAAACTGATAGCACAAGTGGATATTTTATAAAGCAATCAAACACTTCATCAAAGAATCTTATAATTGCTCCAACGTCCGGTTGCCACGTATAATATAATAAACTTCAAATTTTAATATTCAGATTTAATTATGAATATTAAAATAGTTATAGTCTGTTTGGCGCATTAAAAAACTATTTGGGACGGAATTTTTATAATTTTTGTTTGAAATAAATCTCGCCGTTAAGTTAGTAGTTTTTATGAAAGTTAGCGTCGAAATAATTAATTTTAATTTAATCATATTTAACTAGCTCTCGACCCGCTCCCACTATTCCGATTCATTTGGCATATTGAGATTTAAAAAAAATTAATTAAGATAATCATCATACTAGACTGTTACTCAGGGTTTCATTCGATAACTATTTATTAATAATAAATTTTATTCTTATTTTAAAATCGATATGTACTTATATGTATATAATAAAACATTCATTTATATTATAAAACGCGAATAAAATCCGTAGAATATTTTCTGAGCAAATTCGTTGACTTCTATTTTATTTATTGTGATTTGGCGATAATAAATTCGTTACCTTTATTAACAAACGCAACACAAACTTCGATATATATTTAATTAATTACGCGAGCCAGTTGTACATCAACACTTTCCTTTCTTTTCCCCCTTCGTCGTGTTGTAAACGGTTTAAAAAACTGAGCCAGATATTAACTACATTTTTAATGCGTTCACTGTTTATGCATGTGAAAGGTCCAATGTGTTAAATTATTTATTTAATTTAAGAGCAAGTACTCTGAATGCATTAATCATTCCGTCAAAAGAACGTCAAGAGGTCGAAAGCGGTTTCTAAGATATCGCTACACAGTATACTTTTCTCTATTTTGTTTAGTTGAATTAATTATTTAATATTAGGGCTACGATTAGTTAAAACACTTTTTTATTAAAGTCACGCCTACATCTCGATAGGGGTAAGCAGAGGTAGCACTAGAAAAACAAACGATTTTACCACGTTTATTATACCTTACCCTACTTACATGCACATCGATAGAAGATGTTATTGCAAATTTTTCTGGGCTTTATAGTGCCTGCTTACCCCAGTACACACATAGGTCTTAGTTCATGTTATTATTATTATAGATAAAAACATACGAAGATATAGGTTGTTTAATAGAGATCACTGCTTAGTGATAAGGCCGCCTTCTTCCTTTTCTTCTGTTCTTCTTTATATGTATTATTATATTAACTTCTACCCGCGGCTTCGCCTGCATGTAGAATCAGAGATCATTTCAATAGAAATGAATCAATATGATAACTATGATAGAAATATATAAAAATAAATATAGAAGATTTCCAAACAGCTGAAACTATAGTCAATTGGAAACTATAGTAAAATGATATATATTTTTTTTTAATAAAAAGTATCCCATGTTACTTGTAGTACCTCTAAAAATATGTGTACAAACTTTCATGATGATCGGTTAAGTAGTTGTTGCGTGAAAACGTAACAAACAAACTCACATTCACATTTATAATATTAGTAGGGATTTTGTGCAATAAAGAGTTATTATTATAAACCAATAGATAGTATTTTACTTGCCAGAAAAGTCCTAATCTCCCAGATCCCGACCAATATAACTTAAAAATCTTCTATAATAAAATAAATAGTTCGATGGTAACAGTGGTAGCCTTAAAGTGTTATTTTCATGGACGGTTGCCACGTGGGGTTCACATCTTTGTGAAGTTATATGAATATTAATACAACAAGATCCTTATGTAAATTGAGACCTCATTTGCTGGCCCGTTAATTCTATGAAGATTAATACTTTGTTGGTAAATAAGACGAAGATTTATGTGGGCGCGGATAATACGCATTGTGAAAGACGAGGAAGTACCAATACGATGTCGTATACAGTAAAACCCCGCTTTACGCGACCCCGTTATGCGCGGTTTCACTATAACGCGAAATTCAAATTTCGCGCTCAATTGCCCCGCATTACGTAGTCATCAACTTCCTATGGTTGCGAGAATTTCAGTTAACGCGATTTTTCCGGAACGTATCCCTCGCGTAAAGCGGGGCATTACTGTATATGGCCTAGGACAGGTAGGCGAACCTTTATGCATTAACGTGCCAATTTTTCTAAAGAAATGTTTAATGAGGTCATAGACGTGCCATCAAATAATTTTAACGTTGTGATTATTGAGAAAATAATAATAATAATAAATACTATCAACTCAAAACGTTTAATTTACTACAAAAAAAGGTATATTTGTTGTTTAATTACACGCATAATTAACCTACTTCACACTTTTTTCTTAGTGCATAATGAATAGGCATGTGGACAGATTTTGAAATTGCCTTCTATAATGCAGGTACGCGTCTAATATTACCGAAAAACACAATATTTCAGTAATAAACTAAGTATATTATTTATCGGTTTTAAATTATGCGGGAAAACGCTCATAGGCAGCATGTGACGTCACGGACCGATATACACGCAATTTGACGAACGAAGAAAACAAAATAACATTTATTAAATATATTTCGCGTGTTAAACATGAATTCCAAACTTTCCAAGAGTTGTGTAGAATTTATTAAACTATAAATAAAACTTTTGTCTTTATTTGATGCTAGAAACTCTTCCAACATAAACAAATCAATTCTCGCCAAATTTGAGCTATTTGAATTAATAAATCCTTGTTCCATTGTTGTCAATTGTTAGATAAATATTTTTTCATCAAACAGCGAACAAACAACGAGTTAACTAACTTGGATGATGTAAAAATTAAACAGAACACGTAGCTATCACGAAGTAAAACAACACAGCCCTTTCTTTGACACTGACATATTTACTGGGCCTTGACGTCATTCTCCCTGATTGGTGTTTCAATGAGCATGGCCGATTGCAGTATTTTGTACTTTTATTTTATTGAAAATCTTAATAATCTCAATTTAATTTACAAAATTGAGTAATTCATTGCAATACTTTTAACATGTTTTCTCACTAAAATCATTATTTCATCATTTTTTTAATAGTGTCCACACGCCTATTTCTGATCAGTGACATGACTAAAATATTGTGTCGCGTGCCATTGGTTCGCCATCCCTGGCCTAGGAACATTCTAATTGCTACTAATAAAAGTTGCGTTATAGAAGGAAGAAATATCTCATAGATGTTAATAGTCATGACTTCCTAGAGTTTTCTAGAAACTTTCCAAATAGCCTTGAAAGAGTGATTAACCATATTTACACAGATCTTTTCTAATTAACAACAGGAAACTAAGCGTATGTACTAAATGGGACATAAACCATAAATGAAGGTTGATAATTGAACAGCACTTCGCAGCTTGGTGCAAGCAAACAACGCGTATTCCAATAAAAAACGTATTGGCCGTGATATTTTTGCTAATTCTACAATTTGTGTTTTGAGGTTAAGATTGATCGACATGTTTATTGCTTTTATTGTTCTTGCTAACACAATACGACTTTATTCCGCTGTAAAGCCGATCTTCAATTTTTTATTACATGTATTTTCAAGCATCAGCGCCAGCAACCCAGTTTTAAATGTTAAATCAATATGTTACACATCTAAAAATTCTAAAATGTTGGGTTGCCAGTTTTTCCGTGTTCTAGGATCAATAAACGAATATTAAAATACATAATTACTTCTACCTACCCGCACACAAGGAACCTTTGTGAATTTTATTAAAATAACAAACCTAATATATATGTTTATCTATAGGTATTCATCTAAGAAACTAATAATAATAATATATATAAAGAAGAACAGAAGAAAAGAAAGAACAAAAGGGGACCTTATTACTAAACAGGCAATCAACCATAGGGTAGTAGATCAGGAAGTAAATAGTAGGGTGCAAATAAAAAATACATGTACAAAACTACTATATGTTCCATGGAAGACCTTTTCATTTGATTCTCACTAAAAAAGAATTCTTTAATTATGTATCATGTACACGGAATTTTATTATTATTATTGTACACGAAAATAAGCACCACTTAACACACCGATGTCACGTTAAAATAATTAAATACACCAACAACTCATACGTTAAACTCTTAACGGTTTATTTTGGGACGTCAAATGACACCTTTTACAGACTTTTAAGACGCTCCAAAAAGTATTTAATCCCATAACTAAATCTCAAAGTAAATAAATCTATTTCGATTCTTAATATAAACTACTTAAATATAATTAATTTAAAATACTTTTTGCAGGTTATTATTTTAGTATTTAATTTAATCCTATGTTTCGAAAGCTTTGCAGTAATAGTGTTGTAAAGTTTTACCTTAGTAATTATAACTAATAAAATTAATTGTAATAGGTATGTAGTACATTATCGTGAGGTATGAAAATATCTAAGGGATCTGTCAAGAAACATAACAAGTAATTTAGGTTTTAAAATATTGACTAATTACTTTATGAATTGGAATAAAATTAATTAAAAACAAAATCTAGTTTTTCAATACATTGTATATATACAATATTATCGTAGGTTTTGTATTATTATTTTTATTGAAGACACCTTTATGAACGTATGATTTAAGATGAACGATTCGAGTTTTAAGAGTTGACAACTTTCAAATAAAAATATCTTAAATTTAGACAGACAAACTGACAGTGTGACAGCTGTCGACCAATCATTATACAGTCTGTTACCGCGGAAAAGTAAATGAAGCGTCAAAAAATAACAATTTTCCCTCTGACTGTACTTTCATTGTAACAAATTATATTTCGTTTTTAGTTCCGCTCAATTAATTTTCGATTGCATTTTTCTGGCTTGTATTGTACTTGTGTACATGACATGACACGTGACTATGAAATATATTGAAGTAAATTTACTATTGTTAACAATTAAACATTAAAATTACTATTTTTTCCGTAGATATCGTAAAAATTAATTATTTCGCTAATCAGTGACGATAATATTTGTTTTGACAATATGGTTTTTTTTTTAAATTCCACACTTTTCGGTATTAAGTTTATTAACACTAGAACTACTAACCGGTCATTATGACCGGTTTCAAAAATTCTTCACAAGACTTTTATATACAACCATACTCGTTATTTTTTGTAAACCATTCTATTATTTACAATTCTACAATCAGTTTATTGAATTATATTTAATACTTTGCAAGCACAAGTCATCCGGTCATTTTGGCCGGTTGGTAGAAATAGATCATATTGACCGGCTCGTAGTTCTAGTGTTAATATTGTTCATATAATAAAAATAAATTTATTTTTTCGGATTTGAATCAGTTTTTTCCTGGTTTAAATGAGTGAGTTACGCTATAGGTATAATACAACATAAATGAAATATATTGACTTTTTTATAATTAAGAATGAATGATTAGGCATAAAAATGAATGCAAAACTTTAAAATTAATCATGTCAATAATTAAAAGACGTGAAATTGCTTCCATTTTGAATGGTTTTTTGAAACATAAATCTTTTATAAAGCGACCTTTTAAGCAATGAAGGCGCATCATCAAGGATAACTGCTTTTTTTAGGCAAAAGCAAACATCAATATTTCTTAAACCACAAATGCTGTTTGCGTCGTGCACCTGCCGTGTTTGAGGGTTATTCTTGAAATATTACCGATTGGAATCCGATCTATTTAAACTCAATTTATTTATTTTATTTATTTAAACTTAGTCTATTACAATAATATAATATTTAAACTAGCTTTATATAAACAATGAAAGAAGTAGAAAACAAAAAAAAAGTAAAAAATTATATAAACACTATTGTTCACGACGAACGATCCGTTTCCGTGGACCTTGTACCTCTCCTGGTGCCTGCTTCGCCTACCGCAAGCTCGTCCTGAGCTGATGAATAACCTGGGCTCCTCGCCTACCGAGGAACCACTACCTCAATTCAAACAACAATTCAGCGACAACTGACTCGTCAGCCCTCTGACGACTCTTTTATATGCTTTATTTTAAAACAATAAACATTCAAATTCCTTATTCCATATCTTAAATTTAAACATTGACAATTATCTTCTAAAATTTACTACTACAAAACCTAACCTACGTCCGTCAATGTTTCCTATCATTGACAACTATAAAGTATTAAACAATATTTAAAGAAGCAATTGTTTATTGTATGTTGTAGTTCGTTAGTATAATAATAGTTGTATTGAAAGAAAACACTATTCTAATTTTATGATATTAAATTGCGATTTTTTGTTCGTGATTTAGCAAAAAACAGCATTTGGGCTAGATAATGCGTAAGTCTATTCGCAGTAGATCGTATTCGTTTATAAATTTAAAATCGAATCAATACTAATTTATATTTTCTTTAAATTAAATCGTGTTGCAGAATAACCCTGTTGGCGGCAACCCAGTCCAAATCGATAGGAGATAGATCATAAAATGTTCTGTTTTAAGTAAGAGCCCATTAACGAAAACATTAAAACGAGGCACAGTGTAAATAAACTTGAAAACTTTAGATTTTTTTACATACTTCTGTACTAACTTAAAATTTTAGTAGACAGAAGTTAATAGTTACTTTGGTATTATTAGATAATTAAATTTTCGTATAGTTTAATTAAATAGTATAATAAAAAACTTTATTGAGTTTTTTAAAGTAGCGCTTAAAGGGAAATAAAAAGGCGCATTTTTTGACAGCTTTCTTTATTTGCCTAAAACTTTTATCGAAATACATATAGATTCACATACTCTGGCTCTAAATTGGCATATCCTATGATCTGGGTATAAGACTTGTGCTAGACCAGCGGTTCTCAAACTTTTTTGGCGAAGGAAAAAGCCTTAATATAATTATAAAAAAACTGATTTATATGTATTTATTAATAATCATATTACAACGTAATATTTAGTTGAAATATTTAGATGTAACCAACCTTATAATCTCCCTTTGGTAGGTATTTTTTGCAGTATTTTCCGCGGAACACCACTTTGAGAATGGCTGTGCTAGATAATACACATAACAAACACCCAGAACCAAAACAAATATCAATTTTCAATAAATCCAATATTTAATATGTCATGTTGTCTATAAACGTTATATCGCCTAATATTAATAAAATTTAAAAAATACATTTAACCTTTAACTACTGAGGTGGATTTAATTTCACGTAAACACTGACGTAGGGGCCTCAGAGACCCGTATATATTATGTGCTTGTATTTTTTAAATCTTTACGGTTTTTAGGGTTTAGTGTTTAATATTTAGCTACAGTTGATGTATTTAAATAAAATATATTTTTTTAATTTATTTGTATATAATTAACTATCATTTCAAAATTTAGAAAACACATTTTTTGTAAAAAATCACATGACATCATAAATCAGCAAAAATAAATAAAATTATTTTAAAAAATAATTCATAAATTTTATTTTCTCAAAATCTGAGAGGCTCCCACCTCAGCAGTTAAAGGTTAATAAAATCGATCTCAAAAATAATTTTAAAAACAATTTGAAATAAATAATAAACTAATTTACCTTTATTCATTCGACTTTTTGGCGATAGTCCAAAATAATTTTGATAAAATTTGAGTTCAATTTATACCTACTAGTTTTATATCGGTTTATTATTATATACATACATTTTAAACACGGCCATAAATATTTTTATTTATTTATTTAAAAACTTAGTACATCAGAACCAGGCGGGCTTAGCTTAGCATTTTCTACCAGCCAACCTTAAAATATTTATTAAGAAAAAAAAATGTGAAGGGATGGATACATAAATAAGATTACTATAACATATATAAAAAATATAACAACAGTAACATAATTTACATAGATACATATACATACGATATAAGTGTGATGTCAGGAATATCATCAGTTCAGGAATAGACGGTTCATTTGCGAAAACTACGCTACGTTCTATCCAGTCTATCATCACAAACTGTGGCATAAATAAGGAAATCATTTCCGATTATATTGCTGCATTACTCACGGGTTTAGGTTAGTACTAAAGATGCAGCGTGCAGCCAAAGATTGCATTTTTAAACCGGTTTCAAAAAAGCAAAAAACATTATGTTCCCTCCAAGAAAAACAAATACTTAATGGAAAATGAAACTCTTTTAAACAAAATAACTTAATAAAGACTAATAAAAATACAATTTATTGCAAAAAAAGCCATAATTTTTAATGATTGTATGTTTGTACGTAATTTTATTAAATATTAATTAAAATGCCATTATAATTGTAATAATATTATGACTAAAATAGATAGATTGTCGTACAAGGCCAAGAAGCAACCTAATAGGTGAATTTAACTCTATCTTATCAAAAGATAAAATCGCAATTCTATTAAATTATGATTCAAACTCACCTTTTTATAATCCAAATTAAAACACACTCAACAACTGTATAACAAAAGAAAACTTACACCATACATCCAAAAGGTTACGAAAAAACACAGAAACAGTTCAGTTGCACATAAGTAAAATCGTATCACATTTTGCACACAAACTAAAAAAAAATAAAACTCAGGTTCAAGACGTATTGTTCCCTGTGGAACAGCGACACACGTGAGCACAATACAATTTTGAAATCCAATGTTCTTTACTGCGAATTCTTATTTCGTTGCGTGACTATGCGCGACGTAATCTGACACACGCTACACACAACCAACCGGCACGAGAGCTGCCGAACGACTGATGTCAGAATAGCTCGGTCACTTGGTGAACGAGCAAAAAAGAGGGAATGAGTCGTGCGAGCGAGACAGACGATTGGGTCGAGTTGTGCGTGCGGCTCACTGGGGCTCTTTCGTTACCCCTACCTTTATTACTTCGTCGGGGGCGAAAATAGGTGTTATTATTACTTGGAATCTCAAACGTCGAGTTGCACCATGAAAGCTTTGTAATGCCGCCTCGGACAGATTTTTACTGAACTACTAATTACTGGATTGTTTCAACAAATACACTATTTGAAAAGTATGTTCTTTCTTAACCTAATATTTATTTTAAATTTATCGTCGATGTACATATAGTAGCATTTTCATAGTAATAAAGTTATTTTTATTACAATCACAATATAAAATTGCATTTTGATATAGATTCAATTATGTATAGAGACTCGTTTGTCATTTGAATTTAAGTATAAAAAAATTGTCATTGTTAAAAAATAAAAGGGCAAAGTACGATTGAATAAGATTTCATCCATTTGTCTTCACGTGTGAAATGTTCACAAAAGCCCCGGTTCCAATTTCATAATTCACAACAAAAGAGGCTATTCCCAAGACCGTCACCTATAGAAACTGATTTCGAACTTCCGTTTTCGACAATTTGCCTCAATAATTTGTGTGTGCTTGATTTATTACTTGATGGTTCCGTTTGCTGATTCCAATCACTTCCCTCTAACAATATTTGATTATGTTCACTTAATTTAGTATATCTAGATTGATCTATAAATTAGAATCCTTCATAGTACGGAACTTAACCACTCCGCCACAGAAACTGACAACTATGCGTACTATATTTTTATTTATAAGTACCTTCAAAATTTAGTGAATGTAACTTTTATAGTTTTTTTTATATTATCCCAGCATATGACCATACTCCGCCTTATGTTAAACTAGAGTGCGATCCATGAGCATAGACAACTGTTACCACAGACAGATGTCCGAGCGCAACAGTCGACCCCACTATGCCGGCTTGAGGAAGATAGTGCACTTGTTTTAATCATACGTTCACAGATAAAATACACTTAAAACTGTACGTCACGTTCTCTTTCATAAGAATCAATTCGTTAGCGTATTTCGTTCGTATTCCATTTAGTAGTCGATATCTCAGCTTTTTACTCGTTTTAGGGTTGTAAGTTGTAACCCCGATCGTTCCGCCATGCCATTCCGTATGATTTAGCAGACTAATGGACATGTTTTCCTCATTCACCAATTCTAGTCCTCGGTCTTTTGTCGTTCATTATATAAACATACTTATATTCTATGAAATATAGATTTTATCTACCTATCATAACAATATCCTTAAAAATTACATAAAAATTCGTTCTAGATTCTGCGTACACTTATACGTAGAACACACTTATACACACATTCATATTTACTTATGTTAAGATCTAAACCTAATTTTGTATTATTAAATATGTAATTTATTTATTTATAAAGCCTACCTACAAAATTACATTAGGACTACATATTATAAAAAGGACTACTATTATACAAACTAAATGAAATGTTAATTATAGGATAGGACGGCATGCTCAAGATGATAAAGGGATAGATAACACTTCTAATAAAATTACAAAAATACATAGTTTAGATGTTACACATTAATAAAAAAAAAACAAGAACCAAAAATCATAAAAATCAAAATCATAAACAATAAATGTCATTTTTAGTAGTTTCACAATAGATTTACTTTGCAATAAGCAAGAGTTTTTTTTGGTCAATTATTTTGCCGTATAGTGTCGCAAAATCACCCCCAAAAAGCGTGAAATATAAGTCGGAGACGAATAACCTGTTTTCTGTCACAAACTTAGAAGAAAGTAATTTTTTATCGTTCAACCGTGGCGCACTAGCCCCGCAGCTGTAGAACCATAGAATGTCGCTATTATTATCGATATTTATCTCGACATACGGGCCGCCGTATAAATTCGACATGCATTATTTATGCGCTGGGGGGTCCGGTGAATATTGAAATTATATGAAAACAGATATCTAGAGGTTATCTTTATGTTAAATCGCGGAGACAACTTATAAAAACAAAAATCAGTAATTCATTTAGTTTTAATATGCGACTAATAGACTATCTCTTACTGTTTAGGTAAATATGAAAGAGAGGAAACGAATATTACAATATTAGTATTAAAACAGTGCAGTTGTTGTAGATTAATTAATCACTGATACAGCTCGCCTTGTTTCCGATACAATTGAGAAGGGTCGATTAATAATTCCCAGTCCTTTGTAAGAGACCTTTTCTACGTTTTTACTGCTATACGAATCGAATTGAATAGTCCGCGTTCAGTCAAAATAATTGTATATTCACGTGTTCCGGATGTGGAATAAAAAGGGTCGTTTTTGCCGACGGACTATTTCGTACATCAAAACACCACTCATTATGTCTCATTGGCGCTCGATTCCTTTCGAAACTCGTAAAAACGAGACGAAACTGCGATATAAAAGAAATGGAGGATAAATATCGGGATGGGAAACTGGCATAAGGACTCCGAGAAATATGATAATATTATTCCTGGACAAGATGAAAAGAGCAGAATGGAACATAAAAAAGATTCCTTCAGTTAAGCAAAATTCAATAGCGTGTTAATTATTTGAACGTTAGAGGGATTTTGGGATCTTAAGAGGAAAGTCCACAAAGCACTTCCACGATGGAGTCTTGAAGAAAGTTTCTAATTATTAATTATACAATGTAACTTTCCTGAGATTGCCGACACATACGTATATTTATATTACAATTTAATATATATACATATTTATATAGGTATACAATTTGTCAAAGATGTCAAGTGAAATCTAATTAATGAAAAATAACATAGCATGGACCGAATGGCGTTTTTTTAAATATTATAAAACAAGTATATTGATAAATAAAAGAATAATAAAAAAAGATTATTGGTCCACTGGACCAATCCTCATAGTGTTCCAACTTTGTTTCCGGCGTCTCCTTTAGTATATTTAACTCAATGCATATAAAGGAAATTGGTAACACTAAAAGCTCGAATGGCGCCCAAAATACGTACTTAAAATAACAGAGTGTACAACATTGATCTTCCTGGCTACTTTAGATTGGAGAAGCGAGGCGTTCGAATGAAAGCCAAAGCGCCAGAAGCAGCTAAGCGCACCCGTCCGCTTTATTCCGTCCATTGTAGAAGATTTTAGACAATGGACCGAAGCCCTTTGATTCGCTGTACATTTTAACTTGTAGTGCCATTACCGGCGAATGGCATCCTCTCATTTGTCATTTTTATTTTTACGAAGTCTGATCCTTTTCATCAGGTCCGCTGGCGGTTATATAACCCGTGAACTTTTACAGACAAACATCATTTTTATTTTTCGTGTTTCCCGGCTCGCTCTGCGAATATGATAAATGAGCGTTGTTGATCTTTTACGGAGATTAGATATTTGGCGTGTTTTACGCACTTCCACTAGCTCGTTATGGTGAAAACATTGCTTATTCTTATTACGATGGGCGCATAAAGTCTTTTATGTTTTATACGAATGAAACAATGCCGGGAGCAATGCATGATTAAAAGTGCGGCGAAGAGTAATGTCTACGGTGTTTTTGTTTTATTACGTATTGTGGTTTTTTAATGGTATGAAACATGCCTCTATGTAATTATCTTTTATTATATTATAATACGTGGTGCTTTCACAAGGGGTTTCACATGATCCAGTCCAGTTGTATTTCTAAACCAATAAGATACCAATAAGAGTCTTTTAAGACTTGCCACTAGAAAAAGAAGATGTTTATTTGCGGTTTCAATTGTTTTATTTTGAAATAGAAGATTTGTCACTACACCTGTTATTTGAGTCGCAAAACATTTTATTACCAGCCGCTGATCGGTTTCTCGTATAACAAAGAAGGGACTCGATATTTTTATTACAACAGGGAAAATATTTTGCACGTCGTTCTGAAGGATCTTCTCGCATTTATTGTCGAAACTTATTGGCGTTGGGTTGTACGTTGATATTAGACGCGTGTTTTGATTTTGACAATTTATCCTGTTGTTTTCTTTTCTTTTTGACCTTCGTAAAGACCTTATATGTTATAACTATTTTCTAAGACATTACTTTATTGGCTATTAAATAAATACTAAGTATTCAAAGCTCATCTTAAGCTAATCTACTGAATATTAATATGAAATGAAAAGGCACTAAAGGCGTGCACTTGTTCATCGTTAAATTCTACCATGACTTCGGAAAGGTGTAGACGGGAAGAATACCACAAGAAACTCGTAAATCATAGCCTGTATATAAAATAATAATAAAAAAAACTGAATTTTAATTCAGAAAAAAAGTAAATAACAATTCATACATAGTATGGCAACCATATTACTGAAGGAATATCCTAAGGCAGCGGTTCTCAAACTTTTTTGGCGAAGGAAAAAGCCTTAATATGATTATAAAAAAACTGATTTATATGTATTTATGAATAATCATATTGCAATGTAATATTTAGTTGGAATATTTAGATGTAACCTTATAGGGTTACAGGGTATTAGGGAGATTCCCTTTGGTAGGTATTTTTTGCAGTATTTTAGTCCTAGGGTTCCGCGGAACACACTTTGAGAATGGCTGTCCTAAGGGAGTGATAGTGTTATAAGGGTTTGAGTATCATTAATAGAGTCCGTCCTTATTGTTAGATTTTTTAACTATATTTTCAGGTTAGGAGCTAGATTGTAATATGACCTTGGAAAATGTCAGGGGAGATTTATGATACCAGGAAAAGCACGTCACAGGCATATTGTCCTCAACTGCAACATTTCTATATAAGACCTTTCTCTATGAAAGTTACTTAATTGCTTGAATCACTATGGGAACAGGAGGCCACATCGCTAGAAGAGTGTGAAGCTGTCTTATGGCAAGAACATATATATTTGCGTCTACATTATAAGTGGGAGAAAATGTAGTTAAATTAACACATAAAAAGCATACAATAAAAGTTACAAATTAACCGCAACACAATACTGTTAGAATGTGGAAGTTGGAAGAAAATCGTCTCGTTGAGGACTCGATAAGGAGTTTTAATGAAGAGTCCATGTTCATTGTGTGAAGGTGTTGTATAATGAAAGTTTGTGTTCGTTAGCACCGAACGCTTTGTGCAATCTACTTTGCGGTGCACACCCGATGCGATAGTGCGACTATTTTCGTCTCCAATTTAGTTCTCTGATAGGTTCTCAACATATTCTACGTAGTTTTTGTATTGAAAAACAACTATAGCTTCCATATTTACGCCTGATGATTGCTATAGCCCCAATTTGTGACGTATTGATAATTAACTTGAAAGTTGCTGAAGAAATAATTTATTTTGACTAGGAATCGAAATCGGAACTACATAGTTCGGGTAACGACGCTATCATCGAGTCGTCATAGCGGAATTGTCTGAATTTACACCAGTGGGCTTATCACGAATTTTATTCTGGCTTTCGAACCGAGTTCGCTTCAAACGATTTGTATGGAAATTTGAGCAGCGCCACCGCGTGCGGATTTGGAACTACAATATTTTAGACAGTTTTTGTTAATTTTCGAACGTCTCGATCTTTCGTTCATTTGATAGATTACTGGTGCTCGTTAGTCGTTAGTAAAAATTCATGATCCCGATTGCTAACGGATCCGTTTTACTTGCGACAGCTCGATTCGAAAGCCAGACTAAATTCGTGATAAGCCCACAGTTGTCTTCGCTTTAATATTCCAATATACTTAGTTTATTAATCTATATATTGGATTCATTTCGTTGCTTATAGTGGAATTTAATTAGTTAATTCTCATAAAAGCATGATAGATATAAATAGGTTCCTTATATAGTTCTTCCGCATCACTTTGCACCGCTACCATATTCGTATTATAATTCCAATTTGAAGGAGAACTTTGAAGATGCTCAAACAGTTCCTACGTAGTTCATAGCTACCAAGTTACCAATAATTAATTTATGTTAATGAAATCTATTTCGCGTAAATTCGTTACAATCACTCGGAAATTTCCGCTTCCGATCATAGTTATTAAGTTGTGTGAAAATTATGTTTTAGCTGTTTAGATTATTATAGTTTAAAATAGAAGATACTACGTGCAATTACAGCTTGATTCAAAAAATTCGGAACAACTAATACGACATTTCAATGCAACATAACTAACAATGTAATAGAAATATAAATAATATCTATAATAAATTTAATTTTAATGAATTGTACAATTCAACAGTTTGTTACGCAAATGTTAAGAAATATTGTTTTCAATTTTGTACTGATAAAAAACTTTATTATTGGCATTTGTTTTTGATTCTATTTATTTATTGGGTCCATAAAGAGGACTCTACAACTAGACTTGGGTTTAATATCACACTAAGAATTATAATAATCTAATTGTAGGCTCCTTGCACAGTGAACACTGTATGCGCAACATTAGAATGAACAAGGTTACGTTACATTTTAAACATATTTTAAAAATTCATTAAAACTATTTAGAATTAAATAAAAATATATAGTTGTTTTTAGCTTAGCTTATGGATTGCACAACTTTAAGCAAAGGGCTAAAATACTCCAAAAAATACCTACCAAAGGGAGATTATAAGGTTACATCTAAATATTCCAACTAAATATTACATAATATTACATTGCAATATGATTATTCATAAATACATATAAATCAGTTTTTTTATAATTATATTAAGGCTTTTTGCTTGGCCAAAAAAGTTTGAGAACCGCTGGTGTAGTCATACATCTGGGTATCAAACACTGAGTAAAATACTATCCTATTTGTTTGCTGGTAATCAAAACAATCAGTAGTATTTATCCAAAAATTACCAAAAATCGTGAAACACTTACACGACTTGAAACTTAACCATGACCGAAAGATACATTCGTTAATAGGTCAATGAAACTTTTACCCCAATTTGCCAGTCAAATTCAATTTGACATTTAGCAAAACAGTTCCGTTGGAAATTTTCGCCAATTGAAGCGTAATAAGCTTCTATAATTATGTCGATGGATTTGTGTATTTCCTCGTGGCTAGGTTCTATACTTTGGAACTTGAATTATAATAGAATTAGTTTTGCCAGCGGCTTCGCTCGCGTTAAGAAGTATTATTATTAATTAGGTTCGTTCCATTAGGTACTGATAGGTTCAAACTAATACATCCTATTTAAGCAGACGTCTTCATCATAGTAGCTCCAATCTTTAATTTCAGTTCAATCAGTCGAAAATCTAAGAAGATTTATAAAAACTTTCATCCCCTATTTTATCCCCTTGGGGGTAGAATTGATCAAAATCCTTTCTTAGCGGATGCCTATGTCATAACATCTACCTGCATGCCAAATTTCAGCCCGATCCGTCCAGTGGTTTGGGCTGTGCGTTGATAGAACTAAGTCAGTCACCTTTGAGTTATATATATTTAGATTGATTCAATCTAAAATTATATTGGAATCTAATAATACTATTTCGATTTTCGCTCGGAATAATTTTTTTTTCGTAATTTGTTTATGTACTACAAATAAGGTATTTTACTCGTAGCAAAGATTATCATAATTTGGAATCAGTACATGATAAGTGAATGCATATGCATTTAGTTTTTCTCACTAATATTCCTTTAACAGTACACCATACAGTAAGTAGAAATTCTTACTTACATATGCCTTCAAAAAAGTATGGGGTATTTTTTAAAATAGTTTTACTGATTATATTTTTGAATTTAGAATAGAATAGAATTAAAGTCATGATGTAAAGTTTTGAGTAAAACAAACAAGAATTCCGTTCAAAATACGCTTCGAAACATCCAACAAACAGATTGGCTCTACGGGAAAAACCATCTCTAAAAGCCGCGGTTGCCTTTCAAAATAAATCAAAGGAGTATAAAGGTTCTGTAAGGGTACGCATTCACTGTACCTACCTGCCATTGAGACGCGCAGTCTGTCCTTTATATAAGAAAACAATAGATTCGGGTCTGCTAACAATAGTTCGCAAGTTAACACCTTTATAGATATTGCTTTTGAAATAACAAAGTACATTTGTGTTTACTTGAAGTTGGACATTTGTCTATTTATAATTGGGATTGCCTAAATCAGCCATTCTCAAAGTGGTGTTCCGCGGAACCCTAGGGCTAAAATACTGCAAAAAATACCTACCAAAGGGAGATTATAAGGTTACATCTAAATATTCCAACTAAATATTACATTGCAATATGATTCATAAATACATATAAATCAGTTTTTTGTAATTATATTAAGGCTTTTTCCTTCGCCAAAAAAGTTTGAGAACCGCTGGCCTAAAGTATTCTTTACTAATACTGTTTTAAGACCCAAGATCTGCCAAACAATTAATAGGATTTTCTTTCCCTTATCACGTTAAGCAATATTATTGTGAACATTTTGATCAGGTAGTTGAACTTCTTATTTAAATGTGACTCGGTACAGAGCGTTTGTGTTTTGTTCTCTTTTTTAAACTCATAATTGTCAATATTGATAGGACTGTGGTATTGTCAATTATATATGATTACGTCACTTATTAAGGTCTTTTTAATATGGTAGGATCTACAACATCACAATTTTACAGGAGAGCGATCAATATATATATATATATATATATATATATATATATAATAAGCATCTATTTTAAACTAGTAGACAGACTGTTAATACGACCTAGCTGACCTAGACCTAGCATAAGGCTCATATTTTGTAAATATCAAATCTTTCATATTTTGTATATCTTGAAATCATTTATGTATTTTAAACTAGTAGACAGACTGTTAATACGACCTAGCTGACCTAGACCTAGCATAAGGCTCATATTTTGTAAATATCAAATCTTTAAGCATCTATTTTAAACTAGTAGACAGACTGTTAATACGACCTAGCTGACCTAGACCTAGCATAAGGCTCATATTTTGTAAATATCAAATCTTTAAGCATCTATTTTAAACTAGTAGACAGACTGTTAATACGACCTATGACCTAGACCTAGCATAAGGCTCATATTTTGTAAATATCAAATCTTTAAGCATCTATTTTAAACTAGTAGACAGACTGTTAATACGACCTAGCTGACCTAGACCTAGCATAAGGCTCATATTTTGTAAATATCAAATCTTTAAGCATCTATTTTAAACTAGTAGAGTCAGACTGTTAATACGACCTAGCTGACCTAGACCTAGCATAAGGCTCATATTTTGTAAATATCAAATCTTTAAGCATCTATTTTAAACTAGTAGACAGACTGTTAATACGACCTAGCTGACCTAGACCTAGCATAAGGCTCATATTTTGTAAATATCAAATCTTTAAGCATCTATTTTAAACTAGTAGTCAGACTGTTAATACGACCTAGCTGACCTAGACCTAGCATAAGGCTCATATTTTGTAAATATCAAATCTTTAAGCATCTATTTTAAACTAGTAGACAGACTGTTAATACGACCTAGCTGACCTAGACCTAGCATAAGGCTCATATTTTGTAAATATCAAATCTTTAAGCATCTATTTTAAACTAGTAGACAGACTGTTAATACGACCTAGCTGACCTAGACCTAGCATAAGGCTCATATTTTGTAAATATCAAATCTTTAAGCATCTATTTTAAACTAGTAGTCAGACTGTTAATACGACCTAGCTGACCTAGACCTAGCATAAGGCTCATATTTTGTAAATATCAAATCTTTAAGCATCTATTTTAAACTAGTAGACAGACTGTTAATACGACCTAGCTGACCTAGACCTAGCATAAGGCTCATATTTTGTAAATATCAAATCTTTAAGCATCTATTTTAAACTAGTAGTCAGACTGTTAATACGACCTAGCTGACCTAGACCTAGCATAAGGCTCATATTTTGTAAATATCAAATCTTTAAGCATCTATTTTAAACTAGTAGACAGACTGTTAATACGACCAGTTTTAAGTGTATGTATTGCCAAGTCACATAGTCGCATTTCGGAGTTAAATTTGAAGTAGTCAGAGTATAATTTGTGCTAAAGCAATTGGAAAGACTTCGTGTATTTTATAAATTTTGATTATTTTAATCCGATTAAAATAGTTTATACCAAGATAGTAAGCCGCAAAAGACTTAATTTAATGACATTATGCTAATGGATAACTTAAGGAAACATTACACATTGTTTCAATTAATGATCACTATGAATGTGTCTTTGAAAATTTTGGTATATAGTTTTTTTTTGGTAGAGAGCAGCCATTCTCAAAGTGTGTTCCGTGGAACCCTAGGGCTAAAATACTGCAAAAAATACCTACCAAAGGGAGATTATAAGGTCACATCTAAATATTCCAACTAAATATTACGTAATGTTACATTGCAATATGATTATTCATAAATACATATAAATCAGTTTTTTATAATTATATTAGCGATTTTTGCTTCGCCAAAAAAGTTTGAGAACCGCTGGTATAGAGGTATTAACGGTTAAAGTGTGCATTTATTTTAGGAGGAAGTCGCAATAACGACATAATTTTTTTTTTATATCGAACAAGCCTTAAATCCAATAAAAAAAGTTATTTACACGTTATGAAAAAAATATTTTTATTCAAGAAAGAAATAACGAAATTTAATAAAACCTTTCGCAAAATTAATATCAATGAAGATCGAAATCCGTCAAAAGGGCGATAAAATTGCCTTAATTAAATATGTTATTTTCCACAGTTACTGAAATATAATTTTTAATTTCAATTTTATACTTTTACTAAGAGCTTCAATTTCAACAAGATCATGGTGATATCCTTTTTTAAATATATATTAATTTATATATCTATGTATGGGATACTATAAAAGATGCAATTCAAAATTTTATGTTTCCATTGAAAACATTTCAAAGCTACTTTTTGTAAACTTGCTTGTCCTATTTCTATAGACTTTGTACAATCAAGGTACCATACCATCTCCAAGTGTTGTCAATAGCAAACTGAAAATTTGTACACCATTACAAGCAACAATGCCTTTTGGGCTTTAGAGAGACACGAAAATATACAATTTTATACGATTTTCTTTGTTTCAAAGGTAATTTATTTTTGTTACTATTTGTAGACAAATAATAGGAGTTGACATGGCGCACTTCTCTCGCTATACAGAGTTACTTCTAATTTGATTCCGAAACTACTAGGTCACTTCACGGATGCCACTGTAACGGCAGATTGGGGAAATATCCTTTTTTAAAATAAACTAAATATAATACAAAAATTTGGAGTAAAAAGAGCTAAAGCAAACATTGTTTAAGCACATATAAGTTATATAACTGATTAATAGTTATTTTTAGTACAAGTTCCTTTGTCTTTTGAACAAATAGAACATGCTTGTCTTTGAAGAATTTTTTCTTCGTTATTTACAAAGAAAAACATACCTCATTTGTTTATTTCAACATGAACGTATTTTGTAGTAATAATAATAAATAGGTTCTTAAACAATATGCCTACACACAACGAAGTTATTATTTTGAAAGTATGAGCGAGATATTTACTTGAGCTAACCCAAAACTAAAAGGCAATTTAACTTTTTCAAGAGCCTGAATGAGATTGTCAGAAACTATGATTCGGATGAGAGATTCAATTTGAAGGGGTGATTCTTGTCTTTAGCTATTTATTCTTGGATATTATAGCGACTATAAGTATACAATTATAAGTAGCTTACATAGACTTGATAAAAAAACAATTGAAAATATTGAATATCATATAAATTGCACAATGTTCAATATTATTCTTAGTTATCGTGCGTTTTCTTGTCGCCTTCGCTATAATGAGTTAACGCGAGTTACGTGAGCATAAATGATGCAATTTTAATTTTAGTATTCTAATACAAGATAAATTCCGTAGATCGATTCTATTATAATCTAATAATAATACCTAAAGCAACATTCTTATCCTATCGGATGAAAATTCACACATATTTATTCAAACAAATCCTTTTTCTATTACCCTCATTAAACCTAGCAAAAACTCTCGAATAAATACGCGCGCGCTGTGCTACTCTTGTTGTCACTCTGTCAGTGCGTGTGTGTGTGCAAGCAAAACTAAAATTAATACCAAGGCAGGTGACGTTCACGAATCGGAATAAAGAGACTAATATAGTGTTATCGAAGAAAACTCAGAACCGAACTTTTGCATGTGTTGAGATAACAGCAATTGAACCAGCGACATCAAAACGATGGGCAAAGCATTTTCGGTTCGTGCAGGTAGGTCTCCTTTCTACTCCTAACACTTATTTTCTTAACAATGTCAATAACTTTTAAGACAGTATACATATATGAAAGGTAGGGAGAAGCATGTACGATTACTTCGCTGATTATCGTGTTAGATTTACTATAAGACAGTTCACGTATTTGTATTTAAAACAAAAGCTATCTGTCATCGCCTTCATTTAACTCAAGACGTGATAGTGGTCAATTTAACACTATAACTACCAGCCGGTCAAAATGACCGAATGACTTGTGCTTGTAAAGTATTAAATATAATTCAAAAAATTTTGTTGTTGAATTATAAAAAATAACGAGTAAGGTTTTACATAAAAGAATTGTGAAGAATTTTTGATACTAGTATATAATCGGATATTGACCGATTGGTAGTTGTAGTGTTAAATTTAATGATATAATTAATGTTTTAATATAGGAAATGTCAAAAGTATATAGGCAATATAAGTAGTAATATAGTATCTTATTGTAATAGTACATTCCAACTCTTTCCTCTCGGGCGTCTATCAATAGGAAATTTAGATGAAAAACTTTCCGGAACCGGATATGACAGAAAGATTTATACGTCGTACTTGTACTTTTGTGACAGGGTGACCATAAGTTACTTTTTTACCGATCCATATATATAGATTTTTTTTTAAATTTTTTTTTCTAATCAAATTTTGATAGTAATGCTAGATTTTATATTAATAAAAACTAGTACATATATTTTATGCTGTTCCGATAGTACACGCTCTTTAAGATTAATAATAATATTTCAAATTTAGAATCACCTAAAATTCTAATTAGAAAGGTAAGTAAATAAATGCTTTAGAGCATTGGGTCACCCTACAAATGGTGTTAGGTACAACATAGGTATGTATGTGGGAGGGTCGCGCCGGCTTTCTTTTATTGTCGCTGTTCAAACTTTGCCAACTAAATCCTTTATTAGGGAAACTCCTTATCCCAGATTTGAAGGTTGAATAAGGTGCTGATAGCTATCTGGAGGTGTAAAATATAGGTAATTTTCAGAACTAAAAGAAGCGAATATATATTTTCCTTTTTATTTTTCAATCGTATTTCTCAATTTAAAAAATTTTCAAAATAATTTTATTTATTATTTTTGATTATTGCATTTTTTGTAAATATAATATATATGTAAAATTGTTGATTATAATATTTTAAATGTCTTGTTACAATTATTTTTGTATATATTATAATTGAATTCAAATCACATTTGGTTTTGTTAAAACACATTTAAGATTTTACAATAAAATAATAACTAAATTAATAAAAATATTACTGTATTTTTTCAGTAGGTACTATACTTTTATCTATTTTGAATCCCATAAATAATGCAAATTATAGTCACAACCATGAACTAAGAGAATTATAAACGAATGCAAGATAAAGTAAGCGCCTTATACTCGTACACGTTGCATATACAATAGACAGAGTTTGGACAGCCCCGGTTACTTTGCATGATGTGATGGAGTCTTTAATTGAAAATGAAAAGCAAACTTTGAACGCCCGCCTCCTTGTTCATTACCGGCCTTAATCCGAGAGACATAAGTTCTATTAAATATTCATTTGTACTTAATTCCTGTCTGTCATAGATTATGTTAATTCTAGATGAGATTTTTTTCCAATTTAAAAAAAAAAGTGTTTTTATTTTATTTTATTGATGGCCGCTTGATGTTAAGCTATGTCCGCGTTCAACAGTCGACTCCACTATGCCGGCTTGAGGAGAAGAATGTGCGCTGTTTAAATCAACAGGGCACACTCCTCTCGTTATCTCGGCTACTTCCAAGCTGATCCCGAAAGACTACTAGGTCACTTCACGGGTGTTGTGAAAGTGGTGGTACTTCCCCAGGACGGCATACTGGGCTAATGTTTACTTAATAATATTGGCTTTAATTTATTTTATATTGGTATTTAATAAACATCAGAGCGAGTTTGGACACAGGTAGGACCAGTCCATATAAATTTCTCATTAAATTTTATTCTTTGAAAATTTCATTGGTTTTTCTACATTATCTTCTCAATCTTATTCCTATATCCGTTATATGTATATGTATGTATATATATCTATTGGAAATTATCAGTCGTCTGCGAATTGATTGCATTCATAATGAAGGAGTGAATTCTTTACGTAAATTGAAATTGTTCAATTTTCAGGATTGAGTTTTTGTAATTGAATTAGGTGGAACGAGAAATGGAGTTTCAGAAACTTGTGTTATTTGAGTATATTATACTAGCGACATCTGTAGGTGACATTGTCTTTATAAGAGTCCTGGACAAAAGTCAAATATGTATTAGAGTAAACTTAGTAAATATCTAGCAAATAGTTAAACGTGGTATAAGAGAATGGGAAGATAGCTACGATGTACTGGTGGATCTTCCTTTGAGTCAAAAGGAAGGCGTTATTGGTCTAACACGATCGCCGGGGGCCGACGGTGTGGGGGTTCACGGGCCCATTGCTTAACACGATTCGTGAGAAAACATTTATTACGTTTGTTTAATTAAAAGTAATATTATTAATTAGACAGATAACCAATAATTATTAGTGTAAATTGACACAAATTAGCTATTAATATTTCAAACAATATTTTAAAAGAATTAATTCTTGTTTATTTCAAATATTGCATGTCGTAACGCGTGTGATAATGGAAACAAATAATTTCTCCTACACTATATAAGGCGGAGACATAAATTTGCCGACGGCTACACCATGTCTGATTCTCATGCGACCTGCCGTTGTCGTGTCGTGATCGAACCGTTAGCGGACGGACGCGGACGCCCTGGCCTATGCAAATATGCGACCCTGATTTAGGGGTGCTACCTACACCTATTTCATTAAACAACTAACTTATAATAAAAATATAATATATTTGCGAAACAATATGGTATTATTTTGTCTTCCTATTTTAATAATTAAATTTGTACCGTTATTTTTTAGTATAACATAAAGCAAATTAAGTATTGAAAGTAGACCATTACATAATAGGTAATAAAAAAAAAATAAAAAAATTTAATATATTTTTGCGAACCCTACTTCAAAGGAACCCCAAAGCGTTTATTTATCGCTGTCGATAGTTTTCATAAATAAACTTAAGATAAAGTTGGTCTTAACTTAAAATAATGTAAGTTTACATTATACTTAAAAAAAAGTAATGCGAGAAGCAATATCAATCTTAATGTTGCGCATGCGTCGAATACGACCTAATACCAATAAAAACACATGCAAAAATTTATTAAACTAAATTCGTTATAAAACTAAAATCGTATTTTGTTTTAAAACAACAAATAAAACAATTGAATTGAATAAATGGAGTAATTCATTTTTTATATCGATACGAAAAAAGTAAATTCTAATTCGGGACGAGTTTATTTTGAATACAAACACGTCACGTACGCTTTGACCCATTTGTGTCCTGGCTGAAGCTGTAAGCAGAGGACACTTGTGATGGCAATTTTGAAATATTAGGTAATAAATTAACGATTGCTTTTTTTTTAACTTATTTACTTTTAGTAAATGGGCTCCAATAGAGCGCTTTTACTCGTCAATACAAATATAAATGAAATAAATTTATTAATTTAACAATTATCAATTTGATTTAGCTGTTGTATACTGGCTAAGTCCACTTACATACTAATGATTTTTATAGGTTCTTTATAGATAGTAATATTAATTTAAATTCATCACCATGTAATGCTTAGTCTAACATATATGGCAATGTCGCTAGCATACTTAAACTAAGGAGTACATAAACTTAAGTATTTATAT
Source organism: Tineola bisselliella (assembly GCA_028551675.1). Taxonomy (NCBI): domain Eukaryota; kingdom Metazoa; phylum Arthropoda; class Insecta; order Lepidoptera; family Tineidae; genus Tineola; species Tineola bisselliella. The sequence continues at coordinate 30,030 of JAPWLS010002529.1, forward strand.
ATTATGTGAAAGAATGTTATTTATGATAATTCTGCGAGTAAAAGTGTTTTTGGACCTCACATACTAAAGTAAATAAATACAATTTAAATCAATTCCCTATCCAAAAAAAACTGATTTTTATTTTAGACAATCTTACTATGTTCCCTTTACAATATTTACTTATATTCTTACTAGAGGATAAATTTAAAATGTGACCTAAAAAGTTGTCCCCAGAAATACAGTGAAAATTCCTCCGGTTAGTACAATTAGATTAGCGGGCAGGTAACGTTTGTGGAACCGCTAAATAATTGGTACCACTACGTTATATTAGTCGTAATCAAATTTCCAGATTTGCACAATTCTCTCTATTATACTATGCATTTTAGAATACAAAATTGGTTAAGCTATTCGTTGACGAATTGTACGGTTGGCAAAACAACTTTTATTTGGCGATTTGTTTTATTCTCTTTAACTAAAACTAGATTGGACGTAGACTAATTGTGATCTAAACGCATTCGAATATTCTAGAAGCACTAAGTGAGAAGCAGAAATAATTTTCACTTTATATTATTACAGATTAAAAATAATAATAATAAAATTTTTTAATACACAAAAATCATAGATAGTTAAAATTAATTACATAAAATAATAAATAATATATATACTTCAATACACAAAAAAAAAGTTGTAGCCGACTTATATAAGGAAAAACTTGAGATATGACACTTGTTACGATTTACCTGTGAAATTCTCAGATGATGTCCCTTTCAGATCTGAACAAAATACACTTACGAATTAGTACCATATTATTTATGTTGTCAAGTTACTTCGAGAATTATTCATTATTTTAATGCCGATTATATAAAGTTTTTTTTTTGCTTGCAATTAATTAATAAAGTTAAGTTACCTATATATGGCTATGTGCCAGAAGTTCCAAAGTTATTGCGAGCGAATATTGAGTGGTTCCCAAACTAAAATATGTTAATAAATAGAAGTAGTTCCGCGACTCGCTACTAAGGAATCTTCGAGCATTACCCACATTTATACCCCCATTTTTCTACAGCCAAGAGGTGGGTCTCGAAATTAGAAATTTTTGTTAGATGTATCAGAGTTCAGTCAACTTTGAGAACCTCTGCTATATGCGACTTCAAATCTTTTGAACGTCGAAATAAATCTTTTAATTTTTAGTTGAATATATATGTATATAGCTACGTTATATATATAATATGGATACTAGTGTCCATTCCCACAGCATACTTAGCAGAAAGGTGTCAATTGAACACCGAATATCATATATAATTGATGATTACTAACTAGTGAGTAAAGGAACTATTATAGTTGAAACTTTAATGACAAAGCTTTAGAGTTTAAAATTATTAGTTTATACTGTTCTGTTTGCATGTAAAAACTTGAGAAGTTTTGAAGTGATGACATGACATGTTGATTGTATGCTATGACTTCTCACACAATACAGGATGTTCTTATTTTTTAGGGATTATTAACATTGTAATTGTATTTTAATATCATACTGGCGCGTTAGTTTGTTTCTCTAGTTGTCTCGGATTTCTAATTGAAACCAAAATTTTTAGTCTTCATAATGCTGATTCGATAAGAAAAATTACCATCCTTCTTGTCACGTCTCAGAAATGGCAACCTGTTTGTCCTTAAGGGCGCATATTTTACAAATCTGTCCACATGCCTATTCTAAACTCAACTGACTACTTGCTGTATATCGCCGTTGACAAGAGTAAGTAAATCGCTCTGGCTATCATACATTTACATTAGTCCAGCGAGGGCTCATTAAAAATCGAACGGTTGCGCCATGGCTAATAACTAATACCTAAGACTAATAACTGTCATCAGTAGTGCTATTCATTTAAAAAAAGTCATAAAAACCGTCGAATTAATGTGAATGTTTTAATCATCCTGTAGATATAAAGTAAAAGTGTTTATAAAGAATACTTAAGTAAACAGGAGTTATAGACACTTGACATATTAAATTGAAAATGTTTTCAATTATTTATAGTTCCATTTGAAACATTTTAACCTAAATTCAATTATCTGTATTTAAAGGTTTAAAATACTTTTAATATGTCGTAGTTTGTGAGAAATTAATTGTATTTTTTTTATTGTTGGACACGACAAGTGACCTCCAGTGGCCTGATGTAAAGCTGCACTGGAGGTCCATGAGCGCTGACATTGGGAAACCAAGTATTTCCAGTCGTAATCACTATGCCGGCCCCAAATCGCTTGAAGGATCATAAATTATAAGATTATTATTTAATTTATTTATTAAATATTAACTAAATTAAAACACTTTACGGTGCTTACTAATTACTATCGTATTTGTTTTGATATATGTAAACATTTCGTAAGCTTTGCAGCCAGCCAGCAGCTGCGGTGAAACTGAAATATTTGATATAAGAATAATAGAATAACTTGTGCTATAGGTATATTTCTTTCGATCTGTTATCCTATTTAAAAAAAAGCGTTTGTTTTCTCAGACATAGTAGAATGCGAAAGTTGTTATATTGTTAACATTGAGGCTAAGGTTGACCATTGTTACCGCAATTACAATATCAGTTTGCTTATAATATATCCGCATATAATCCCTACTAATATTATAAATGTGAATGTGAGTTTGTTTGTTACGTTTTCACGCAACAACTACTTAACCGATCATCATGAAACTTTATACACATATTTTTGGAGGTACTAGAATTTTTATTAAAAAAAATATTATTTTTTACTATTGAAATCATATCTGATATTTATTTAATGACTTAAATGCGAGCGAAGTCGCGAGTAAGAGCTAGTATAATATATTTGGATAATAAATAAACAATAATAATTATTCGTGATGTTAACACTAGACTCGTAAAACCAGATACAGCTGCAACCATGTTCGAGGTTTACATTATTAGGAATAGCAAGGTTACAGGCCTACAATAAAAATGACCATCTAGGTTCTAAAGAAAGGAAATACTAATTTTTATAATTATTTTATACTAATAACAAATGCCTTTAAAATATATTTTTTATTGCTCAATACTATTTCAGTACAATTAACAGAATATATTATATCTATACTAATATAATAAAGAGGAAACATTTGATTGTTTGTATGTATTGAATAGGCTCCGAAATTACTGGACCGATTTGAAAAATTCTTACACCATTAGAATCCTACATTATCCCTGATGAACATAGGCTATAGAATATTTTCAAAAACGTTTGGGATCCGTATGAAAACTTCAATAATGTAACCCAAAGTGTGAAAAAAACATTATATTGCGTACGCTGTGGAAATTATTGACAATACAGCAAAGTGATGTACTATAGTTTTATAGGAGACATCAATTCCTACAAAAAAGTCTGCGATACGGTATGTCTAACTATTACAGTTATGTCACAATAACTACTTTTTCATGTTAAAATTTAAACTTCATAGTACGTTATATCTTCATTATTACGCGAACGAAGTCGCTGGCAACAGCTAGTTCAATATAAAAAAACAATTGATTACTTTATTTTAAAACAAAACACAAATTTAAAATAATTTAGATCTCCTATTTTCTGTTATAATTCCAAACTGTATCGAGTTTTCCAAGCTCGATATTCAACGCCAAAACTCGTAAAGTATCAGATGATCCTTACTATCTATCGATATTTTTTTTTACTACGTACATCCCTACCACATTAGACGCTATACTTTTTTAAAATAGAACTTTGAATTTAGAGTTCTATTTACGGCGTTTTTAAGTGTAAAATTTGAGTGAAAACGTAGTGTAACTCGTAATGTGTGTATCCATATGAAATGAAAGTCCGATATGAATTTGCACAGTGCATTCACGGAGCTGAGTTATCGATATTAAAAGACAGATATTGAAATGGTCAGTTGGCGCACATTTTACAGTTGTATGCTTCTCTTTTTATAGTAATATTTTATTTACATTGAATATGGTTTTTGTATGTGACATTTTTTATGTTAGTGTTGTGGTATTTAATATATAACTTTTTTTTTAAAATAAAACCAGCGATTCATTGTTAGCAAATATTATATATACTAATATTAGTATGTATTATTAAATAATTATAAATACAGGAACAAATGAAGAAAAAAAAACAATCGAACATCAATTAGTTTGTGTAACCAATATTTTAGTTGATTTATATGTACTAGTATCTAGATAAGTACTATATTGAGTTCACAGAGATCAGTGACGTTTGCCTTGTAAAGTCACCATAGCGTAGGTGTCCACTAATATTTGTGTGTGATAACAGATAGACCACTCTTTATATAATACAAGCTTCGCTCGCATTTAAGTCATTAAATAAGTATTAAATAATTAGAAACTATAGTAAAATAATATACATATTTTTAAATGAAAAGTACCCTATGTTACTTCTAGTACCTCCATAAATATGTGTACAAAGTTTCATGAAGATCGGTTAAATAGTTGTTGCGTGACAACGTAACAAACAAACTCACATTCACATTTATAATATTAGTAAGGATAAAGCGGAGACATATAGTATGCCAGGCGCAGTTACAATACGTACAATTTCCTCTCAAACCTTATTTGGAAAATTCATACGCGCGGTAATGTTTCTATGTTTGAGTATCCCATCGATTTCTTGTTCGAAAACAAATGTTTATTCTTAACAGTAAATATGTGTACAAGTTATAGAAACTGTGATTTTTATGCTCTGTATTACTCTTTGTTAATTTATATTTAGTACAAAAATAATACGATATTAACTCATGGTGGCGTAGTTAAGATATTCACATTCATAAAATTAAAATAAAGGCAGGCATGTCGCATATCTCATTAATCACTATTAATACACTAAAATAATGTGGTTTGGATTCCATATCACCCCTCACCGTCGATTATTCGATCACATTCGGCAATTTTTAGTAATAATTTAAAATAATACATACAGTCCTTATTCTGGATCCGTTTCAGTAACTAAAAAGGTCTCTCTTCTCATATAGATAGGTTAAACCTCTTTTCAGACATAATCTCCTAATAATGATACCTATTAATAAAACATTTACCAACTAAAAATAGAATAGAAACTACAAAAATATATTGCTTAATATTTTTGGTAAAAAGTAATCCCTAATAATGTTTTTCCCCAAATATGTTATGTTCATTGTTTTGGAAAAAAAAACCTATTCCTTCATGGTGAAAGGTCGTTTCGCAATCGCCCGTGCGTTGACAGATCAAAAGGAAATATATACACGACCTTACAATTTCGATATTATTATAATTTAAATGTACTAATTATAAATATGTGTATAATAAAAAGAAAATAATAAGAAATTTTAAAAAGAATATTATCTTTCTTCCTAGTATTTACGTATATATGTATTATAGTATTATTATTGTCATTATTAGTTTATGTATGTATCTATGTAACATGGTGTGTATTGTGTGTAGTTCATATGTTTATCTACATTTGCATCTATTTGTACCTCCGGCTATTTCTCTTCTGCATTGCTCTACATCTCAAAGTTGGTTGCCTGGAAGAGATCGCTTACTGTATTTTACTTTATTATTAAGTTGTAAATAAATAAATAACTAGATTTATTCAAAAAGTGGGGTTACCCATCCCAAGTCACACATACATCACAATAATTTTAAAACAATTGAATATTAGTGTTTTCTTTTCTTATCTTTTAAAATTGTATTATATTATGTATGTATCGTGTTATAATTGTTTATTTGTTGATAATAATACAAGCCCCAATTAACCCATATATGCTTGTCTTGTGTAACATTTGGAACTAACACTAAACACGTATGTGTATCAGGTGTATGAATCCGCGGTTTTAAAGTCAATGCTAAAAATCAGGTACACGTTTTAAAAATTTCTCAGACATGTGCCATTGCAGTTGTCTCCCGAGTACCCCCTCGAGGGTTCTGCTGCGTTATGATAGTGGTACGTGCATTGTCACTGTTGCAGAAGTTCGCTCGTAAAACGCTTGTTCAACTGAATAATGACGGTGTCTAACGAGCGTCTGTTTTGTTTATACCGTTACATTGCTAAGAACACATCTTTTGTTTAAAAATAAATGCATTCACGAAACAAAAATACTAATTTTGTGGTTTTATCGGTGACTTCAAAATTAATAAAAATATAATAATAGAATTAGTACAAATCTACTAAAATGCAATGATAATTACATGAAATGCACGGAGCCATTATGCCATGTACAATACAACAATATGTTTATTATAATAGCTATTTTCATAAAGTATCGGCTTTATGCCAATTTCACCGGATGAATTTATAAATATGATTAATATAAAAACATTAATCTTTTACTAAATTATAGAGGCTATGTGAGTTACTCAAGCTGTGACTACGATGTCTATAAAAATAATAAATAGGCTAAAACAGTGCACAAATTTTCAATGTAAAGACTGCAGTTAATTTACTTTCGATAAGTGGCTTGGCTTGGACAATTGACTTGGCTTGGATAATTGACTTGGCTTGGATAATTGGTTTTACGTAAAATGTTCGTATATAATGTATGAATATAATATATTGATAATCGGGTTTTCAGGTTTTCGTGGATGTTCTGTTTGAAATAAATCTTTATTTTTTAAAGAGCTTAGGAGAGACTTGGGTTTGGATGTTACATATAGGACTTCGGTGTTAGGGGCTTGTATTATTAATATATTATAAATTAAAAACGCGGACGAGTTGTGAGTGTAAAGAGGAAACAATTAAGCGTTTTGTCGAAAATGCACAGTTCATTTAAGTTTGTGTGAGAGCTATAACGAGCCTTTAATGTTCATCGTTATGGTAACCGAACAATATGTTTTATTATTAACGCGCGTTTTACGTTGAAAATGTCATTAATAACATCCGTTACTTGTTCAACAATAAATACGATTGCTTTCAACTTAATTAATACTGAAAGATATTAATTGATATTTATTTTAAATTAGCTTTAATTATTAATATAGATATATCTACTTATAATATAATTGTAATATATATGTATTTGGTTTTAATCTTATAGCTTTTAGGCAGCTTAGAGTTTTAAATTAGTTGCATTATGTTCGTGAATAAATCAAAAATATTTATTTCGCATAGGCCTTTTAGGCTCTTGCGCAGAGTCAGAACCTACGAGATTTTGAAACGACATATAACGAGAAGAAATCACAAGAAACTTGCCAATTGTAGCTTGTATAATTTAATGTTAGTGATGGTAGGTACATTTATGTAATGTAGTGATTTTAAAATTTATGTAATTTAAATAAAAGACCAGCTTTCTTGTTTATTTTCAATCCCGAAATGATTACGATCAAATATCCGGTTAAAATATGGTTCATGAGTCATGAGCTACTTCCTCAGAACTAGCTTGAAGAGACGCAGATTTTTTTGGTTATATTTGACTATTCTGTAGTTGATCCTGAAATGCTACACGTGTGTAATATAGCGGAGATAACAGATTGTCTATTGTTTTTATTTTAAACAAATCTCGCATTCTAATAATTAAATTTAAAAAAAAATTGTATACATGCCAAAGAGTGGTTATAGTACCTACATGTATGGTATACTTAGTATTAATTTAAAAAAAAAATAATATAAACATACTACCTTTAAATGTAAAAATTAAATATACACAAAAAAGAAACAAAAGAAAATTTAAAAGGAGAATTACTGTTAATATTTAGGTCACGGTGTTAAGTTTCATCCCATTGTGGACACAAGTTTATTGACGCACCACACTTGGGTGCATATTCGGCCCATATTATTCGGCCCATAGAGTAATGTGACGGTATGTCTTTAAATAATTATAAATAAAGAATAAATTAGATTTAAAGTAAATAAAGATGTTATTTGATCAATAATATTTCCAAGTATTATAGGTTTTATTCGGTACTTACCATTAGTGCCATGAAAAATTCCACATTGAATTTGGCCCCGCTCAATTCGTCCCGTTACAATGGGACAAATATTTTAATCCCAGTTCAATACTAACTCACACCTGTCTGTCCACTGTACACGGCTTGAACCTATTGTTCAATGCTAAATCTGAAACACGAGATTTATGATTCTATCCGGAACTCGGCGATTCTGGAACAATACGATACGAATACAGAATGTGGGTTTTAGTTACTGAAATTTTGTCTGGAATTCTATATACGCTGAACTATTGGCTTTCAATTGCACTGTTATCGAATTACCTGAATTGGCATAGATTGATGCTAATTACCTAATCTGCTCATTCATATATATATATGTCAGTTTATTGACATTTGTAAGAGCTAAATAAGTTTGCTTTATATGTAGCGGGAAACGAGAGAAATTACACATTCATCTAGAGTTCACATATAACATTTATTGACGAATTTCTTGAGGTATTCTTCATACGCCTTTCCGAAGTCACGGTAGAGTCTAACGATGAGCAAGTAAACGCCTTTAGTGTCTATACTATAAACGATTTTCATTTCATTTCATGTTAGTCCAGATATATACACTAAATTTGAACTTTGTCGAAATTTTTGAATGTGTGTTACATTTTGAGTAGCGCCATCTATGGTTAGGTAGTGAAGTCACTATCGGCCCCGAATCTAGGGAAAGTTTAAATGGGAGGCCTAATTCGTATAGTAAAAAGAGAAATTTTTAATTGTTTATTAGGCGTTAATGACTATTTGAGCTATTATGAGCTATTTGGTTTGATTCGGTAAACTGTATCCATACAACATGAGTATTTCCGCATGAAACGATAGGGATTTTAGTAAGTATTAAAGTTGAAGAAAAAAGAAAACAAGAAAATCATCTCAACATATCATGCACGTCGCACATTTGCCGCTCTTCCTAACCCTTAAATGATGTACAGGGTCTTAAGGGACCCGACCTTCTCTCTCTTTATAGGCAGTCCAAACGGGTACGTACCAAATAAACCTATAAAATACTACCCAGTTAGTCTGTAGGGAAAGAAAATTATTATATTCTGTAATTTATATAGCTTTAGAGATATATAAACAATATTATGTATGTGGAAGCAATTCAAGGACAAGGTTATACATTTATTTTTATAACTAATGGAAATTAATTTAAAATTAATTTTATTTTGACGATATTTCTAATATGATGTTTAAAACAATATTTAAAATGACATTAAGGCATTTACAATACTCTTTGCCTTATTCTAATTAATTATATTGTATATGTTAGTTTCTAGTGATTTCTTCTCGTCATATGCTTTGCCAGAAGGGCTAGTGAGAAATAAACTTTTTTTTTAATTTTATTTAAGTTGTTTGTGTAGCTTCGATGGTAAACCGCATAAAGTATTTTAAACTAGTTAAATCATGCTCAATAATAACTTTAGACGTCACCCCAATCCAATGTAAAATTATACAATCGGACCAAGGTCAAAATATCTAGCCCAACAAGTATCGTTGAGCTCTCTATTTTTGCCTGATAAAAGACAGTATCGTTGGTCGTAGATTAGTTAAATGTTTTATACGACTTGCCCATTTTATACTGGTCATTAAGTATAATGGTTATGTTAGGACGCTCGCTGACACAGGCTAGGCTCTTGGGCGTTATCATCAATTATATACTGTGTGTTATTATAAGTAGGATCTTCTTGAATGTGTTTATATTAAATATCACAGAGTATTTCTGTACTATGGGAATTGTGAACCTCGCTTTTTTTAATATTACGTCATAGATGCCGCTAAACTACAAACGTATTCTGTACTACATGTATCGGCATAGTGGATACGACTTTTATTTGTGGTAATAGTTGTATCTACTCATGGATTGGTAAATGAGAAATCATATGCGACTCTAGTTATTTTTGACCGATTATTTTAGTTTTTTATAATTTGGGTCTAATTATTAGTGTATATTTTATGTAATGTATGTATTTTCTTATCATTACACACTGAATATTATAGCTCACACTGACAAAGGTTAGTTAATAAATAATGCCAATGGCATTAACCTCGCCTAAGTGCTATTTTTGTACAATAAATAGTATTATAATTATTATTTAACTTAAATGTAAGCACTTCTTTAATTTTGGCTCATTTTAAATTAGCTTTAGTCTCTCTCGTAAAACGGACCCCGGTGATTCAACCAACGCCATCAAATAAGTACAGCACAAACTTAGGGTTAACTAAAATGTTCAACCCTTTACCGCCCTAAACATTGTCTGGGGTCAATGGACAATTTAAAATAGAAAATGGTTATTACTGAAACAAATTATTTTTATTAGACATTTCACCTTTAAGGGGGCCGCTATTATCAAATTATGTATATGACGTAATAATAGTAAATTTTAATTGTTACTAATAATAATAATAATTAATTTGTTTTTATATGACCGAATTCCATCGGAAGTAGACCATGTGTTCTATAATCAATGTGAACGCTGACACAGGACTCGGGGATAGCAGTCGTTACCACTATGTCGGCTTCGTGAAATGTCTCCTCATACTGCGTTTAAAGAATATAAATTTGTCTAAATTTATTTATGTATCTCCAGTACAAAGGTGACAGAGACAGAACAAGCTTTTTTTGTAAACTTCAGTGGTCAAAATATTATACTACTAAAGCACAGATTACATATTAATCGCGAATATGTTTTTGATTAACATTCACATTTATTTTGATTACTTTAATCCGACATTGCAGTCATCGTGGTCGCGGCGGTACAATTTGCAAAATTGTCGTGATGAAATACATCGCAAAACAATTGTACCTACTTGTTTTAAAATTAAAAACAAAATGTATTTATATTTAAATAAATAAAACATTTACTTTTTCTTATTAAGTATCACCGAGTTTATTTTTATAAATAGACGCAAATATTCATAATAAAATATTCTCCTCGTGAAGGGTGCGGAAGGCAAATAAATTTCATACACATATTTTATACCTACATAATATTTAAGGTATTTAAGATGTCTATTCGAATTGTGCCGATTGAAATTTGTAAATATGTAGTAAAACAACAATTTAGACATTTAAGGCCATTAATAAAACAAGAAGAAGAAAAAAACAATTATATTATTGTATTAGTATTTTCGATAATTTAAATATATATAACTCAAAGGTGACTGACTTAGTGATCTATCAACGCACAGCCCAAACCACTGGACGGATCGGGCTGAAATTTGGCATGCAGGTAGATGTTATGACGTAGGCATCCGCTAAGAAAGGATTTCGACCAATTCCACCCATAAGGGGATAAAATGGGGGATGAAAGTTTGTATAAATCTTATTAGATTTTCGACTGATTGAACTGAAATTAAAGGTTAGAGCTACTCTGATGAAGACGTCCGCTTAAATAGGATTTTGATAATATTTTTACACACGCTAAACAAAAGTAAGGCCGCAAAAACTATACCTAATTAATATTACTTCTTAACGCGAGCGAAGCCGCTGGCAAAAGCTAGTAAAATATATTAAGCTTATACTTTATGGAAAATAACTACATAATTTAAACAATGGTGATAACGCGTTATAATCCCAAATTTCAACTCAATTGTATTGCTCGATGTTTTCCCGTGAATTCCGTCGAGCGTTACAGATGGCGCTGGTGTACAATAGACATTTGAACTGTTTGTCACTTTTAAGTGATACGCCAAAACCTCGTAAAATAAAAGTCGCAGTAGCACATTCCAATGTACATCTTAAATTTCGTAGGCACATTTAGAAGGTAAGCGTTTAACACCAATTTTCTTTGAGTATATTCTGCCATATGATATTCAGGTTTAAGAGGTAGCTTAGAATTCTACAAATTTTCAACACATCTGCCTTTATGTATTATGCCCTTGTTAGGCTTAAGACGTGTTGCTAGATTAAATAATTTTACCCTTTTTATGGGGTTTATTAAATTATCAACCCTATAACCGTCACTGTAACCTATTTTCTTTCTAATACCTATGCTTTATAGTGTTGTTATTTTCATTGGTCAATGTTTTTTTAGAACGACCGAGAACCTAAAACATCTGGAAATCTCAGGAGAGAGATATGTTAAGCTAGTCCTATAGTAAGGTGAGTGTACAAGAAGATTCGAACAAGAAGTATCCACGGTTGATTCAATTTTAGTGGACACTGAAAATTTGAACAAGCTATTACAAAGGCCTGTCTTCATTTAAAAAGATTCCACTTTTATTATATACTGTTCCACGTAAACGTAATGATGCTAAATCCAGATGGACCCTTTTTTACCCAACAATACTTTACATGACCCTTTCAACAAATTTACTCGGGTTGTAGTCGAGGATGTGGTGTCGTAAGCCCTTTAGTTTTTATGTTTTACTTCATATCATTACTTTGATAAATCGCCTCAAACTTTTTACAGTTATAAATGTACTTTAAAGGAACATAGAATATATTTATATTTAATATGTGTATTACTAAATGGATGTATTACTAAAAACTTGTTTATATAATTTGTTCACAAAATATATAATAATTTTATACACAAAAGAAAATTTTATATCTTTTAATATGATTCATTAAAAATTCAATCCTCACATTTCATTTCGTCGAAAAACAAATAAGTATATAGAATTTTTTTGCCCCAAAAAAGAATTCGCTTTTGATGCGTTACTTTAATAGAAAAAAATCTTTTGTGAATAATTAATACGAGATTAAGATTTTTTTTTTGTTTTTACCGGAATTCAGTTTGAGTTACTCAACTATATCATTTATAAATTGTTTGTTATTAACTGTCTTTTTGTGTTCCGAGGTAGGCAGAGGCCATGTGAGCGTGCGTCTAATTCAAGCCCAACCTAACTTTTGACTACGTTTACAGACATCACAATTATGGACCCGGTATGAGTATTTTTTTGTGGAGAAAATTTAGTAATAAGTCACATGCAAATGTGAATTTAATTTCACCTGTCAAAAAAAAGTAAATAAAAATTTAAATATTGTCGGTTTAAATTTAATGATATTATATATTGACAAGGGTTGAAAAAAGGTTACCTGGTTACACAGTGTGCGTTTTTTTTTCTTCTAACCGCTACCTGGTCAGGTAAAGAGGATGATAATTTAATAATATTAATTTGAACGAAAAAAAATTGCTTCGACTTTCATAACAAAAAATGTACCTTCGTTGAGGAATACACATTTTAAATTATCCATATTTCCTTTCATTTATTATTATATTAGAAATGCGTTTTTTGATATTGCAAAAACGATTAAGGTTCATGTTGCAACTAAGTCATATTAATATTTTTACGTTTCTAATTCTATTAGGATATTAACTTAGTGTTAACTTACATAAACTCTTACAAGCGTGATTTAAACATGTTTTGAATTGTTTTTATAGCACTCTGCTAGCTTACAGCTCTAGGTCAGTTAAATATTTCAAACAGCTGACGTCACTTCCTCAGGGCTTTTCAGACAATCGCAAAGGTCTACTCGCTTGAAAATGGTGGAACTATTCGGGACTTAACATATGTAGTTTCGAACACGCACGGGTAACGCACGTGTATGGCTTGACCATTTTCGTAACAAAGCTTAAGGCTTAATCTAATAGCAGATCAATCAAGTTTTATAGCGTGTTTATCAACTTCCATAAGCGTATGTCAAAGTTACCTATTATTGCATTGTATTTTAGCTATATATCATGATGATTGACAAATTATCTATGTTGTCAAGACATTGTCATAGTTAAATGACATTAAGCGTGCTGTCAAATCGATAATCGATTGTGTCATTCGTTCTGTGAATTTATTTTTATTGCTATTTCAAAAGATAGTACAATGAATATACAATTCAAATCTAATATGCGTGTATATGCGTGATGCGTGCGTGAAACACGTGTTGTAATTGACATATACTAAATGTTTGGTTATTGCTTTTTTGCTTTGTTTACGTTTGGTTTCTTGAAAATCGATTGCTATGTTCTTGTGATTTTGTAGATCAATTCGGTAATGAATCGATAAAATTAAAATTCCATATGAAGAATTCTAAACAAATATAATAAAAATATTTTCATAAAGGTTTTTGTTCCACTAGGATTTAAAAAATGGAAATTAAACACGAATATGTATGAAAATAAAGGTTTTATTTTTATATCTGCGAACAGGATATTAAGATAGCGAACAACCTCCTTGCAGTTCTATTACTCTCAAAATTGTTTCATACTTTGCTGTTATGGACGTTTGATGTCCATTTCTGTTAAAGTTTTCATCCATTCAAAGATATACTTTAAGCTATAAATATTGAATTATAGCTTCTTGTTGCTATGTAGAATTAGCAAGGTTCTATTCTTGCATTTAACACCCATGAAGTAATCGATTCGTGTTTCGGGATTAGCTCGAAAATAACCGAAGTATGGAATGATGCAGACATGTATCTGTCAATTATTGAAAGTTCTTATAGTGCACAGTTTCTTTGTGTAGATTCTTCGTTGTTGCATTTCATGGAGAATTATATTCTAAAGCTAGTAGCTTAGTATTTGTGCAGAAATATATATTTTATTTTTACATCTTTGTGTGTGCACAAGCTTTATTATATCAACTTTATATCGCCGGCGGTTCAGTTTTAATGCAAGTAGGAGTTGTGGAAAATTTGCATACTGTTCAAGATAGTCTTATTTGCCGCGCATGCGTGCTGCAACGATGGACTGCTAATTTTGCCCGAGGCTATAAAGTACACTCATTACCAAAAATCGTGTTGAGAAATTTAATTTTTTTAAACATCTGCTTGGAATAAATTCGATATTTTGGTTTAATATTTAAATTGTAATTTAACTAAGTAATACAACTAAGACGTATTTGAATATTAAAATTTATATAATATTAAATATAAAAATTATGTATGCAAGTGTACAATCTGTGAGAACAGCACTATGTTACCTAGTTGAAATGCACCGACACCAAAGAATCGCGATTAGTGCGGCCGTTGGTAGCGATCGCTATCTCTGTGGGTGCTGGGGTTTATTATATACCCACCTAAGTACTACATGCTCATTATATATATTTAGTAATATATTCATAGATATATAACATTAAAAACAGTTCTTATCTTTACAAAAAATAAAACTGAATAAAAAATATATTGGAACTGGAAAAAGCTGTAAGCTTGTGGGAACTTTTACCTAAGTATTTTTATAGTACCTTAGCATTTGACCATACTTTGCCTGATGTTAAGCTAGCGTATGATGTGGTCCATGAGCAGAAATAACTGCTATAGGAATGTTCGCAGGCAGTATTCAATATTCATCCTCACTGTATCTACTTCAGCCATTCTCAAAGTGTGTTCCGCGGAACCCTAGGGCTAGGGCTAAAAAAAAACCTACCAAAGGGAGATTACAAGGTTACATCTAAATATTCCAACTAAATATTACGTAATATTACATTGCAATATGATTATTCATAAATACATATAAATCAGTTTTTTATAATTATATTAAGGCTTTTTCCTTCGCCAAAAAAGTTTGAGAACCGCTGATCTACTTATACAGGACGGGGCGCGGGAACCTCTCACATTTTAAAAAACCGCAGTGGCGTCTGCTAGTATTGCCGACCGGAAAATAATTTTGCCTTGGGTGTACAAATTTAGGGCAACAGAATTTACTCTAAATATGAAAGTACATAACCTTTCTGGCAAATAAATTTTTATTTTTGATATCTCTTATTTACTAGTCTTTTAAAATGTGGGAGGTATTGTACTATAGGCACTGAGCGATGTGACCATTGTATGTGTATTTATATATTTATATACATAATGTTGAATATGTCAAATAGGAATCTTAATGGGAGATAACTAAGGAATTATAAGAACACACACTAACACACTGCGGTAGTAACAGTTGATTTGACTTTGGTCTGACAGCAAATCACAGTCAATCTGTTTAAACCCTGGAGGCAATAACAATAACGATCCTGTATGAATTACCTTTGGGGTGTACTATGGACATTTCAATTTTATTTTTAAATAGCCTAGAGTCTGACAATACCTAGTTTGACACTACCTAGTGTACAGTCCTCAAGCTGCTACCAAAAGAGAAATGCAAACAGTCGTCAGTCACTGTGTGCTGAAATTAAAAAATAAAATTTAGTTATTAGTGTATCTCATACAGTCAAATAACAAACGTTAGGTAGATGTTTACCTGTGGTAGTAATTGAAGAGATGTAAAATTTATTTCAAATTAATATTTATAAACGGTCATAGTAAGGGCACCTGCATACAACATATCAGAGGTTGCCTTGAAGCTATGACATAATACGATATGTTATTAATTTTTTGATGAATTTCACTATTTAAATGTGTTATTTATCATATATGTATACTGTTTTATTGTATAGCTAATTAATACTTATGTACTATAACATACAAAATCTACAAAATCATACTTACAACCACAGATATTGTAGTCATTTCATAAGTGAAGTGGTGTACCACAAGGCTCTATCATTGGACCACTTTTGTTTTTCATATGACAGCATTAATCACGAAAATCTTTACTTTGTATTTACTATTGAAAAGTTAGGATCAGAAATATATCGACGGAGTATTCTATTGCCTTTTTTATCTCTATTATTACAATATAAGTAATTACTAGTTAGGAACGAAATGAATGAAAAAATATTTTTAAAAAATTAATACATTTTCTGAAACTACTTGAAGAGCTAATAAAAATAATGTAGGTTTGTTTTAATTAAGTTAACTATAGGAAATTTAATAAGAGAAATTACAGTGAAAATATTAACCCTAGAGCTGCACGGTTATAATCAAATAATAACTGCGGCAGGTGTGGTTGACCCATGAATAACTCCAGTAAACCTTATTTCCTTAGTGCATAGTCTAGACCGGAGCGAAACCGGCCAAGCCACCATTGTTTGTGATCTTCACGCCTCTTTTATGAACGCACAGCCAGAGCTATTTGCCAGCGTTTCAAACAACTTGTTTTTCTTTTTAAAACCCACAACTTTGTTCTGATTTAGTAGCTTAGACTTTCACGTAGTGATGTACGTACTTATATATATATATATATATATATAGTAATAATAATACTTTTTATTTCCTCAAATACAAAAGCCCTATATACAATATTGCTCTATCTACTACTACCTAGATTTGCTCTATCTATCTAGATAGTACTCCTCCTTACATCAATACCAAAATGTATTTATAAAAAAAAAACAAATGTGCGTCTGTGTGTGTGTCTTTCTCGATCTGATCAACAAGGTAAGGAATAACCCATGGAACCCATGTGGCTAAAACGAAAGTGTTATGTAGAATACAAGTTACTGGCACATTACAGTTTCTTCCTATCCCGTGGATATGAATTTATAATAATATAAAAAGTAGATACAATCAGATGTATTACTAATTATCTTAAACTTTTTATTATTAACACTAAAATACATTGTAATAGACACCGATTCTAGAATACTTTAACAGTCACTTAGTACTTATTCATAAATCTAGAATATTTATTAGGACGTAAAATTGACGCGTCTATCTAAGAGCAAACGCTAAGTTATATCATTCGCAATTAATGTCATAATATAAAAGTTATTAGTAATAAATTATGTCTGCTACATTACAGCATAAAATATCTTACAAGAACAATTAGCTTGGAGTTAATCGATACTTTACCTAATACATGTTAGTAAAATGATTAATGTCTTTTCACTATTCACTGATAGATGGCGCTGCTCAGAATGTAACACACATCTTTCATTTCGACAAAAGTTAATATAATATATACACGAATCGATAGCCATTGAGAGCTGGGATATGTGCAAATAAAAACCCTTGCATATAAATTTATTTATAATACAGTAATGCCCCGCTTTACGCGAGGGATACGTTCCGGATAAAACTGAAATTCCCGCGACCATAGAGAAGTTGATGACTACATTATGTTTATACGCACTCTTTCGCGTAATGCGGGGCAATTGAGCGCGAGTGAAACCGCGCATAACGGATTCGCGTAAAGCGGGGTATTACTGTACTTTATAATGTAGTATACAATAATTATTTATTTAGATAATTTATACGATGTGACCTTTTAATATTATACATATATCTGGACATATAGGTAAAATTTATTTTGTAATTTTTTTAATGCGCTAGATTAGTCGAAAAATAATTTTAAGACTTCGTGTGACTGGGAACTTATTTTTAATTAAATTAAAGTAAATAAAACATTAAAGCGATGTTAACAAAGAGAATATTTCCATCAGAAATTCAAGAAACAAAGTATAACAGAATTGCGCCCATAAGAAGTGCTTTCGAACACAAAGGCGTCTGCAAAATACCGGAATAGTTTTTCTGGTAAGGCATTCAAATTTTCTACCGAACAAAATGTAGGAACACGCGGACACGCCCCTGACTGTCGCCTCAGGAAAACTTGTAAGGAGATAAAAAATTCATCTCGAAGCTATCGGTTGCAAAGAGCAGCCGAGTAAAATAGGATGGCCAACTACATGAATATAAATTTTCTGTCAGGAATTTTGTTACACTTTAATTACGTTCGCATTTTATCTACAATACTGTTTATTTTTTAAATTCATTATAGGAAATACATATATGTAAATAATTTATAGAGTTTTCAAATTTACTTTACAACCGTCCCGTTGAATGGAACGCATTATAACTTGGAAATGAAAGTTCATTTCTTTAAGCCGGCATAATGAATACAACTGTTGTCTGTAGAAATTTGATGATAAAAGCAGTTGTCTGCGCCCATGGGTAGCTTATGCCAGATTACTTTAAAAAACTTATTACACAATAAATTTTTCAGCCTACATTCAATATATCTACTGTTCTGTTGTTATGATTTTTTTTCTTCATATTTTAGGTTGAAATGTAATAAATTATTAAAGATTCAACTTGTCTCTTGAGCACGATAGCTTCCCTTATCTACTCCAAGTATAAAATCTTTATCTATAGGGAGGGGATGTCTTTAAGCGACCATTAAGTCGATTCTATCGATACTTCGGAATTTCATTCGATCTTCTCGCCTCTAAGTTGTAATCGAGGATTTTATGCGCGTCCTCGCCGATCTTGAAGCGAGATTTTTGTTCCATTTCTTTTTTAAAAGGAACAAATAGAACTAAACGGTTACCGATTAAGATGTCGATATCGTCCCTCGAGTTAATAGTTAAACTTTGTTTTTTGTTTTATCGTTCTGTCATAGTTTTACACGCATTGCTACGGAGGTTCTGGTACGAAATTTTTATTAAAGCCATGTGTTTTATTTCTATTTAAAATACAGAATGCATTCTCATTGCGTTGTTCATATTATTATTCTATGATATAATTTTATTACTTGATATAAAAATATAATGAAAATAATAATAAACTCCCCACACATATCACAATGCTCTGACCCCAAAGTAACCCTGAATTATAAATATTATAAAGACAAGGACAATAAAAACATAAAACAAGTCATAAATACATGCTTCTCTTTTTACTTTCAATAATGTTGATCAAAAACCACTCATACGTAAATGTATTGAATTATAAATTAATAAAAAATAATACAGCGCAACATTGATATAACGATACTGAAGGGAATCAGAAAGTAATTCGTTATACCAAGTAATTTATTACAATGAGGTTCGTTATACAGAGTCGTTAGAGTTAGAGTCAGGTTCGTTATACAGAGGTTAGGTTTGTTTACGATTCGGTTAAAAAAAAATATTAATGTCAGCTTTACGTAGCTGCTTACCCTGTTATAGCGAACGATTTCGTTAAATGGAGGTAAATAATATTTTCTTTATATTTTACAAAGATTGAAAATTCGTTATAAAAAGATTTTTTAACAAATGTAAAGGTATATTTTGCATTAGCTCTTACGGGCAGTTCTAGAGGATTTCGAAAAATTCGTTAAATCGAAGAAATCGTTATATTGAGGGTCGTTATTTACATTAAGATTACTCTGTATTATGTGAAATCAAATAACTTTTAAAAACAGCGATGATATAGTGATCATATAATAATATATTTATTGCTACATTATCTTGGATATAAAATATGGTGTTCTATTTCTGAATTATTTTCTTTCTTTAATTATCTCTCCAGACCGGTTAGCTGGTAGAAAATGCTTTTAGGCATTAAGTTCGCCGATTTGTGAAGCTTTCACAAATAATGAATTTTATTATTATTATTCTATTATTCGTGTGAATGTACTTTTAGAGCATAGTTTTGAGGTGTAGATTATATTAGGTAAAGAATAAAGGTCACTTCACATGGCATCATCAGGATACGCGAAGTGGCGAAACGCGTCGAGACAAGTTATTGAATGTTATAGCGGGAATTATAAGCAAAATAATTTTGAATAATTTCCTTTAATATGGATTTCCGCAAAGTAACGCCTGAAACAACCAATTATAGGTAAAGAATGTTGCAGCCAGTGTTCTGTCTGTGTATATATATACATATATATATATATATATATATTAAATAGTTTATATAAATAAAACTTTTATATAATAGTATCGTTTACGTAACTTCAAAGGAAGTCTTGCCTTCTTCCTTTAAGTGTAGAACTTGTCTTTGTATAGGCAAAGTGGGACTCTGTGGGACTTTTCAAAGTAAATGTTCTTTGAGACAAAATTTAGTAATGTGCCTGCGTTCTTGCTTTTGTTGCAGTTGGAAATTTTGACCGCGTTAAAGTCGGATTATAGGTATCGATGTTAACATTTTTTGTATATAGAATTTTCTCAAGCCGGCATTGTGATGACGGCTTTTGCGATCATAAATTAGTGGTATTTAACTGTCGCTGCTCATGATCGTGCGCCGAGTTATTATATATGTTGAAGTAGCAACACAATTGTTGATGTCTATGGTGTAGTGTGTGAAAAGGGGTCTGTATAAGAAGAGTCGACGTGTGCTTTGTAATATGTATTGATGATGTGAAATTAAAGAATATATTAAAAAGTTTTGTTTCACTGCCATCCTTGTTCAACAATATAAAAATTCGTAGTAAAATTCAAGTCGGAACGTCAGGTGAAATTGAGCAAAATCATAATGTAAATTTCTAAGAAATGGTTCCAGTGTAAGTTGACATATCAGATAGCGGCCGCGCACGACATATCACGTTTTGATATCGCCCCAAGTTAGTTTTGTTACTTTCTCTAATCTGTCAGAAAACCATTGTTGTGGCTACACCTAATTCATGATAACTGTAACAATATCTATATTCATTTTAACATAATAAATGCCTGATTTAGGTCTCGGAGCTGCATGCTTTCAATCAATGTTAGTATATAATTTACTGGTTAATTTATCATGAGATGTGTGTAAATCACGTGTGTGATCACGTTGTGTAGTTTGTTGGTGTTGCTTATTGTACAACATTGTAATATATAAAACACATTGACTGATGATCTTTTGTTATTTTTTTTATACATTACGCGTATGTTCGTTGCAACTGTAATCAAGTGTCATGAATAGGTGTCAGATAACATGAATATTTTAGTAGGGCTTAAGGTTTACCAGCTTAAATATACCTATTTCTACCAAAATCAAGAAAAGTATATATTTGTTACAAATATATATATATATATAAAATAATATAAAGTACATAAAACTAATTCTTCTGTTATAGATTAAAGAAGATTAGAAGAATTAAATAATAATGTTTTTATAGTGTTAAGGAGTTTTTGGAATTTTAACGATTGCCGATTTAATGATTATATTGATAATATTTTGTGAGTTTTCAATAATTATAAATTAAATGTATATATATAAATTGACAAATAATAACCTATATAAATGTAAGAAAGATTGACATAGAATAATTGTAAATTGACATTCTGTTATTAATTGATTAATTTTTTTTTTTTGCACGCCAAGTAATTGGTGGGACATGTGAAACTGCATTATGTTATTAATTTACATCCCTGTACCGATGTTTCATGCAAAATAAATATATTTCATTTCATTTCATTTCATAAAATGTTAGAAGCAGTAGGTATTTTAATTTGATCTTGAAAGACCAGTCATTTTGATTTTGTTAATAGATATGTAAGTTATTTTCTTTAGCAGGCAAGCAAGAATTGTACATTATATTGTACAGGCTGTGAATGACGAGTTTCTTGCGATTTCTTCTCGTCATATGCCTTTCCGAAATCTAGTAGATTGTGACTGCGCAAGAGCCTAAAAGGCCTATGAGAAATGAAGATTTTTGATTTTGATTTTGAAACGTGAAAAGCATTTGTTGAAGCAGATTAGTTCAATTAGGGCGTTATAAACACACTTTGACTAACGTTTAAGAAGACGTACAAAATAATTACAATGTAAATATCCACAATTTAATTTAAGAAAAACCTTTTTTTTTTGTCAAAGCAGACAGCTATGTGACCACGAAAGCGGAAAATTGAGAGGCATTAAAGGCTATCGTTTTAATTTTTTTTTCTCCTCTAAGATAATTAAACGACAATTACAGAAATCTTTTAACGGTCTGATTTTATTTTATATTCTTGGTCGACCGTTTGCGTGCTTTTTAATAGTCTGTTTTCTTATACTTTTGAATCTTAGCTCTCGATTTCTCTTAACCATTATTGTAGAAACGATCTAACAAAATAAATTTATTTAAAAAACAAAAAACAAACACGATTAAAGAATCATAGACTAAGTAAACCAAGAGCTAGTCCAATAACTATCAATTTATGGTTGATATTTGTATTATAAAAACAATCAAAAAGTGCGTATGTAAATAATTAACAATAAATAGTAATAAAGGAAATTATTTAAAATTATTTTGCTTATCATCAGATTAGGTCGATGAAGGAAAATAACCTCCACCAACATGCAATAACGAGAGGAGTGTGCCCTGTCAATTTGGACAGAGCACATTCGCCCCCTTAAGCCGGCATAGTGTACATCTGTCTGTGGTAACAGTTGTCTATGCTCTTGGACCGTACTCTAGCTTAACATCAGGCGGAGTGTAGTCATATCCTGGGCTATCAATAAAAAAAAAGAAAAGTAACTTGTCTCGACGCGTTTCGCCATTTCACGTGGCATCATCAGAATACGTGTGGTCGCTTCGGCTTCGCTTCGACAACTGAGCAAAATAATAATTATTATATAGCAAAATAATTTTAAATAATCTCCTTTAATATGGATTTCCGCAAAGTAACGTCTGAAATAATTAATTATAATAAATAGTAAAATATTTGATTAATATATTACATAAATAAATACGTGTTAGATAAATATTTTAACATGTCATAAAAACATGGTTCGTTTCGGGTTATTCGTGAGCATAATTAATTTTAAAGATTAAGCGATTTACTATTACCTACGTTTATTTTAATTAATTATAACGGTTTTAAAAGTGTTCCTTGCAACAATGATGGTTGTAAAACTACCGAAATGCCGATTAAATTAATTAAAATAAGCCGCGTAGTTTTTTAAATTAATATAATTGATAATATTTCTATTAAAATAAATCGATAATATTTTCTAAATATGCTTTTTTAAATTTATTATAGAGTTTTTTAATATTCAGTAGTAAGAGTTCTGAATGCTATTTACTTTCAAGTAAAAGCCAAAGTTTCTTTCACTGAAGAAATGTAAAAAGAGGGATATTGGAACTGAAACGAAACGGTCAAAGAGTAATTTCAGAAATTTACGTGAAATGAAACGTGGACTCGTCGAATGTTTTTTCTTATTTGATCAATTTTTCAACTGGCGTTTATATATTTTTAATGTAGTTTTTGCAGATGAAAAGAATGTTCTAATATTTCTGATTATAAAACTAAAAACACCTTATTTATAAATATTAGGTTTTTAAATTAACATTTTTAATTAATCCCAAAAGGCACATTAAGAGTGGTAAGCAGACTGATGATGGCATTAGCCTAGTATACCGTCCTGGGGTAGTACCACCACTTTCAAGCGGAACACCCGTGAAGTGACCTAGTCGCGTTTCGGGATCAGCTTGGAAGTAGCTGGGATAACGAGAGGAATGTGCCCTGTTAATTTGGACAGAGCACATTCGTCTCCTCAAACCGGCATAGTGGAGTCGACTGTTGCGCGCGGACATCTGTCTGTGGTAACAGTTGTCTATGCTCATGGACCGCACTCTAGCTTAACATCAGGCGGAGTGTGGTCATATGCTGGGCTATCAATAAAAAATAAAAAGCAAATTGTACGACTGAAAATGGTTTATAAAAATTATTTAAAGTTTATTTAAAATATTTTTTTATATTATTATATATTATAATATAGTTAGTTAAGTGATAGGCATTGCCTACTTTAATAATAAAGAAATAAAATAAATAAATATATAGTAATAGAGATTATGTTTTAAATTATAATAAATGTAAAAACAGGAAGGAAGTATGTAAATGTCGAGTGTGTTTGTGTTGTTTTCGTTATTGTCCTTGTATTATAGAATATAGAAAGAAGAGAAGAAGAGTAAGAAAGAAGAGTATTATAGAAAGAATCTTCTTTCTCAAAAAATAAATATCCCGTTTGCCCTCCTTGAGCAAAGATCTAGTAAAAAAAAATAAAGCGAGTTTAGACTTGCGTTTCTTCCTGCCAATCCCAATTTGAAAAAAAGCGTGATTGTATTGTATGTATCAGAAAACAAATATAGAAAAGGAAAGATATATTTTTCTCTTATTTCTACATCGTATTTAGCATTTCCATATTCTGGATATATCCGGATAGAGGATAACTTGGTTAGAGCAGTTGACAGCGATATATGGTGCGACAGGGATAATAGATAGATGCGGCAATTTCAAAGACAACTAACTTCTTTTTTCTCTTTTGCACTATTCTACTTTGAATAGCTTTGATAAATATGCTTCATTTCACTACGTAATATGAAGTCTACATCTACCGCTTCTGGGGGGCTACTCAGGCATATCCGAAGTTTCGTGATACGGCCGTCACTTCTATAGTTTATGTGAATTTTGACACATAAGCCCGTAAAAAGTCCTGTCAAATGTCCATAAAATAAGCATTGTGTGACCTATCCGAAGTGACGTCGCTGTCAAATCCGTAATTTCGTGAATGATTACGTAAGTGTTCCTGAGAAGGAAACGTCCGTATTTTTGTCCGAAGTGCGCCTGAGTAGCCCCCCTGTATCCTAAAAATTACGGAACGAATTTCAATTTATGTTTCACCAATAAATATACTTTTTACGAGAAATATTTAAATGATGTACATTTTAAAAAATTGAGTACCTAGTAGGATCTGTAATTTATTTTATACCTAGTTGTAAATAGGTTATATATGCAAGACGTGAATGAATAAAATAAATATTTCCTTCATGATTTACAAACAGAACTTTGAAGAGAAACTTCTGTAGATGACGCTTACAGTTTTGTTTTGTAAATAAATTCACCAGTCAAGCTCGGGCTTAAAACTAACATAATGCCATAATGATTCGTGTATAACGTATTTATACACAAATAAAATGCTTTTAATTATGTACTCAGTGTGAATGAATCATAGCAAGCCTGTATTAAGTCTCCTTCTTAATCAGTGAAGAATATTATTTCTAAATTCAATTTCTACACATGGACCTAGAATAACATTAAGCTAAGTACTATAGTTTAAAAAATATATGAATTTATACCTATACTAGATTTTACCCGTGGCTTTGCTCGCGTTTAAGTCATTAAATAAGTATCAGAGATCATTTCAATAGAAATGAATCAATATGATTCCAAACAGCTGAAACTGACGGTCAGTCAAAAATATTTTTTTAAAATAAAAAGTATCCTATGTAACTTCTAGTACCTCCAAAAATATGTGTACAAAGTTTCATGACGATCGGTTAAGTAGTTGTTGCGTGAAAACGTAACAAACCAAACTCACATTCACATTTATAATATTAGTAGCGATATTTTTTAATTAAATTTTTACCTTATAATTTTAAAATATTTAAGTTAAATTTTAATAATTTTAATGTAATGATAGTTATTGTAGATAGACAACCGAATTGGGAAGATACAGTCAACAATTCAATGTGACAACCATTGAGTTATATATACTAGAGAAGATGTCAGGAGCAACGTCATAATCGTGTTAATACGATAGTCAGTCTAGTGCTTGCTGAGATATGACAATATTTTAATATAGCAGTCTGATCAGAAAAAGAAGTAACACGTGATCGTTTTATGATCATTTGAGATGGCTTCTCAACTGCAAAGGAAGTACTCTCTGAATATGACGTCATTGGATTCTTGAAAATTGCTAAAATTAAACTGTTAAAATGTTTTTATCATTCCGACGTTTTTAGATGAAAATAAACATAAAAACATGAAATTTATTATAGCGATGCTTTATAGACGGGACCGTCGATAAAGTGTTTATGCTAATTCCCGCCGACATACTTTATGTATAACGCATCGGATATTTATTGCCGCATCTAAAATTTTTGCTATAAAATAAATACCCGCAGTGCCCGCATCCTGAATATTATATTATAAATAAATCTATGTAGGTATAAACTGGAACGTGATTTATAAGGTTAACAAAATTACTCTCAATGGTTTTCTTGAATTCAAATTTTATCTGTATAAGCTTTAATAATCGTCACCGCCTTCTTTATAGAAGGTGGAGTATAAGTTGTCAGATTAAAGTAATCTAAATAAACACGATAGTAATCAAAATAAATTAGTGAAATCAGTGGGCTTATCACGAATTTAGTCTAGCTTAGCACACTATATTAAACAAAGTTTTATAAGCAACTAGCTGTTGCCCGCGGCTTCGCTCCCGTTAAGAAGTATTATTATTAATTAGGTATAGTTTTTGCGGCTTTATTTTTGTTTACCGTGTGTAAAAACGTCTTCATCATAGTAGCTCCAAGCTTTAATTTCAGTTCAATCAGTCGAAAATCTAATAAGATTTATACAAATTTTCAGGGGTATTTTATCCCCTTAGGGGTGGAATTGATCAAAATTTAGATTTGTTCTAGATTTATAACTTTACAATATTCCATAGTCACAAATCCCCCCCCCCCACTATACCGGCCTAACTAATATTGTGAATATAAGCTTGTTTATTACATTTTAACGCAACAACTAGTACTTTGTACACATATTTTTGGAGGTACTAAAAGTAACATAGGATACTTTTTATTAAAAAAAGAATATAAATATTTTTTACTATAGTTTCCAATTGACTATAGTTTCCAATTGACTATAGTTTCAGCTGTTTGGAATCATATTGATTCATTTCTATTGAAATTATTTTTGATACTTATTTAATGACTTAAATGCGAGCGAAGCCGCGGATAATAGCTAGTTTACTTATAAATAACTGTCTCGAGCTGCAAATACAACTAAAATAGTTATATGTTATCCACAATAAACCAGGCAATCAACACTTAAGTTGCAATGGAATTTGATTAATCAATATGAGGACAGACCTATGTCACTTAATTACGCGAGAGATCCATCTCGGCCGAGTTAGACTAGATTATTCAGCCGGTGCAGTAATTAAACCAGATAACTTGAGGCAACGTGTGCGCTCCAAATTATAGTTTAGCACTAAATTTGCATAACTTAGTGACGTTGTTTTATCGTGTCTAGCATTTGTTTTGAAAGGAATTTCAATTTTTTTTTAAGTAGACATGGTTCTCACTTCTGAAGTAATAATAGTAATAATTAATCGTATAAAAGTGATGAATAATATAGTATGTTGTAGAGATTGAATTGTGAGTGGTAGGCCATCATTTTCAACACCTACCCGCATTTTAGTTATTGCTTGGAAGTAATCTAGTAAAACAAGAGAAAATTGTTTTAATATCATTACATCACTTATCCCATCAGTTTTTAACATAATATAATAAAGTATTACATTTTACGTCACGTTAGGTATCGGAGAATAGTGACGCAAAACAAAACGCCGTAAAACGAGGCACATTTCCGCGACGTAAAACGAATCTTAGACCGTTAAAACGAGGAATAGTGTCAAAATTTTGATTGCCGTAAAACGAGGACTACCTTACACCTAACCCGCTTAAAAGTAGAAGCATAAAAACAAGAAAGAAACGAATGTATATTAACTATGGAGTTGTTGATTTCAATCGCCAACTCGTTAAGTTTAAAAATATAATAAAATGATAAAATTACAGGGTGTTAAAGAGAAAATAACCGGTTGTTAAGAAACAAATAGAATTGATTTTCTTGACATTTTCATTGGAAATTCTATTAAATATTTATACAATACCGTTCATCGTACATTAAGTTGTCACGAGTCCATTGATAAAGTATGTTCCTATTATTTTAGTATTTTAGTATAAATATATAATAGGAGACTAATAGTCAGTTAGGAAAATAAAAATAATACCAACCACTGAGTTATATACACTTTAGTAGCCATGTTAAAGGAAGGATGTACTAATACGTCGAGTTCACGTGATCACTAGGTATTTATTAGATAAGAATCTGAATAAATTTGAAGAAATATTTACGGAAAGTAAGACGTGTGATATGACACCATCTCTACTATTATATCTCAGTGGCTTCGACAATCTTTTCACAACGCTAATTTATATTTATTATAATACATAAATGTAGCATATAAAAATAAAAATATGCAAAATCATTAACTTTTGCGGCAACAAAATAAATGCTAAATCCATGTAGCGGTCTGATATAAATCAGTTTTTTAAAAGCCTTTTTTGTGTGGTGAATAAAAAAGCAAGGCAGTTACGTGTTCACACGGGTTTCATTACATTAGATCATATCGCGATGCTAATGTTCTTGTCCCCCTGAAAATGTCCCTGTACCACAATTTTTTTTACATATACAAGCACCAATGGACGTTTCAATTTTTTATTACCTTAAATTCAGATTATTGACGGATATGTCGAACGTTATTTGTTAATAACATTTTTTTTAAATTTTATTTATACAGAACTAGCCTCTTGAAATACACATTTATTCGTTATTTAGAACTGTTTATTGCTATATTTTTAACATCTATTTAACGATATATGCTAAAATGTGTATGTGTATTGTAACTTACTTGGGTAATGTCTATGTCAGCGGTTCTCAAACTTTTTTGGCGAAGGAAAAAGCCTTAATATAATTATAAAAAACTGATTTATATGTATTTATGAATAATCATATTGTAATATAATATTATTATACGTAATATTTAGTTGGTATATTTAGATGTAACCTTATAATCTCCCTTTGGTAGGTATTTTTTGCAGTATTTTAGCCCTAGGATTCCGCGGAACACACTTTGAGAACGGCTGGTCTATGTATTTACTATGCTCACACCGCTTCTATAACAATTTGTTATCTGGACGAGATTAGTTTGTTAAGCTTGTGTTTTGTTTGTACTTAATTACCTACTCTTAAAGCAATAAAGGATTTATTCTGGTATGTATAATATTTATTTTCGCAATGTCTATACTAGTTTAATGTTTATTACTCAAAAAAAGCAATAAAATAAAGATGTGTTATAGACGACATCAAAAAGGTTTGGCGAATTAAAAATGCGCAGTTCAGAAGCTTGTGGTATGGTATTAACATTATTTATACTGTGGACTCCCTGTTGTTATTCATAGTTGACTTTCAACAAAGCAAATAAAACGGACCCTTCCATAAAAAGTATTTTTGACGTCACGCAATGAAGGGAAAAAATATGGCACCACCTATTGAGATTTAGTTCTGCATAAGTTAGTCTACTTTAGAGTTTTAGGTAAAGGTTTAGTTGGAGACCCCAGGAATTACTAAATGAGAAATGTATTTTTTTTTAAATTGTGCCATTTAAAAAAAAAGACAAGCTATAATTGGCCGTCGTACTTAATATAGAACCAAACCTAACCTTTTCGTTATTCGTACAGTCTTGGAGTCCTCAACTAAAGCCAAGCCCAGTGTGCTTATCACGAATTTTATTAACCGAGTTCGCTTCACAAGCGATTTGTATGTTTGAGCAGCGCCACCGCGTTACAAATTTCAATTGTTTTCAATATTTCTTGTTGCTCCTTGTAAGTTAAGAATGCTCATGGAAACCTATATGTATATTTTGTAAAAGTTTTTTTCAGTTGTTATAATAAAATGTATTTTTTTTTGTGTATTACTTAATTTTCAGTGTAAGTCAATCTGGGTTTAATTTTTAAATGCAAAAATGACTACTTCTAATTTTTAAAGTGGGCAAACTATATAATTTTCTAATTTATTCAATGCTTATAAATTGGGGGACGAATTTTTATGGCACGCTGAAGTGGGTCGTGTAATTGCTAATTCGGGAATAAATTTTTCTTTCTATACTTAATTTGAATACGCGTTTTTTTGTATTGGCCTTTTAAAGGGGTGCTTCGGTTTTTGTATTGAAATGGGGTTAAGAAATGACTCTATTAGATTTGGGTCTGGTTTTCTGCAATGCAAACCGTTAATAATGACTAAATAGATAAATGAAGTGATTTATCACGTTTTGGGATCCGACTTGTTGAACTTGTGATCTTTATATCTTTTCTCTATTTATAAGTGAATCTAATTTTTGAGTTTTAGATACTAAATTGCAATGTATGTAACTACAATCTTTGTATTCTATAAACGAAAGTATGATATTGAAATTGATCGAATAATACTTGCACATGTTTGGCTTGCTTCAGCTGCTTTTTATTGTCTTTATATTTTGTATTGCAAATGTTGATTGAAAATTTTCTAGTTGTATACATTACAATAGTCTAGCAAACAAATTTAATATTTTTGTTTCATGCAAAATAACATAGATATACCACGTTTCGAAACTTTTATAGATATCCTGACGTGTAAAACGTCGCCTTGTATTATTTTATGATATAATTAAAGAGTACGATTAAATTTTTTAAAACTAGTTAATTCGGGTTTGTGAGGAATAAAAAAACTAATTATAATTTATAAGGGTGGGGCACGGAAACCTCCCATTTTTCAAAAGGCTGGTAAAGGAAAGCTACCTGAGATATCATAAAATCAATTTATTTGCCAAAAAAATTATGCATATTTGCATTAAATGTAGATCTTGTTGCTTTAAATTTACACACTGAAGACAATTTTTTAAACTTTATTTCTTAAATCTATTTTATGCTATTAAAAAATATATATATTTAAAAATTAAAATTAAAAATATCTATACAAATTTTTGTTACGATTTGGAATTCAGTCTGTGAGTTGTATATCTATTCGAAGATATATTTATATAAAACTCATAAAATCTGTGTCACACATAAATTGACATATGTAAGCACGAAAATAGTTCGAAACATAAATATTTTAGTTTTTAATCGGGGCAAAAATCATGCGGACCTTACGCTCGGTGACATGGGTGAGGTCAAACAGTAAAGTGACTGATGACAGCGTCCTGGGAACAAGCAGAACTTCTTAAAACACTATCGAGTTAGAGATTTTGAATAAAAAATGAGTTCTTTTTTATACAACACTAGCTGTACCCTGCGCGCGTTGCTACGCCACCAACTAAAATAAATTTGAAGGAAAGACATTACACAAATATTTAATTCATTTTGAGTCATTTTATTGATTTTGTTCATTTGGCGGCAATATTGTCTGTTCAATGTGAGCTGTCATGAACTGTCAATATATGAAATGGAATGACAGTGGCGCCATCTGTCGAAAATTAGTCGTAACTTTACTTTAAAGATCATCACATGATCAAATGCATAGCTTACGATTTTATAAAGGACATACAGGCAAACATTCATTTTTATATATATGTATATAGATTGAATTGACGTTTGTTTAGATTTTTTAAAATTAGAATTGAAACTTTATCCTTGTCTAAGGTCCATGTAGACTTAATGACGTAACTATGCTCCGACCAGATTGACGAGGCAGGCAACTAGGTCACTTCATGTGGTACTAACCCGGAATTTTATGATAGGCAAATTAAACTAATTAGCTTTAATGCTCCCAGATTATGGTATTGATAATCAAATATGATATTAAATAAATATTGAGAAAATGATCGAACGCAAATTCAAATGTGCTCCTATATTTTGACAGGTCCCTTGTAAAAACTTTAATATAAACATAGTGAATTCTCAGGAGAAAGCATGTCGTCATCCGTCACCGTTAGCTACTAGTTAGACCCTTGTCAAGGAACAGCTGCTAACCCACTATATGAATTTATGTTCTATACAAATACCTATTTATGTTGATAACTTTAATATAGTTATTATTTAATTTAATGTCTACTGTGTCTTGGAGATATATACAATTCTTTAGTTGACCTATATATTTTTATTTAACAACCAAGATACTCTAGAAAATATATATACATTTTTATATTAAGTTTATACCTTAATAATAATAATAAATAATGTAATAAATTCGAGATAATTATCTTCTTTAACACTAGATTTACCAGCTTAAATATACCTATTTCTACCAAAACCAAAAAAGTATATATTTGTTACAAATGTATATAAAATAATATAAAATTCATAAAACTAATTCTTCTGTTATAAATTAAAGAAAATTAGAAGAATTAAAGAAGATGTTACACGCAGTAGGAATTTGAATTTGATCTTGCAAGACCAGTTATTTTGACTGGTCTGGTAAATTTAGTGTTAAGAAGACTTATAATATATTCCTAAGTTCTTTATTTTTTTTTCTTTTTGTATGAACCTAGCATATGACCATGTTACCACATTTTTTACTGCTCGTACAGACATACTATATGTAGTTTTTCCATTAGCAATTTTATTGTCTTTACGCGTTAATATAACACTGACTTTTAACACATAATTAACGTATAAAATCACGTGTTCTTATGAGGAATATGTTTTGTGATATAAGTATGTTATTAAACAAAGTTACGTGCGCATATAATAAGTTATGACAGTGAAGATTAAATTAATGGTTTCGTTTCTTAGTGTTTGTTTTGCGTAGCGGCATCTGCTGTGACGAGGGTCTCGGCCGCTCTTGACGAATTGCTTTGCATTTTGCGTATAGTTGTATGTTTTGTTCGATGTATAAAGAGTGTCCAATTGAGATGGGTCAGTAATAAGAACAGACGCGGCCCGCAATCAAAATCGAAATCTTTATTTTTTTATATATAATTTTACTATTATCAACTAACTATTTAATGTATTTAAATTGATTCAAAATATGTTTCGAGTAGTTTTTTATTGCATATTAAAAATGAATGAAGTGAATTTATTCTGTTATTTGTCAATATTAATATTAAATTTTTTTATTGGAAAGCCGAACTTAATGCGTACAGGCATTTTCTGTCAGTTAATGTAGCTTATTTGAATAAATTGATTTTTATTTTTAGATAGCATAAAATTAATTCCAAAGCTGGCCCGTAAGACCTCTGTAGATTACTCCAATCATTTTTGCAATTCATGTCGCGTGACAGGAACGATGTCAGACTTTTAATTCTACTCGTAATAGACTTGTCATCGTCGCTTTATGAATTATCTGTTTCATTTCTCACGGATTTCTTATAAGAATTCTGAATTCCTTGTTTGCACGTTTCTAATCTACGAATCGTAAAAGACTCGTTCGAAAGAGAACGATGAATGATAATATATTATCCAAAGGGGTCTTTTTTAATGAGAGCTAGATTCATTGTTCCAGTGTAGTGCCACTTAACCTTTAAATGCATATTGACGTAAAACTGCAACATCCACCAACACGGCTACTAAATCATTATTATGAGCGCAACGCATGCTGTTGTAGAATTACTACTATCAGGACAATATTTTTTATCGAGCAGCACCTTTTTCCTTTCGCGTCTGTCAAATGCATCTTGACAATCACAAAGCATTGACTGTCGGAAATTTGCATTAGAATGTACAAGTCTACAAGATATATTTTTTTCAAGAGGTCAGAATAAATCATGCATTTAAGGGTTAAGTATGTTTTAGGATTAGTATGGAAGTAGACATATTAAAAAAAAAAAAATATATATATCATATTTCAAATCGAAATCAAAAAATCTTTATTTAGTACAGGTTCTACTGACTCTTTCAATGTGCAGAATCTACTGAGATTTAATACGTATAAAATACGTTTTAAAAGTATATATTAGAAGAAATAAAACATGCAAAGTGTAGTAATATGTGAGGGTCAAACAAAGTTAAGGCGAGTCCGGCTGACCGGATGGCCAGAGCGTCTCAGAAGACGTGAATTGCGGAGTCAAACATTACCAATGTCAACTGTAACCCCATTTAGGTAAAATATTGCGAGTCGCGGCGGCAAACGACCCTCCATGTCGGCCGAGTGGTCGATAAACCATTTGCTGTCGGAACAAAATTGATGACCACGATGGACATCTGATATCGTTACTTAAAAAGAAACGATAGAAATTTTTATTTATAAAAAAAATCTAACGCTATTAATGAGAATTCAATAAGCAATTTTGTTATAATCTAATACAGCTTGAATATTGGTTCTAATTTTCCTTTGCGTTTTCGAATTGTATCGAACAATTAACCAATAAAAAGATAAGAACTCACACGATGTACTAACTCCAAAAACAAGCTGACTAAGTTAACTTTATTTAATTACCTCTCTAACATAACGAATATAATCATATTCCTCTACTTTAAGATGTTTTTAAAATATATAAAAAATAATATTCATCAATAAATCTTCATTGAAGTATGTTTTAAAAAACAATTTGTAATAAAGTAAAACTTCATATATTTTGCAGTCGCTACCATCTGGGGCACTAGAGGAAACCTGTTTCGTGTAAACAAACCTCCTGGATACATTTATCAGTTCGGATAGAAAACATTGTTCATTCTAGATTTTCGTGCGTCTAGGTAATAAAGTTTGTTTTATGTAATGGTAAGAAAACGAATTAATGTTCTAGATACTAGGTCCATTATTATAGCATTATAACAAGTAAACATTTATGCTTACTCATCAAGTCTTCATAGTGGAAGTTATTACTGCAAAGAACTGCACTTATCCAAGGATCACGGGTCGTACATAGCAGACATCAACTGGAGTGCTGGACCGATTTGATTATGGAATAAAAAAAATGCACGTATCGGCTGCAAGACTTACGAAATGTCTACCATTACTATTAATTTCTTTTTCAACAGAGATCAATTAAATGTTATTAAAAATCATAAATCATTAAAAATGATCTTTATGTGAAAAATAGTATGGTAACTGGTAAGATCCAGTTATTTTGAACCTTACAGGTGGCATTATCAAAGTTCATTAAGCAACTTGTAGGTAAAAGCGTCTGTTGACATTTCAATGCTTACGTAAATTGATGGAAAGTAATTCAGAACATAGGGGTCATTTAAACCTGTAAATTTTGACCTGTTTATAAATAACTTCTAATTTATTTAATATTTTTATTTTTTGATGATTTTTGTGATGGTGTTGTCAATATTCTACGTACGATATGTTTATTTATAGTTATTATTATTATTTTTATTTCAAGTAAGTGAATTTTTTGTAATTCTTTTTGATTAAGTAAATGTCTTAAACCTTATATTTATAGCCTGTAAATAATACTATGAGTAACTCAAAGTTTTGAATGCTTATTACAGAAGTGTCTACTATATACAAAATAATAATCTAAATAAGCCTCCATTATATTTTTTACGCCAACCAAATATTAAAAGTTATATAAATACAGTAGAGGTCAAACTACAACTTTTATCTCGAGGTCAAAACTTCACAGTTAAAATAAGTATATTTTGTCTGTATTAAAATACTGGAGTAATTGATATTGTGACACGAAACTGAATTTTATATTCGAGATGAGTGTCACATATTTTTCGTTAATAATCGTAATAAGCGTGATTTATTAAATACTTCGTGGGAGTTTCATTTTAAAATATAATAAGAGCTTGTATAAACATACAGTATATTTACACAAGAGCTTTTAGGTAGAAAGCCTTTGTGCGATTAACCGCAGCTTTTAATCGTATCTTTTGACTTTTTTTTTCAAATAATACCTATAGGTACTAATATACGCGTTTACAAAGTTATATTTATAGGGTCTTCCTGGGTACTACCACTTCTGGTTGGGAAGTGTGTTCTGTCAATTTTGATGGTACATCAGCATCCAGCATAGTGACTAAGTGTAGTCACTGCCAGTGTAGTATGAGAAAAGCTTTAATGTGTTTTGATCATACAATTAAAGTTCTGTGCTGTGTTCTATTTTTAAAGATACAAATAAATAATAATAATAATTATTATTGGTTGTTTCAGGCGTTACTTTGCGGAAATCCATGTTAAAGGAAATTATTTTGCTTATAATTCCCGCTACATTAGGTCGATGAAAGAAAATGACCTCCACCAACATTCAATAACTTGTCTCGACGCGTTCGCCACTTCACGTGGCATCATCAGGATACGTGTGGTCGCTTCGGCTTCGCTTCGACAAATTCGCAAAATAATTTTAAATAATTTCCTTTAATTATTATTATTATTTTCCTAACTACAAAAAATCAGATAAAACATTACAAAATATAGATAAATAAAATATTGAGGACTAGACGTGCTGATTTATTCAAATATCATTGCGATAAAGTGATAGGTCAGTTGTCATGAAGGTGAATGATAGGTTGGATTGAACTCGATCTCGACATACGTAATATACAATTATAATATCAGTATTGTAGACGTTTGCATAGGCGTGTCTTAATGCACAAATTAAAGATGTCGTATTGTTGTTAGAATAATATTAAGGTTAACCTAATTTGAGGGGCTTTTATCAAGCCGGCATAGTGGAGTGTGGTAATATGCTGGGCTTTCAATAAAAAAAAATCTCAAATGATTTATTTTAATTAATTTTACATTACAACCAATTAGAGTAGAGATCACAGTTACTAGTAAAAATTTTTTGGTGAACTGTAGTAGAGACGTACTTTCAGTGTGGGGTCATATGTTAAACAAAAAAATAATTGCTTGAGATACGAGTTACAGTCAATTTGACAGCAATGTACGTACGTGTGTACGGTCAAGTAAGTGAATTTTTTATCCTCCTATATTCGTAATATATCAGTTTTTGAAGTCTCTGATTGTTGCACTTACGACTTTTTAATCCTAAGAAAGAAATAATGTAGGTAAATTAATCTTTTATGGGCATTTATATCAATCAGTTTGCTTTCCTATGTATATAATTGTAATCTACGTATTTTCTAGTGCATAATGAGTTAGTTCGGGAAAAAACAAAAAAGGTGATTTTTATAGCCTGGAGCTGCCTACCTCAAAACAACACTTAAGAGACGTGAAATGCCAGTGACAACAGTGACCCAAAAAGCCCTTAAAGGTTAATAGCTGTCAGTATTTATCTTACGATGACAAACTTGTTCATCATAATTTTGTTTAATGTCACTTATACTGGACATACTTTATCATCTTAAAATACACCTTTTATGTCTTCATTAAATAAATATTTGTGAGTTAAAGCCCGTATTGAGGTACTACGTAGTCGAGTTCAAAACTTCAAATGTCACTCAGTCGTACGAAACAAAATAGACCAATCACATGCATGAAATTTGACCAATGATAATAATCCATTGCAACTGTCTACTGTCACCTAGTTGTAATTACGTTCTGTTACACGCATTTATAAGATATAGTTTCAATGGTTACTTATTAATATATAAATAACAGAAAGAAAAACATGCAAATTAATGTTTAAACTCAATATTTGTTATACAAGTATGTGCAACATATTACTATTTTATTTTAAATAGTGTGTTATGGTGCCGTGTTTAAAGATTTATTATTTACTAGATTTTACCCGCGACTTCGTTCGCATTTAAGCCATTAAATAAGTATTAGAAATCATTTCAATAGAAATGAATCAACATGATTTCAAACAGTTGAAACTATAGTCAGTTGAAAATTATAGTAAAAAATATTTTTTTAAAATAAAAAATATCCTATGTTACTTCTAGTACCTGCAAAAATATGTGTACAAAGTTTCATGATGATCGGTTAGGTAGTTGTTGCGTGAAAATGTAACAAACAAACTCACATTCACATTTATAATATTAGTAGGGATTACTGAATTAGTTTTACTGGATAAATTGGAATAAAATGCACTTAAATATTGATCAGGTGATCACAGGTCAAACCACGGCCAAGCGTTATTTCTGAATAAGTGCCTAAGAGGTAATATTATATTGCGACAAAGAAAATTGACACACAAATAGTACATGTGCAATGTGCATATATTATATCTATGTTTAGTTTATTTATATAGGTACTAACTATATAGTATCATCCTAATTTGCATTACTCCTTACTAACTCTGTTTCGCCTATAACATTGGTTGTCTGAAAGAAATTACTTTCAGTGATAAGATCGCTAATTGCTTTAAGTTTGTATTTTGTGTGTGACTTTCGAAAGGCATACGACGAGAAGAAATCACAAGAAACTCGCCAATCATAGCCTTTAACTTATTCAAAAATCATATTACACGTTAGATGAATATCTTACTGATAAAAAAGCTTGGACATAATCTATGGCATTTTATGTTTACCCTTAGGTATACAATAGGATGACAATACCCCTATACAGCAGCTATTCTTCTACATCATAGTAGATTTATTATATATTATTATGACATTAGTATGTAAGTGGACAATGCCAGTATACAGCAGCTAAATGAAATTGATAATTATTAAATTAATAAATTTATTTCATTTATATTTGTATATGTATTGACGAGTAAAAGCGCTCTATTGGAGCCCATTTACTAAAAGTAAATAAATAAAAAAAATTACATTATAATGTTAGTATGTTCGTAGGTATGTTTGCCAATTGTTTTAAATTTTGTTCTTATATATTAAATTATATTAGCATTATTAATTTAAAGCAATAAAGCATTTATTATTATTATTATTACATTCTTGTTTAATTTAATAAATAATGCTAGTACCTACGTATGTAATGCAACTGATTGACTGATGAATGGTTTAAACAAAAGGCATCAAATATGTTTCCTACGAATGACCACTCCAGCAAAACATTCTACAACTAGTGAATTTATGTACAAGGAGAACAACGTCCCTTAGGAACTTCAGACAGACGAACCACTAAACGTACACATTTTAAAGTATACAAATACGTATTTTATAATCATAAATTAAACCCAATTTGTTTTACTATAAAGTCTAGTTTGATTTTGAATGTATAGCTAAGAATGAATAGGATATTGAACATGTTTTTATTCTCAACCGATATAGTCGTATTCGCTTGAACCATTTTTCGATGTTCCCATCTTTTTCCAGGTAGGTATTGTCGGACGGTAAGATAGCATTTTAAAATTTCGACTACAATTCCTTGAAAAATATATGAAAAATATTATTTCGTTGAATTTTAAATAAGAGGAAAACTTTACTTCGGATATAATAAATATTTTAATTTAAATGGGAAATTGATATAAATGAATTTAAATTATTGGTTATACATTTCCATTCATACAACATATAGACCTAAATATTAATTCCCATAATAAAACCTGGGACCGAACCCAGGACATCTGTATAATGATTAAACGCATATTCAAGGCTGTTTACATTTGACTTGGTGTTTTATTTCATTGCTTTATAGGCGACAAAATTATTCATAATATCTCATCCGTGAACATGAAAATAATTTTGTAACATTTCGTAAAATAAGAGGATCACATTTGACATTTTCTTCATGCGACAATTTAAGCCGAGCGATTTCTATAACGACATAAGTTGGAACGCTACAAACGTTAAATATTTCAACGAGAATTATGAGATTTCGAAATTTAATGGCAGCCACATGAGAGCGTTTCCGTCGTCCGCACCACTCGCTTTATGAACTAGTCGCTACTTGAAATTGCAAACTTAACCCGAGTTACTATAAAGTGGTGGCACTCGTGAACGCAAACGTCGACGTTTTACTTTTAAAAGACTAGGCATTCGCAGATACATGTGAAATGCGCACAGAACGACTATTTCGCAGCGCATTTCTGATATAAAATTTAAATTTGTACGACGTAATAAATGTGTTGCAGAGAATCGTCGGTACGTAGAGACGTTTAGGAAGGCAATAAACTTTTTCGACGTCTCCTAACCGCAATATCACTCACGCGTCCTCCTCGAAGCGACGGTTTACAGAAAATTGAATATTCCGAGACGACGTGCATTCCGCTCGAAAGCGTCTGGAGTCAAACATCACGTGGACTACGAGGGGGTTAATAACTCGAATTTCTTCCTCGCCATTGACTCTAAATAAATTATGAGCAACATTTTTCCATTTCCCCGAATGAGAGTCCATTATACGCAATCAGTGTTCGCCGCGGGTATGCCTCGTTTCGATTGTCGAACGTCCTTATCTACAAATACTTATAATTGCTTTTTAATCACATCGAAACTCGATTAGAATATTTTATTAGTGTTCCATTTTAAACGGGATATGAAGCGGTACGCCTCGAATATTTGCTTTTAGCAAAGTGTATGATTTACAATTCCGGAGTTTCGACAAGCGAAGCATTTAGCGGGGAAATAGTTAGAAACGTTCTCCGGAATTTGATTACTGGGAGTAAATTTGTTGATTTCGCGAGGCGTCATTCGATTACTTTCAAATTCGCGAGTGGAATGGGACCTTCGGCAGCCGGTAGCTTATTTCGCAGTGAGGCCGAACAATGTGAAGTTTGCCGACGCGGTAATAAGCGGGAAGAGTTAGACGTTGCTGCACCTATTTCCCGCTATCGCACCGTTACGTTTCTCGAAACTACTTATTACCGTGGACTTAAGCGGACTGCTTTGTGAATGCGCTCAAAATTTCTATGCGAAACGAAATGCCGGCACTAAACTTTGCTTTCAGAAAAGCTGTTAGTTGCGAGGTAATTATAGAATTTGAGGTAGAATACAACACAATACAAATCTGCTGTGGCATATTTTAAAAGGCGCGACCGACAATATTTAAGTTGCCGTAATAAATTGTAGGTATTTCGACAAAATGAACGTTGTTAAAAATTATAAATGAGTGCAGACGCGTGTGTTTGCGGTTGTACTACACCCGTTATAAGTTTCAAACATTTATGAAAGCAGGTGTCGGCCTCGGAGTTTGTAATGACGTGAAACGGTTGTTGGTACGTTCTCAGCAATACAGACGCGAAACACAAGACGCACCCTTATTGCTAATACCGTAAGATATTAATTCCTATCGCACTGTTGAGCTGTAAAAACTTTTATACAAAATATGACAGGATTTACTTAATAAATTTAAAACATGATTTCTTATATAATGAAGTTTCATGCTTGTCAATGAGACACGAAAAGTATTTGAAAACAGTTTAAACTGAAAACAATAGAACATCGCAGTAACAATTTTCTTTTATCTTAATTAACAAAATTGTTATTTCACGCTTTATTCATTCTAGCGTTTTATGTTCAAGGGAAAAATGTTTAAATTCCTATAAAGCTAATTGTTGGAAAATAATTAACAATGATCGTGTTAATATTTTACTTCCTTCATTTGTTTTCAAGTATAAACTCAAGTAAGAACGTTTGTTTTGTGTATAAAATCATTACTTTAAAAAATATTAATATACTTTTTTTTTTCTAATATTCCAGTGCCTCCAGACCAATGTTTTGCACCATTCAGATGGGATGACTGCGGCATGAAACCAACTCCCGTGATGTATTACTACAAACCAGGCTCTAGATGTGAGGTCGCGATGTGGAGAGGATGCCAGCCTAACTTGAACATGTTTGCAGACGAGTACGAATGCATTAAAACTTGTATATTTGCACGTAGAGCATACCCTGAGCATTATCATAATTTGATAGAGACAGATATATCAGAGGAAGTTACTATTATTGATGACAATGAAACCACTACTAGTGCGACAGGCACTGAAGAAACAGGAGGTACTGATACTACTGGAGTAACTGATAATGCTGAAACCACAGGTGCAATGTCTACTACGGATGGTGGAGTTACATCTGATGAACCAGTAACATAAACATTAAAGCCATGTCTGTACGTGCACACTGCTTGAGATACGCACACAATTGTTTGTAATGTATGAAACTGACAGGCGAAATGCGAGTTGAAATATGAAATGCACATCTGTCAGTTTTGTACATTAGAAATGCGTATGTGAAGTGGTATGTACTACCCTTTTTAGAGTTTCATCCATTATAAGGTGTACGCATTTGTTCTGAAATCTAAATAAAATATATTTTAATTTTCATCTGTGTGTCTCGTCACAAAATTCCGTTGAGTGCAATTAGTTGAGACAACTTTACCTTGGTCCGGGAGTGCATACAACGTTGGAGGTAGGGAGAGGATTCAGGGACAATGTTGCGGTTTTGGTGCCGAGCACTCGCGGTCGGGAGTCCCCTAGCTAATTGTTCATACCACCACTATCCCAGCTACAACCTTAACCTATCCAGATTACGATTTCTATTACAATGTATTATGACTTACAATCGAATACAAGGTTACTTTTGCGCCGATACTAAGAGTGTGTTTCCCCACGATGGATAATAATAGAAAATATAGCGGTTTTAGCATACCGAGACGCTGTTGGGTTAATTCTACAAGCTTGGTGGCTTCAGCTATTTTAGGACTTAATACAATGCCAATTGTTTTTCTATTGTTTTATTTTCATGTCTTCCTTCAGCGACAGGTGGCCGAGGGTTATTTGCATTGGAAGTATTTCAAGTTGCGTTTCAATTGATGTGCGATGTTGACAAATGCTAGAATTATTTGTCTGCTCGAGTGAATTATTGTATCCGACTACAAACTAATGAATAATCTCTTTTATATCAATGTATTAGGTTATATCGTGTTATTCAAAACTTCAATAGTCTAATTAAAATAATGCAATTTGTATGTTGTTATTTATATCTATTTCTTTAAACAGACTAACACGTTCATCCTGAAGCAAAAGCGAGTGTGATCATAAATATTAGTTATCAGTGAAATATCTGGTCGGGAAGCAATTTCTCAGTGCAGCCATAGTGAAAATACGAGTATCTCAATAATAAATTTGCAATAAATATCGGACATCGGACGCATTGTGCACTGGATAGATTAATTTAGTCCATCGATGCTATCTAGTGCAGGCGTTGGGAGATTTATCACAGTGCACGGGCAATGTACACGTATGTTGAAAAATGTGGAGTAAGGTGGTTGTGTTTTGAGCTGGAATAAGCTTATCACCTAACTTAGTCTTTATTCCTAATAGTTATGTTAGATGACCTAATTATTAGGCTATAGGTTTTGTAGTATATGATTTGATATTAGTTTTAAAAAAATAATTGATTTATTAATGTAAATATTTATTTAAAGGTCGTGTGAGTTTTGGATATAGAAAAAAGTAGTGTGTATAAATTTGATTAATTACATAAAAAATAATTAATTAAAAGTAGTGTTAGCAACTGAAATAGAAAGTAAGGTTCTATATTTTCTACAGCATCTGTTGTTTGTAGTGAAATATAAATGTTCTTTTGTTTCAACAATGTCTCTACGTCTAAGAAGCTCTTAAGTTTGTGTTTAGGAACATTGCGAGCGTTTTACTCAATGTTGCTTTGTGTTACAATTGATTTTGCAATTAATGCTTTTCCTTATATTTTTAGTTTTAATAGAGTTTTCTGTTACACTACTCATTTTTATTTCTTAACACTAGGTTTACGGACGTTTTCTATATACCTACTTCTACTAAAACGCGTCAATTTGACGCATATCGTAGAGATAGGTATACCATATAGACAAGTTCAGTAATTCAACACTTTTAAAGAAAATAGACTTCAATTTATATTTCCCTCGATCAATGAATAAAAGTCATACAAAGAGATAAAATAAAAATTTAAACAGTTTTTGGTAATTCTCTGATAAAAGTCAAAATGCCAAAAAGTCAAAAATTGACGCGTTACGTAAACCTAGTGTTAATACAGTTGAGATTTCGTAGGATTTTTTTTTACATAATAAAAATAATATAATATACAAATATGTATATATATATAAGTATAAATGTTGTAAACATTTTAAAATACAAAATACAATGTATCATATTATGTGTAGTTTGCAGGATTTATGTTGGGTTTACTGACACTTCGGACTATGAAGTATGACCCAGCCACTACAACCAAGTGTGAAATATTGACAATAACTTTGTACTTCTATTTGACTATTTCACACATGTGGGTTCAGTATACGGTTATTTATATAAATTCAAGTACACTAAACTTTAAAAACACACAAATATTTTTATGAGATTTTTTTATTAATTAACGACTGGAAATACTGACCACAGCATGCAATGTCACGTTATTGTTAGGGCTAAAGAAGATGTCAAAATATTATATACTAAGTTAGACACAGTTGTGATTCTTGTAATTATTGTTGATTAACTATTAACAATAATAACATCTACAAGGGGGGTATAGTTTGACCCCAG
This sequence comes from Tineola bisselliella, assembly GCA_028551675.1. Classification (NCBI taxonomy): domain Eukaryota; kingdom Metazoa; phylum Arthropoda; class Insecta; order Lepidoptera; family Tineidae; genus Tineola; species Tineola bisselliella. The sequence goes on from JAPWLS010002529.1 coordinate 74,322, forward strand.
ACTAGACTGCTGTACCAAGAACATCATCAAAATCCGTATCACGTTCTAATATGATTGTTTTATATAAGTTCATGGCATTATTAAGAATCTCTTAAGGAAGCTATATTTATTCAATTCAACAATTAATGCTCGGACTAATTATAAATACTATAGCTGGATACTCCTTAAATGACATAACACGCACGACGAATCATTGTTGTGATTTCTACCGGTGTATTTGTGATAAGCCAATAAATATATAAATAATAACCTTTTGCTGTAAATAATATAGTATGTTAGCGTATCGAATATAACATTTCGACGACACGCCACCACGCTTTACTTACTGACAATGTCCCTATGATTTATGTTTCTTACAGGAAATAAAAGGGGCAACAACCATTCTTTAAATTAATTCGATCCCAATCCAATTTGCAATCTAAAGCTACATATGTATTTAATATTATCATGAATGACTCATTTACAAATTATTAACAATGGATGATTATTATATTTGAATTGCATAATAAAAACTATTAGAATTAGTTGATAAGATCCAAAAATAAAAAAGAATTCTAGTGATATACCCGCGGTAATAAGTGAAACTCTGTAAAAGAGCTCGCATATACTGGCATACGTGCAGTTGTCAATTTCATAGTCGTAAAACCCGCATTGGATCGTTTTAAAGAGTGGTCAATTGTTGCAAGAAGTTATGTTTGATATATTGAGTTTGGAAGAAAAGTTGTGAATACGTTCAGCTTACTAATATTGAATGTTAGTAATTTTTTTACGTAATTTGACCCTGATGGTTTTTCGGTGACATTTTTTAAATTGGAATTAAACCCATACTAATAATACATTGTATGTTCATGCGTGTATTTATCGCTTTATGCCGCTATAAATTGTGTATTTTTTAATTTTTCTTATTTTTTATAGCTAGTTTTATTTAAATTAAGTTTTAATGAGGCTGCTATAATGAAACCCTTTATTTTTGCTCTGCTTTTTTTTAAATTGAATAATAAACGAAAGCCATAAAAACTTCATAATCCACTTAAATTTAAAAATGTCACTCCAAGTTAATTAACATTACTATAAAATTTAAATTTATTTAGACTGAGAAGTTTTACAATTTTAAGCTTAACATTTTGTGCATGAACAAGAAAATGCACTACCCAAGTGTCATATTTAATGCGTAGGTAAGTTGATTATGCAACTCGTTTCATCAAGTCAGAATAGAGAAGTGAATGCTTCCTACAGACGTTTGTTTAATAATAAACTATAGTACCACATTCTAGCTATTTATGCCGGACTACTATTTATTGGAAATAGACACTCGGCTATATCACTATAGTCTATGTCAGCCATTCTCAAAGTGGTGTTCCACGGAACAATAGGGCTAAAATACTGCAAAAAATACCTACCAAAGGGAGATTATAAAGTTACATCTAAATATTCCAACTAAATATTACATTGCAATATGATTATTCATAAATACATATAAATCAGTTTTTTTAAAATTATATTAAGGCTTTTTCCTTTGCCAAAAAAGTTTGAGAACCGCTGGTCTATGTTAACATATTGTCTGTGACTCGCCCGCTTCCTCTTAACGTGTCAGGAGGGCTACTCAGGCACACAGACTTCGCACGAAAATACGGACGTTTCCTATTCAAGAACACTGACGGGCCTGTAATCATTCACGAAATTATGGATTTGACAGTGACTTCACGACTGATAGACTCAGGAGTTATTTTACAGACATATGCCAGGATTTTTTACGGGCTTATAAATCAAAAATCACGTAAGCTACGGAGGTGACAGCCGTATCACGAAACTTCGGATATGCCTGAGTAGCCCCCCAGGTATTTCTCGTATATATAATATAATGTTTCTTAGTAAATTCAGTTGTTTCACTCCTTTGGCCACGCTTCTCATCGCTGTTAAAAGAAAAAAACTTAATTAAAATAAAACGGCATATTAATTTAAGCATTTAAAAAACAAAAGAACTAAAGCTCGTGTAAAAGTTTTTTATAAAAGCTTTCTCAAGTAAAATAACAGTTTACACTTTACCGTATCCTTAAAGAGGTAACTAAAACTATTAGTTAAGCTATTAACGTTGGAATTCAGTTTTGCAGCTTTTTTAGCTCGTTCCAGTTGGTACGTATTTATTCTTCTTAAAATAAATAATGTTAATTGGTTTGATTAACTTTACGAATTGCTAAAGTTAGCAAAAATTTAATTAATATATTTTTTATTTATTGGGTCCACAAACAGGGCTCTACAACTAGACTAGGAATTAACACCGTACTTAGAATTATAACAATCAGATTACAGGCTCTATGTACAGTGAACACAGCATGCACTAACATTACAAAACTATTTACGATTAAAGCAAAAAAAATATCATTCATTAATTAAATCAAAATAACAATCAAATCAAATAAAAAATACAGTAATTCAAATGTCAAAATTAAATTATAGGATTAGAAATTATTCAATTCAAATGTTGTGATTTTTAATTAAGGCAAGAGAACAATTAAATATGTCAAGATCCTTAAAATTATTATTATGAATTTTAACTATACGGTTCAAGGGGCCATGGCTTCCCGCATTAGTACGTCAGAATCTTGTATGGAAATGTGCATTAAATATTGTATATGAAATAATAACTGACAGTTTTACTGATTAATAAACTAAATTGCAAATGGTTGACGACACAAGTACTAGGCCAGTGGTTCTCAAACTCGCGAGGCTTACTAAATATGTTTATGCTCGAAAACATGAAGATGAAGATCGAAACAAAAGCAAAAACATAAAAAGTAAATCAATACTAATAAGATAAGCAGTTACAGTATAATTAGGGGAATTTATATAGGGCGGGGCATGGGACCCTCCTAAAAAAAATACACTGAAATAATTTCCTTTATCTGACCATCATCAATGATGTTTTATTTAAAGCCGTTCACAAAGTTAAGCTTGTTGTTCACCAAAGTTGTTCCATCGATGGGAAACTTTCCCGAGTGAGTCCATTGCAGGTGCCTTCCGCTTGATAAATTGAACAAAACTTTCTTAACTCATAACTTTAGTTAAAATCTTGTATCTACTGCTTGTACATAGCGTCAGGCATTCTTTGCTGCTTTTAGATATTATAGCTACTTATTTATTTTGTTTGTTTGTTCTATATCTAATTGTGCAGTTTTAATATATAAAAAATATACAGGAGAGCGATTTAAAGTTCTTATTGTGCATAGTTTGGTTATGAACCGACTCCTTTTGAGCAGGTGAAAATTAGCAGTATGGGTTAGGCGTTCAAAACGACTTTTTATATATTTTTATAACACATTTAATAGTTTTATTTATCAATAATAAATACTTTCGTAGATCTGAAGGATTAGGTATTTTTACAATAATTTTACTAACGTGTATGTGTCGAGGTTTAACTATTCAGTTGTAAACCAATAAAGAAGCTACTGGTAAAAAAAAAGTTTGTGTAGATTATTCGTTGTTGTTATTGAGAATAAAAAACCAAATGTCAAAATGAACTCTACAATAAAATGGAAAACAATTATATCAGAGTTAATGACACTGCATATACTAGTCAGTGTCATATTGTTATATATGCATACTAGCTGTTGCCCGCAACTACGTCTGCGTAATAATGAATGAAATAAATCTAATAAGATTTATACAAACTTTCATCCCCTATTTTATCCCCTTGGGGGCAGAATTGATCAAAATCCTTTCTTAGCGGATGCCTACGTCATAACATCTACCTGCATGCCAAATTTCAGCCCGATCCGTCCAGTGGTTTGGGCTGTGCGTTGATAGATCACTATGTCAGTCAGTCACCTTTGAGTTATATATATTTAGATATATTTTCAATCTTAATATATTTTAGCAGTTTTAAACATCTTAAAGTTTCGCAGTTAATATCTTCTCAGAGTAAAATAAGGATAAATCTTAAAGGATATTGTTATAGTGTTTCATTAAGAATACTACCGGTTATGAGTTCCCCAACTTTATGTAATTTATTCAACGGTTTATTATTCAGAATTTTGTTCATTCCTTGGTCATGCTGTAGGTATTTTACTTATAAATACGTACACTCCACTTGACTTTTGGATTAAGGTTAATTAAGGTATATATTTTTATATTTTGGTATTAATGTACGGAAATGCACTATCTACAGAAATACAGTCCTTGAATTAGTTCTGTAGATAGTGCAATATTATTATTTGTATCGAAACTGACAGATGCACGCGAACTCTTTACTGTGACATTTTTTTTTATTAAATACCATAACAAAATCTCTATATACTATTTTATAATATACTTTTAATAAATTATTATAATAGTAGTATAGAATTGGAGTAAACAATTAGAAATAAAACTGTAGCACAATCTGTATATATAAAAAAGCAATACGTATTTTTGCTTAAATTTTTTTGTAACTATAAAATCCCGACTTAATGTTAGCACCGAGAATTTCTTTCAACACGAAACTTCTAGTGAAGTTATGAGAGTTTATTTTTTAAATTTTTCTTCGCGTAAAATTGTATGGTCTCGTGTATGAAGCCATTCCCAGTGTAGTCGCCAGATATTATTCATTTTTATTGCGCGTGAACTGTGGTCGTGCAAACTAAAATACTATGTGCTATGGTCGTGGCATGATTTTGGAGTCTAACATTGGAATTTACAGCTTTGTATGAGGTTAAATATAACATCTAAAAATATATCGCGCTAAAATAAACGCCATTTCACATACTACCCGCACTCATACCCTATTTCCTATTACCTTCTTTAAAACCACCAAAAAAGTCACTAATAATCATTCCTTCTGTGTCACTCTGTCAGTGCGTGTGTGTGCAAACTAAAATAAAGTTAATATCAAGTCGGATGACGTGCGCGAAGCAAAGTTAAAAGACTATAAGTTAGTGCTATCGAAGTAAGTTTAGAACCGAACTTTTGCATGTGTTTGGATAACAGCAGTTGAACCAGCGATATCAATCGACGGACAGGCCTTCCAAGAAAGCATTTCGGTTCGCCCAAGGTAGGTTTGATTTCTTAGTCTAACTCATTTTCTCAACATTAAGCTTGTTGGATAAATAAAAACAATACAACAATTACTGTTATTCCTCTTCCTTTTCTGTTTCAACGGCAAACAGTAATATTTGTTTATGCATAGGCGAGCTTAATGCCATCGGCATTATCTACCAGCTAACCTTTGTCGATGTGAGCGGTGATATTTGGTGCAATGAAAAGAAAATAATAACTAAATATACACAATACATAGATTACATAAAATAATAACTAATAATATATACATACATATTATTTACATAGTATTAAATACATACATATTTATCAAGAAAGGTTATAAGTGAATTAAATAAATAATAGAATTAAGAGATATTTTGTTTTATACTAAAATGTTTGTTCAGAAGATTTTTAAAAATGTGAATCGATGGAGCCTGTCTGATGCTGAGTGGTAGCATGTTCCATTGGCGGGCTGCAGATATGGTGTAGGAGTTTGAATACCGGCTCGTAGCATGTGCCGGTATTTTAAGTTGGTTGTTATGAGTAGAACGGAGGGGGCAGTTGTGTGAGTCACAGAGAAATTGGAAGCGAGTTTTAAGATAAGAGGGAGCCATAGGATTGAAGAGAATATTATAGAGGAAAGATAAAAGATGTACAGACCTGCGAGAACGAATATTGAGCCACTCAAGCTCTTTGCGATAATGCGAGACGTGATCATATTTTTTCAGGCCGTACATATAGCGTATACACAGATTCAAAAGGCGATCCAATTTATTCAGCAATTCTTCACTGATGTCGGTGTAACAGATGTCAGCATAATCAATTATTGGAAGTAGCAAGGAGGTGACTAACATACGTTTCGCCTCAAAAGGTATGAAATGCTGCTGCTGCCTCAACGAATGCATAGTGGCAAACACTTTCTTACTGACCTCAGACACGTGGCATTCCCATGTCCAGCATGTATCTCGTACCCATTAACATGACCTGAGTCTTCGCCGGGTTAACCAGGAGTCCAAGCTCACCTGAACGTACACGTACTGCCTCCAAATCATTATTCATCATGCTGATACTGTCATTGAGTTTTTCTAGACTGAAGTTTAGTGACAGTTGCAAGTCATCCGCGTACAGATGGTAGGAACTAAAAGTAATGACTTGAACTAAACTATTAATAAATAAGGAGAACAATAATGGGGATAGTACCCCACCCTGCGGGACACCAGCACTCACCGGACACCAGTCTGAGTAGACATTGTCCAGGCGAACACGCTGGCGCCGTCCAGAGAGATAGCTGCAAATTAATTAATTCATTTTGAATCATTTTATTTTTAGCTGTCATTTTAAGCTGTTATAAAGTGTCACGGCAATATATGAAATTCAATAGAATGACAGTGGCGCCATCTGTCGAAAATTGATCGTACCAACTCAGAAACCTTCGCTGGCTCATGCACAACAACCTTCCTAAACATCGTCACATGATCAAATGCATAGTTTACGATTCTATAATGGACATATAGAGTTATAGTTTTGTGTTGTCCTTGTCCTGAAAACCATTGCACAGGATTGGTTTGAGGTTAGGTTATATTAGTGGAGAAAGACCACTAAAATAATACTTTTCATATATCCAATGAAATGAAATGAAAATAATTTATTAACATAGGCACTAAAGGCTTGCACTTGCTCATCGTTAGACTCTACAATGGCTTCAGAAAGGCGTATGACAAGAAAAATACAAGAAACTCGTCAATCATAGCCTGTAAATGAAAAAAAAATATTCTAAAACTGAAATTTAATTTTGAGAAAATTAAGTAAATAATAATCCATAAATCGTGGACCACAATGTTAATTTAGACTATTTTCATACATACCTACTAATATTATAAATGTGAATGCGAGTTAGTTTGTTACGTTTTCAGGCAACAACTACTTAACCGATCATCATGGAACTTTGTACACATACTTTTGAAGGTACTAGAAGTAACATAGGATACTTTGCAATTGACTATAGTAAAATATTGAGTACAGTGGGCTTATCACGAATTTAGTCTGGCTTTCGAGTCGAGCTGTCACAAGTAAAACGGATCCGTTAGCAATCGGGATCATGAATTTTTACTAACGACTAACGAGCACCAGCAATCTATCAAATGAACGAAAGATCGAGACGTTCGAAAATTAACAAAAAGTATCTAAAATATTGTAGTTCCAAATCCGCACGCGGTGGCGCTGCTCAAATTTCCATACAAATCGCTTGAATCGAACTCGGTTCGAAAGCCAGACTAAAATTCGTGATAAGCCCACAGTTCTATTGAAATGATATATGATAGTTATTTAATGGTTTAAATGCGAGCGAAGCCGCGGGTAGAAGCTAGTACTATATAATATCAATAGAAATTAGATTCTATTAAAAGACTGAATATATAATATATTATTATACAATGTAGTGAAAGGCTTCTCCTAAACAATTAATTAATTAGGTATATAGTACAGTCTACTGACCACCGCCTTTCATTAGACACAACAAATAAGTCTGTCACAAGAAAAAGGTCATTAAGGAAATCTGGGAGCTAAAACGTAGGGTCAGAGGAGATCACAAAAAGTGCAGTAACAGTTTGTTCGGACCATTAAGGGGATGCCCCGTTGCCATTTAATATCACACTTACTTAATCTGAGCTCCGGGTAAACTGCTAGTCAAGATAAATGGTCGAGGTCTTTGGCTAAGAATACTCAGTTATATGTACTACAGATAGGATATATCCGTTTTAGAATAATCATTCAAACGTATGTAAATAGATAAATTGTCAAAGACGGGTCCATATAGCAATAATACCTAAGGCAAACTATGCCTTAGGCGACCTAATTTTATTAATTGTCCTTTTCAACCATAGACCTTAGCAGAATGTTGAGGAGACATTACAAAATAAAATACAATTTATTATTTAATTCTTATCGATAAAACAAACACAGGCCATTTGATCTGTATTTATATATAACATGCTATAACAGAATGATAATAATAATAAAACATAAAAATAAAACAACAATCAAATAAATATAACTTAAGACTTCACTAGCCTTTTCACAATGCCTGGTTCCGCTTAGATATCCGTAAACACGTCGCAAGTAATGTATCCAGGAAACTGTTAAACGCAGTGAACATTCAACTAAGGTAAGACTGTACATGATTTCTAGTTTATCTATATATTTTTAAGTCTTTAACAGTGCAGTACACATTCTCACATTGTGCACTAGCAGTCGGCGCAATAGCTAATCTACCGGTTAAAATATGTCCCCCTGGCGACTAGCCAGACCTTACCCGCTTTATATTAACTTGAATTAAAGTTCAATGTACTATTTCTTATTGTAAGTCCTTTATTTAAACGTAAACAAGACCCGGACTTGATTGCTGAAACAAAAAAGTTTCTTTGGAAAATACTCATAGTGCAATTTTCATACTACTATTAAGTTTAGATGTCCACGGTTTACGTTCAATCGCAGGACACTTTGTAAGTCTTCTAACTTCAAAACTACTGAAGTTTGGTTTGCAAACATTAAACCAGTCTAGTTTAATGATATTATTTAATACCACATTTTACAAACTCCTTAAAGTTTAGACAAAAACGATAGAATAGTTGTGGGTAAAGGGACTTTACCATGACCTACTATAAAATACGCGGCCTAGAACACTAAAGATCGCAGATATAGCAGACGGCAGTTTACGTGCACACTTCTATAGAAACTACCAACAATGTTGTAAGTGGATAACTTGAAACAATAGGCTGCCTCTGTTATTTATAACTGATACAATGTATGTACTGTATTTTTACTTAGTCGTGTTATTATGACAATAACCTGTCCTCAAAATTTTGTTACATTAAAATGAAATGAAATTAACGCTTGCTCATCGTTAGACTCTACAATGACTTTGGAAAGGCGTACGACGAGAAAAAGACCATAATAACCTTTTTTTTGTAATATAACCCTTAAACACATTGAGTAAAGATATATCCTGTATAATCCGATATAACCCGAAGCGATAGGCAGACTGTAGACGGTTATTAGCCCAGTGTACCCGTGAAGTGACCTAGTCGCATTTCGGAATCAGCTTGGATGACGTCGGATTTAACGACGCATGCCCTGGATAGCCTGGATGTAACGCATTCGTCTCGTCAAGCAGGCATAGTGGACTAATATCGAAGTAGTAGTATTGTATGTATTTTTAAAATCTCGCTGAAGGTTAGTATTAAAATTTAAATTTTAAAATGTACAATATGAAAAAGGGTCTCAACAAACTTTCAGCATCGGCGTGGTCCATTTTAACTTAGTTTGAAAACTATTGAATGTTAAACAGTAAAAATGAAGTTCCTCGAAGTTTTAAAGTTGATATCTAGGGTAAAGACACCAATAGAACATGCGTTTTATTTTAGCTTTAATAAATACGAAATTAATTATTTAAAATAAAATTATACTTGTGAATTTTACTTTAAAAATTATATTTATTGATTGAGTTATTCCAAAGACCAATATTTTATTAGGTAAGCTTTACTTAAACAGTCGTGATCACAGCAAAAAAACGCGATAGTAAATCGCATAAAATTTAAATAATATATTTCAATCATATATCACTAAGTATGCGTAAAATATTTATATTTATGGTTTTACGTAAATGACAAATATATTTTTTTAAATCAATAATTTAAGACAGTACTAATAGGCATCTTTACCCTAATAGCAAACCGAGATACCTTAAGTCATAAAACTTGTTCATCTCTCATAGAGGAAAAGCCAGGAAACGTCATATAAATCTTTCAATCACAAACATAGCTATACACATTTTGGAAACATCGGACTCTAAGCCCATACATATAAACTTTTATGTGTATATTTAATTGTGTGGTATTTTTCTTTATATATAACGTTTTATTACTAAGGCCCACTATCCATTTAATTTAGATGCTTTGTAATAATAAATTAGCTTTATAATGTGAATTTAAAATATTACAAAAAACCATTACATTGTATACAAAATATAACTCGACACTCGACCTCGATTCGTTAATGTTACTCATTGCTCAGAACTGTCAAAGTGACGACTATTGTCATTACTGTCACACTGACAGTTCTGAGTCATACTTTAATTAAAGTTTTTTTTGTATACAGTTTATTATTAGTTACACACTCTGAACTGTCAGAGTGACTTTGTAGGAATAAAAAAATAACAGTTTTGACAGTTAAATGTTAATTTATGAATGTTGCCATTAGTACACGGATAGATGGCGCGAATTATAGTTTTATTAAGCGTTTGTTTATTTGTGTAATTGTTTAGAATTCACGGGCCTTTAATGGAATCATTAAATTTCCCCAAATTGTTATTGTCAAGTCGTTAACTACTTCACAATTACATTTCGTTCTCGTAATGGCTTTTATTTATTAATTTGAATGTTTAATTAAATATTACATTTAAATGATTTATATAGATTTTGTGTAGAAATATGTACTTATATTGGTACTGACCTGGAGAATGGAATTAAAGTGGAAATATACTTTTAAATCACTCATATATATTTTTATATATTATATTTTAAATTTTGAAGTTGACTACAGCTTTTTGATTGACTTCATTTATTTAATGTTATACATGCTTGTTGACGACCCCTATTAAATTGTAATATAAATTTAATTTATTTTGTTAAACGGCTTCAGATTTCTTGTAAAGACAATTATACATAATTATATAGATGTATATCATAATTTATACGTCGTAATATATAGGCACTTATAGTATATCGAGAAAATTCAAAATAATTCGTTATTGAGAAATTTCGTATATTCAATCTTTTCGCATATAAACAAAAAAAAAATTGTTGATTGATCAATGAAAAGAATTTTTGTGTCGAATTGCGTTTGTTTTATTAAAATATTGTCAATACAATAACGTAAAAACCTATTTTAAAAAATCAAAACAAAAATTGTTCTTTAAAATATTTATTATTTTTAATTAACAATACTTGATATTAAATAAACTGCGATTGGAAATTCACATCGAGTCCATCACACCTTTAGCTTCCCCGTTTCAAACTAATGGAACTATACATTGAAGCATTATTTCCTCCAGTGTGCTGCTTTATTGGCTTTATGCGAGCACTGTCGGGGACAGGTTGTTATGTCCGTCTGCAGTATTGCAATACTTATACTGTTATAGAGTAATATACAATATTTATTTATTAAGTAATGTAAGTGTAAATTGAACAAAAAAGTATTGAGAATACATGAAATAAATATTTATATTTTTGAATACATGGTAGTAATATTTACTGCATCCATTGCTCTTTTTATTCTTACTTAAGAGGCATACCTTATTTAACCATTTCAAGATAGTTGACTCATTAAGAACTCAATATTGTTAACAATAAAAATACAGCAATATTTAAAATTAGTTTGAATGCTTTGTAATAATACTGTATTCTTTGTGGTTTAAGTCCACAAAGTGCATTACTTTATGTTTATAAATTTATATAAATGAATTACTCAAATAAATGATTTTTTTGTAAATTATTGTTGGATATTAACAATTCTTAATTTTTAATCCTTATCTGATCAAGGGTGTATAATAGTGTTGTTTTTTTTAAAAAAAAATTCTAGAAATTGACATCAAAAGTTGTCCCCAATCATAATCTAATAGAATAGATTAATCAGTCAATATAGTCTCAATTAAGTTTGATATGCTCCAATGCAATCGTACAGCTGAGTGCTGTTTCATATATTTCATTACGACGAACTGAAATTATTTTCATGCTGAGATTTCTTCGAGGAGGTGCGCAACCACTTCCGAAATATTCAAAGGAATAAGGCCTCGCACACAAATAACTATTACCAAATTTCCCAATTTATTTTCTTTTGATATATTACATTTAATTTCTCATGGGAGTCACATGTGGTTTTAGCGTGTTTTTATGGGACACCCTCTGATTTATGTACAGGCTGTTCCGTTTTAGTTTTTCTCTTTTATATAAGTTATTTGAAACGGACGTCTAAGTAAGAGAAAGTTTATTTGTTTTAGTACCAATGTTTGTGGTTATAATGTTCCAAATTTAATTACTAATTGAAATACGGGTTACTATCATGTTTTTGTTATTTTTTACGTTACACCTTGTATATTATTGGTGAGAAACAAATTGAACAAATGACATCAATTGTTTTATAATATCAGTAATGCGTTCACTTGTTTCTTATTGTAAATAAAAACTACTTACTTGATTAAAGCGCTTTAATTGAATAACGGCTTAACGTTATTAAGCAACAGTGGCTCCATCTAGTGCTAATTGTTAAAAACATTTTTATACAGAGAGTGTAAAAAATAACTATAATAATATACGTAGGTAATAGGTATATATAGTTGCCGAACATTCCCCGTGTAAGGGCGTAGTTCAATAATAGACCACATTTGTCACCCCTAACTTACATCGCACTAACATTATAATTGAGGCGGTATTTTATTCATATGTCAATGTGACTTCAGTAGCGCCTATTTCAAAACAACCTATATATTGCTAAGTAAAAGTCAAAAACTTCACAGATTTAATCAAATATCAAGTCTGAAGAAACCACCGTCCACACACTACGCGAGTTTGATGTAAAGTGACCCGTTCAAATCAATCGCAACATGTCTACTTGTCTCGATAAACCATTGGTTGATTTTTCCCGCCTATACTACGTTCGGGTAGCTCGGTACTATTCGTGTCTTTCCGTCATACGTGCAGCTTGAGAGAAAAAGAAAGAAAAGAAGAATAATAAAGCACATAGAACTAAAAATTATGCGAGTTATAATTAAAAAATAAATATATTGTACGAACTAATTATTTGTAGTCTAAGAATTCTCCGAAATATATAATAAGAAATAAACTTATTTATACCTATACTACTAGACTAGATATGTCTTCGTACATCCATGTCCATATTTAACTTAGTGCTGTATACCGAGGCGTTACGGTACTGTCGGCATAACAAATTGAAACGTACTGGTGGAACGTCACTTCTAACCGGAAGTAACAATAAATGCTAACGCTCCATTTGTAAATAGAAAGGTAGTTTTATGTTTATTTGAAAAACATCTAATTAAATATGTTCTTTCGCCCGTCAGTTTAAAGCAGCCATTCTCAAAGTGTGTTCCGCGGAACCCTAGGGATAAAATACTGCAAAAAAATACCTACCAAATGAAGATTATAAGGTTACATCTAAATATTCCAACTAAATATTACATGGCAATATGATTATTCATAAATACATATAAATCAGTTTTTTATAATATATTGAGGCTTTTTCCTTCCCCAAAAAAGTTTGAGAACTGCTGGTTTAAGATGTTATTAAATAAAAATAGTCACAAGTTACTCGTAAGAGATCGTAACATTCATTAAGTTTGTTTATTTTGATTTTGACTTACTTATATACTAAATTTACAATGTCATTGTTATAATATTTTACTGTTAACGTCTTAGGTGTAATCGTTTCGTCGACCATTATATTTTATTGTTATTATCTAAGGTGCGATGATTTCGATGCCCATTATCGACTAATATTTTACACTAATGATCCTAAAAGTATAGAGTTACGTCCTATTGACATAACATAACTATTTTTGAAATAAGATTTTTTTAATGAAAACAGTGGGCTTATCACGAAATTAGTCTGGCTTTCGAATCGAGCTGTCACAAGTAAAACGGATCCGTTAGCAATCGGGATCATGAATTTTTACTAACGACTAACGAGTACCAGCAATCTATCAAATGAACGAAAAATCCAGATGTTCGAAAATTAACAAAAAGTATTTAAAATATTGTAGTTACAAATCCGCACGCGGTGGCGCTGCCCAAATTTCCATATGTTGAATAAGGATGGCAGTGAAACAAAACTTCTTCTTAATATATTCTTTAATTTCACATCTTCAATACATATTACATAGCACACGTCGACTCTTCTTGTACAGACACCTTTCCACACACACTACCATAGACATCACTCACACCAAAGACAAAAACAATTGTGTTGCTATTTCAACACCATACAAATAGCTTGAAGCGAACTCGGTTCGAAAATCAGACTTAAATTCGTTATAAGCCCACAGTTTCATTGTAGCTTCGTCTCGATATAATTAATTTAAAAGATTATTTTCGGCTTACTATCACGTTTCATAATTGCCAATAGGTAAAGAATTTATCAAGAATTAATTATAACACCTCGTACTTTGGGTACGTGACAAAAACGACACCTGACCACAAAACATGTAATCACGTATATAATCCTTTCTTAAGTTATTCATGTACAAACGACGATCTTTAAATGGATACAAATTGGACTTTGGACTAGAAGAAATAATCATTAGAAAGGGATAACTATATTCTTATTGTGTCGCCTGCGTTCGTTTTTCGAAGTTGAGGCTTGTGTGAAAGGGATGCACATATCTCCTTTACCGTTCACGACACCGCGATCGTTTCTCTTTCTTTAGCTTATATACCTACAAATACTGTATCCATTTGAAAATCGCTGTGTGTTTTGTAAAATAACTATGTACTAATTACTAATTTGACGCGAAACGTCGTTTTACAAAAAACTAGTAATCAAATTTAAATTTTGTATATTTGTTTAAAATACTTGAGGGCTTTTCATTTGGCCGACGCATTAGGTATGAATACGTTAACATAAAGTTCAGGTGTTAGTAAAGTTTGGTTTTCAAAGCCAATAAACCTACGCTCTGTAGTCTGTAGCCACTCCTATGTTTGGAACACCTGCATCTTAAAGTTAGGCGGTAGTCTTAGCAATGTTACACAGTTTACTAAAACTTTTCCTTAGTTAAGTGGGCTTTGCGACCAATATTTTGACATATAAACATAATCGCCAGCTCCTATTATTATAACATATTTGGAACTAATACTTTACCAATTTTGTTTTTTTTTATTGAAATATCTCCAGTATATATAACTTTCTCAATGATTTCTGAGATACGACTCAACACAACAACGATGAATCTACCCAAGCAATCTACGCACTACGCTCTCCTGTAAAATACGGTATTATAGACCCTACCATGTTAATGATTTTCAATACAATGTTGTTAATGATTTTCTAAACATAATGTAAATAGTTGAATTTATATTGAGATAGTCATTTGTTTCCAAGTCTTTTCAAACATCATATTGTCAGCATAGCCTTTTAAATTAATCCAATCATGTTTGTGAATAACCACTAAACGTACGTTTACACTAACGTAAACGCTTACGTTTGCGTCAACATTCACTATTATTAAAGTTATTTATATTTATTTATATTTTCGGTGACATTTTGTAAGCCCTTATGAGAAAGTGACACCAATTCTACTTTATCATTAATTAAGGAGGGTTTAACATTTCTGCACGCACCTGTGTGATGCCACTTTACAAACTCGCACTAGTACAGTAATACCCCGCTTTACGCGTCCCCGTTATGCGCGGTTTCACTATAACGCGAAATTCAAATTTATTATTAAATTACGCGAAAGAGTGCGTATAAACATAATGTAGTCATCAACATCTCTATGGTCGCGGGAATTTCAGTTAACGCGATTTTTTCCGGAACGAATCCCTCGCGTAAAGCGTGTCATTACTGTATTAGAAGCACCTTTTTTGATCAGATTAATTAAATTAGGTAATGGAATTGAAAGTGGTATATAACTAGGATTAAACTCACAAACTTTAAAAGAACTAACAAAAAAAAATGTCAAAAATAAAAACGAAATGTTATTTTAATAAGATCGAGTTTGAAGAGTGATTCACCTTTTTGAAACGGCAGCAGAGAGAGCTACAGACGGCAAATGAGACTTGAATATTTATCGTCTAATCTGAAAGTACAACACGACTGACATTTTGTGAAAACTTAATTAAGTAGCGCACTCTTGTGGGATTCTCTGTGTTTTTAATTTTAAATTTGCAATATATATTCTATTTATATAAAGAAAGCCCTTGTGTTATTCGTGAAGTGAAACCACTGAATGATTTATTCAGTATTGTCTGAAATTTGTTGTAATTAAACAGACTTTATGCGATTTATTATCGTGTTTGTTTTGATTAATTTAACACTAGATTTACCAGACTAGTCAAAATGACTGGTATTGCAAGATCAAATTAAAATTCCTACTGCATGTTACATTTTCTGGCTTGGCTTTAGTTGAGGACCCCAAAACTGTACGAATAACGAAAAGGTTAGGTTAGGTTAGAGTTAGCCCGTTATAACTTGTCTTTTTTAAATAAAATGGCACAATTTAAAAAAAAAAGAATTTACACTTTTACATTTAGTAATTCCTGGGGTCCTCAACTAAAGCGTAACCCATTTTCTTTCTGTAATGATATCGTGACTTTTGTAGCTATAACGGAAGAACTAGTTTTATGAACTTTATATTATTTTAAATATATATGTATATTCGTAACAAATCTATTTTTTTAGTCTATTTTGGTAGAAATAAGTATATTTAAATGGCTGGTAAATCTAGTGTTAACTAAGATTTCATTTGTTCCAATTGTTAAGGAGTTAACTTCAGATCTTTTCACGGTTTCATTGTTTGTCGAACTTGAGGCTTCGACATAATTAATTCCCTGTTGTTAGATAATCTCCATCCGTCTTTTGTATTAAAATTAAGGTTTTTTTATATTCCAATAGCTCGCGTAAGATCCGTAATATTGATCGGGTTTCCTTAGCGAAAATTTTCACTTCGAAACCTATATATGTCTTGTTACATTTATATATATTTTCTCTGAAATTTCACAAAGAAATTCTATAAAAGAAGACACATGCAATCACAATTGTTATACAACAGATTTATAATAACACCCTTATTATGATCAGCATTAAGTTCAAATTAAATTTCGTATAACTAAGTCAGTGTTACCAAAACTAAAAAGTAATTTAACTTAAATCCGTCAGTAGAAAGTATTAAACGGAAAAGTTTTATTTGATTATTTGGCATTTAGAGGGATAAAGACATTTTGCAACTTCCGGATTATATTTAGCAATAATTTGAGGACAAAGGCGCGGTCGCGGTTTAGTGCTAAAATATGCAATTAGTTTAAAAAAAAACTTATAATAGATGTTTGTGTTAATATAAAAAATCACAGTACTACTACTTTCAATCCACACATTAAATGAATTCAATCAGTTAACAAGAGTGTAGTCAATCGATCTCAAGTGTATACAACATCAAGTCGGCATAGCGATGGTGACTGTTACCTCTAAACCAGTGATTCCCTACCACTGTGCCATGAAATTCTAAAAGTGTGCCGCCAAATTTTGGATATATAATAAATAATAATGTTAATATTGTTTTTAATAATATAATTTTAAAATTTTTTGAAATCGTTAAAAACGTTGAGAATCACTGCTCTAAACATTGATAACGGCTAATGGAATGCATTCAAACTTAACAACAAACGAAATATACAAAACAAAAATAAAAAAGACATTAACAAAATTCCCCAAACGACTAACTTCATTGCCTATATGAATTTGCTAAAATTGCAAAATAATAGCTTATTTAAAAGCAACCTGCCAATCCATTGTGTTGGCATTATGTAAATAGGAGTCCCGGTCGAACGGACGATAGGCCCCAGTACATAAATTTAATCCGCCCGCACTCCCATCCGTACATGTCGACAACTAAGCGGCGATACTCTATATTATATATTAGCTTAACAGTTATTTTGTGCATTCAACGAGAGATTATATTGTTATTTTAAATCGCTATCGAATAATTTTAAAATTCTTCTGAACAAACATTTTATCTTAAAACAAAATATCTTTTAATTCTATTATTTATTTAATTCTCTTATAACCTTTCTTCATAAATATGTATGTATTTAATACTATGTATATATTATTATTTATTATTTTATGTAATGTATGTATTGTATATATTTTGTTATTAGTTTCCTTTCATTGCACCAAATATCACCGCTCAAACCGACAAAGGTTAGGCTGGTAGATAATACCGACGGCATTAAGCTCGCCTGTGTAAAAAAAAATATTACTATTTTTTTGCAATAAATAATTTATTTATTTATTCATTTAATATTAATAACAATAAATAAATAAATAATAACAATAAATGCACAACAAAGTACATCAACATAAACCATATTGATACAATGTAATTTATTTTTCCTTTCATTGTTGTTATAATCTATTCCTTTTCTAATGGGCTTCATCCTATTATGATTTTGTTCACTTTTTACTGTATTCAAAGCTATCGGCACTGGTCTAATACGGAAACAAAACAAATGCCTACTTTTTACTTACTTTACTAACATCACTTAACACGCGTCAAGTTGATGCATTTTGACTTTTGTCAGAGAATTACAAAAAACTAATTACTTACTAAAAACTTTAAATTTTTATTTTATCTCTTTGTATGACTTTTATTCATTGATCGAGGGAAATATAAATTGAAGTCTATTTTCTTTAAAAGTGTTGAATTACTGAACTTGTCTATGTGGTATACCTACCTATCTCTACGATATGCGTGAAATTGACGCAAGCGCAATATAGACAAAATTTTGAGTAAACTTGTAAAATAGCACCAATAATATATTGTAACTTTACTAACATCACTTAAGAAAATCTTCGCGTGAGTATTGGGATGTAACGAAATTAAAATAAATAATAGATAAATAAATAAAACGTTTACTTTTAAAATCAATTTGTAACAATTCGTTGCCTTGCCGCCAAAAACTAGTGTTGGTTTGTCTTGGTGCTGCACATTTGTTTTATATTTCTTAACATTAATATAACATAGTTTATCTTAATACCACATAATAAATAATAAAATAGTAGTAAGATATTGGATAAGGAAATGTATTTATATATTTAACTAGCTGTTGCCCGCGGCTTCGCTCCCGTTAAGAAGTATTATTATTAATTAGGTATAGTTTTTGCGGCTTTATTTTTGTTCAGCGTGTGTAAAAACGTCTTCATCATAGTAGTTCCAATCTTTAATTTCAGTTCAATCAGTCGAAAATCTATGAAGATTTATACAAACTTTCATCCCCTATTTTATCCCTTTGGGGGTAGAATTGATCAAAATCCTTTCTTAGCGGATGCCTACGTCATACCATCTACCTGCATGCCAAATTTCAGCCCGATCTGTCCAGTAGTTTGGGCTGTGCGTTGATAGATCACTATGTCAGTCAGTCACCTTTGAGTTATATATATTTAGATTGTATAATTAAATAAAAACGAGAAGCATTGTCATGTAAAAATTGTAACTGCTGAAGTTAACAAATTGAAATGAATTCAGCTTACCAAAACTGCAAAACAAAATGCCGATGAAAACAAAACCAATAAACGCACACCCTGTTGTGTTGGGGGAACCAGAACGAAACAGCCTAAAAGTTTCCTTATCATCATCTAAAATAAAACATATAGTGAGTACCCAGCATCCGTTGAGTTCCAAAGAAAGTTCTGTTCTAGAAACAACTGCGTTTAAAGATTTTTATTATTAGAGGCTAATTTCTAGAATATAATAATTATCAACACATATCCAAATAATTTTCAGATTCAATATATAATAGAATTTTTATTTTCATTATACAGTGGTATAGGTACTCGATATACGAGTGTTTTGAGATACGAGCCGCCGAGCGAGCGATATTTTGCCTTGAGATCCGAGCAAGATTTGAGATACGAGGAATCGCATACTACACCGCTCATTCGCAGCAGCATACTGTGCTTTGAGATACGAGCAAGGTTATGAATTAAACTCGTATGTCGAGGTACCACTGTATTTCACATATATTTATATCAATGTTTATTAGAGATATATATATGCATAAATTATACATATGTAATAATTAATATTTCCCAGGTTCGACTCCTTAATTTTAAATCCAAAAACCACTTGTGACATGTGCATTACTCACCAATATTTCATTGCACTGTTTAAGTGCGTGTTCGGAACAAATTAACAAAAAACTATGCGACTCTTGTTTTTAATTTATTTCACATACATATATAATACTTTATATATATATATGTTTATAGTGACAAAAAAGAGACACTCCGTCCAACATCCGCCTCGTTATGTGACTAGACTTAAAACGACACGTTCTTACTAATTTCATTTGATTGATATTCACATGTTTTCAAGTTCCAAGTTCAAATTCCCAAAGCACAACTCTCTCTTTCTCGATAGCTGTAGTTTAAACCGGTAGAAGTTGTCCAAACAATACCGCTCGGTGTTGTACAGTTATAAATTTAATTAAAACTTATTGTAACATTTAAGAATAATAATTGTTGGGGAAAACTTCTCTGCGGAACATTTCAACGGTTTAACAGAGCCCCTATTCTGAACTACTATCTCGATTTAAATCTGATAACAAACTAATTAAATTGCAAAATATAACAAATGCGAAAATTAATGATGAAAAGAAAGAAAATAATTGTTGCGGCGAAGGGTCGTGGGTTCTGGGTTTGTGATGTTTTACCTTTATATTAGGCGGTTAAACTGAAAAACAAGCAGATTATCTTAGCAAAACACAAGTACTGGTCATGTCAGCAGTGCCCAACTCGGAAGTAGTTGATGGCGTAATTGAGATAGTGCGGAAGAAAAAATAAAATAGGAGTTATCTCAAGGGAAAAAATGGTATGCTATTTACTTGTCGAGCTAGATCGAGAAGCACCATGGTCCATGGAGATAAAAAGAAACAACATGATGTCAGAAAGGGGAGGAAACAAGATTAAAGATTTAAATTAAGTGACATAAGATTAGACAAGTCAAAAATACATTTAAACCGACGAAATGGCACATTCTTGATAGAATAAATGAATACAGACAAGCGAAAATTTTATGTTAATAAAGCAGAATATCAATCTCGTTCCAAATACGATTCAAGTCCAGTTTAAAACAAATGAACTTACAAGAATAACCAACCAACAAGTTTCGAAACGCGCGATACAAATTCATGTATAATTCTCAAAAGATGACTGATTTAACAAACGTATATATTTACCATTTCACTGACGTTTCCTTTAATGAATGTACAAAACATATACCTACATAATAGATATATGTATTACATGAAAACGCAAATGAAAATAAAAATCACAACTTGATTGGCCATAATTACAGTGTTCACGACGAACGATCCGTTCCCGTGGATCCTTGTGCCTGACCTGTGCCTGCTTCGCCTACCGAAGCAGCGAGTTCATACTGAGCTGATGAATCACCTGGGCTCCTCGCTTACCGAGAAACCACTACCTCAATTCACTCAACAATTCAACAGCAACTGCCCTCATCATCCCTCTGACAGGCTTATTACCTTTGTTTAAAACAAATAAAACAAATTCCATATTCTAAACATGTTCAAATTAAAACTGACAATTATTTTCTAAATTCAAATTGTACAAAAACTAACCTACGTCGTCAATGTCATCCTGTCATTGACCTGCAGAGTGGTTAGTATGACAGTTTATGATTGGCGAGTTTAGATTTCTTCTCATATGTCTTTCCGAAATCTCTGTAGACTATGCACAAGAGCCAGAAGAATGTATGCGAACTAAAGATTTTTGTATATAATACCTTTTGGATCCCTAAACAAATGTCTACAACCTTTTCTACAACCAATGTATGTCTACAACCAATTCTTCTTATTTAACAAGAAATAATTACGTAAAAATACATATATTTCGCATACTACGCGATTGCACCGCACTAAATAGCTCCACTGTCAGAGTACAGTTAAAAACTCAATATTTAAAAAGAGACTTCAATTTCCAAGTCCACGCCCATATAGGTGTTATGTAAAAAAGCCAAACGAAGTTACTTATCATTACAAATGCTTTTAGGTAACGCGTGAACTGATATCACCGTGGGGAGAAATATTTTTAGATTTAGAACGTAACTCTTTCTCGAATACTATTTACTATTAAAAAAAAATCGGTTGTCTGTAAAGTCGGTTTACTGACGATAGTTGAACGTGACAACGTCTTAAGCCAACAACAACAACAACGCCAATTGTGCCTCTTTGTCGCTCGTTCCGCGCTCTCGCTTGCACTTCAAGCCTTACATGGAACGCCTCAGAGCGAGGTAACGCCGCATGAGTCCATGCTTTTCGTGCGTGCAGCCGGCTCAATCGAATTATAAGACGTTGTCACGTCAAAAAAAACTTTTATGTGAACACACTAACGACTTAAATTTTGATATTCGCATGAAAATAATTAAAAAGATATATTTTTTGAGATTAATGAGAATGGGATTTACGTCTGAATTAAAATTTTATAATTTCTTATTGAATACTCGACATTGGCAGAATTGTCTTTAATAGATATCTGAGGACAATAAAAGAAGAAGAAGAAGAAGAAGAAGAAGAAGAAAACAATTAACAATTAAAGTGTTCGTGCTATTTTACACATATAATTTTCTCATCCAATAATTCTGTATTTTTAGCGCAACTTAAAATTTACACTTTTTTACATATTTTAAATTTATGAATTACAACTATTACTTGTAATGAACAAGAGTGAAGTTTAGAATTTAATTGTATAAAGCAATGTTTCCCAAACTATGGGTCGCGACCGAAATCGCGTGACCAAGATGTCAAAACTGTAGTGGCGAAACATAGGAAACAATTTCATCCTTCCCATTGAAATAACTTTTTTGATGTAGTTATTAAAACTTATGGGTCGTAGTCCAGACGACTTTGGGAACCACTGGTCTAAAGGACTTCAATTGTCTAAAGGACTTCGAGATAGTCAGCAATATATATACAGCTATAATAGGTTAGTGGAGCATGCATGTTTTCCTCGAGACAGATTTATTTTCATTTTGTTCCGCGCTGTCTGAATTCTACCTTCATATATAGGTAAGTGTGTAATCCGCACATCGTTCCAGTAATTTTTAATGGAAGATTAGAAACAGCCGCTCCAGGAGGAATATTTTGAAATTATATCCTAAATAAATTTTTTTTATTATTATTTTTTGTTTTTTTTTTCTCCCCTCTTCCTTACATCTATTTGGTTCTTGTTTTTTATTTTTATGTATTTTTGTAATTTTATTAGAAGTGTAGTATCTATCCCTTTAACACCTTGAGCATGCCGTCCTATCCTATAATTAAAATTTCATTTAGTTTATATAATAGTAGTCCTTTTTATAATATGTAGTTCTAATGTAATTTTGTAAACTTATTACATTTCAAAGTTATACTAAAGATTGTATATACTCGTAGATATATTGTACCGAGTTGTACAACTAAGGTAAAACGCTTAATAACTCGACTACAGTAATACCCCGCTTTACGCGACACCGTTATGCGTGGTTTCACTATAACGCGAAATTCAAATTTCGCGCTCAATTGCACCGCATTACGCGAAAGAGTGCGTATAAACATAATGTAGTCATCAACTTCTCTAAAGTCGCGGAAATTTCAGTTTTTTCCGGAACGTATCCCTCGCGTAAAGCGGGGCATTACTGTATTCGTCGGATGCGTATTGAGATTTCTGCAGGATGATTCATCGGCGGCACCCTCTCCTTTAATTTTAAGTTTTGTAGATTTAGGTAAGGCACGATGGGGCTGATATATCTTGACAGATAAAAAAGACCCAATTTTAAAAAAAAACTCAACTATGAAATAGATTATATATCTATCTCTTTCTATTGTGTTTAAAATCTTAAAATGTCAAACTGTATACAAGCTATAATAAACACAGGCCTAGTAATACTCCAGTTTATCCCAAAAGAAAACGTAAATGTCGTAAATAAAATTGGAAATGTTACGTACTATGTCACGTAAAACTTGACTCCCATTCTCAAAGGATAATTTAGATAATGGCATCGTAAATATTCCACATTTATTTTTCCACAATTTTCCTATCCCCTAATCGTTAGGTTTAAAGGTAATGATTTAAATCCCAAAATTGTATAAAACAATCTAAATTTTAATATACAATATTGATGATAAAAGTGAAATATTTTTTTAACAAGTATGGTAAATATGTAAAAATTCAAACACAATAAAAAATAATATTTAATTTTTTTGTAATTTAATTTAACTTTTATTCAAGATAATAAACAACAAACGTTAAAATAAAAAACCGCAACAGAAAAAAAAGACTTTCGCGTTTAAAATTCGAATTCGTGATAAAATAACAAATGAAATAAAAAAAATAATTAAAAACGCAATAATTAATTAAATTTATCTAAAACAAAAGAGAAATAAATTGACTTCAAACTTGTTTTTTCAAGCAAAAATATGCGTTTCATTTATTTCATTGTATTAATTATAACTGTGTATTTAACGAATGTATTCAGTTATACAATAATGCAATTAGACGATGAACTACCTCAATACTTGGATTATGATAATGCGGATGGCATTAAAGCACTTTCTGATATTGAGAAAACACATGGTAAAGTGAAAAATGACATTAATAGAGGAATAAATGAGGTAGACAGGGAAATGAGAAACATAGACTTTACAGGCGAAGGGATAAAGCGGACTAAACGCATAAAACGGGGTGTGAATTACGCTGATAAAATACCCATTGTAGTAGCAAGAAACGTACCGAAAAACAGCAAGGCAGAAGTGGTGGAGTTTGGTAAAAAATTATACATACCAATGATCCGTATGAAGAATAATAAACATAATACAATGAAAAACATAAAAATGATTAATCATTACAAAACAAATCCGATTTTAGAATCGATAAAAAATCATATGAAATCATTGAAGATTCCTAAAAAAAGACAAATAATAAAAAAATCTAAAAAGAATTCGGATGAAATTGAATTAATAAACGTCGTGAATCAATTGTTAAATGACGAAAACCGTAATAATAACGGTCAAAACAGAAATAATGATTTGCCACGGTACCATTTTAACAAAAACAGATTTAAATTGAAACAATTATTAAAAAACAAGCGGCAAGATATAAAAGTACATTCGGAAGAGGCCGATATTATTAATATGCTAGATGACATTTTAGGTTATCATAAAAAAGTTGACAAAAAATACAAAAACAACATTTCACATTTGAAACATATAATAAATAATAACAAATTAACCAAAAAAGTTGATGACGAAAACGTCATAAAAATCCTAATAATAGGCGAAGAGGAGAAAAGCAATAAAATAATAAATAAATTTTTAAAAATCATTAAGCTATTAATGAATACGCCTTCAAATGCTGAATTAAGATCAATGTCCGGGGAAACCACTTATATACCGTTGCCGCCTGCACCTCCCAATCCTAACAGCCCCACTGATTATCCTCTGCATCATGAGCCACGAGACAAGCATCTATATCCTGTATACACGCCATGGGATTATTGGACGGTAAGATATTTTTTATTGTGTCTACCTTAGACCTTAGTCATGTGTGACATTTTTCAAGCTTAAATAAACTTTGCAATTGGTAATACGGTTACGTTGTTGGCCTTTGAAATAAATATGAATTGTTATTTACTTTTTTTCTGAATGAAAATTCAGTTTTTTTTTGTAAATTATTTTATGTATAGGCTTCTTCTCGTCATACGCCTTTCCGAAGCCATTATAGATTCTGACGATGAGCAAGCGCACGCCTTTAGTGCCTATGCTAATAAACGATTTCACCGCACTCTAGCTTAACATCAGGCGGAGTGTGGTCGTATGCTAGGCTATCAATAAAAAAAATTCATTTCATTTCATTTCATATAACAATAAATATATAATTGAGTTCCTTTTTTAAATTTTAACTTCACTTACATAAACTTAACTTAAGTTTTACGTTTTGTTATTTTATAAAAAAAGAAATTTTAAAGTACATATTATGGTAATTTATATTTGAATTTCGAATATTTTACAGTATGTTTTTATTTCAGTACGGAAAAGAAATGGTATTGGACGCTTGCGAAGGAGATAAAGTATTGGTCGATGGCGTATGTGTCTGGACTCCTCCACATTGAAAGTAAGGAGTCCGAGAAGAAAACAAAAACAAAAAACAATTACATCAAAAACAAATGCAATTTGGTGATAAACAAAAATTATGTCTTAATATTTTTTCTAATTAATAAAAAGTTTTCAATTAAATTTTTTCCGTTATATTTTTGTACGCTTGCATTTGGAATTATTATAATAAATATATCTACATAGACCTTGGGATATATAATATTCACTATACTATACATCCCTCGGAGTTGTGGAAAGTTTATAGTAAAATGCGATGTATGGTTGGTAAACGTGACGATGGAAGGAGCGGTGGAGAAAATATGTACATAAACCCAAAACGTTGGTTTAGCACTCCAAAGGCTTACAACAGTGAGCTAATCATTGTACAATTTGATAAAAGAAATACTTCTTAAAAAAGACAGACCATTTTCTTTGTTAATTGTACGTAATATATATTGTAACCCCAAAACAATAGTTAGCTTGTAACGCAATCAAAATTGAAGAATTTTACAAAAAACGAACCAGCACGTTCTCAATTTTAAATCCGAGACTGGTGTTGTCTTTAACCTAACATCCTAAAACTATAAATAAAATCTTAAACATCATTTGCACTAGAAAATATTCTAGCGATTCTCCGGAATTACAATTCTTGTTAAGCTTTCGAAACATCGGTTTAAAATAATCAAAAATAAGCTGCAAAAAGATGCTTAATTTAATTAAATCATGTTTGTAACGCTATATAAAATAATACATGGACTGTATTCTGTTTACGTGTGTGTTAAAATATTATAATTTCTTATTGGACTTTTGCTCGAATACTCGACATTGGCAGAATAGTCTTTAATAGATATCTGAGACCAAGAATAATAGAAGAAGAATTAAACCATTGTTTTAAATTTGGAACTTCTAATACAACTATGTCCTTACTGTCAGGAAACACGTTTTAATTTCGTCTTAACCACATGCAAATATGCTAATGGTACTTGCTTGATATGAAGCGTACACGGACACACCATATACCAACCAACTCGTTAACAATAAACACGCAATCATAGCCCTTATTCCCAACGCGACAAAGGTCAATTTTATATCAATTATATGTAATTTTTAGTAAATATGCAAATTCCTTGATGACGTCACTTTCGAGTGTATGATCCGTGAAGTTAGGAACTAGGCGCGTTTCAGAATTACATCCTAAATTAACGGTTAATGTAACCCATGTTTTTTGTTATTACATGCGTTCGTTTCTATTCAAGGATTTGTTAAGAAGTAAGCTTAGTGTAGACATCGTTAACACTAGAACTACCAGCCGGCCAATAAGATCATATTGACAATGACAATGTTGCCATTTAAAAATGTAAATAACCATTTCAACAATATAACAATGCAAACCACAATACTTAATATAGGAAATACAGGACAATCAATCAATAGATTAACACTAGAACTACAAACCGGTCAAAATGACCGCATGACTTGTGCTTGCAAGGTATTAAATATAACTCAAAAAATTTATTGTAGAATTGTAAAAAATAGAATCGTTTACAAAAAATAATAAGTAATCATAGGTCATATTGACCGGTTAGTAGTTCTAGTGTTAATCTATTGATTGATCGTCCTATATTTCCTATATTGAGTATTGTGGTTTGCATTGTATACTGTTGAAATGGTTATTTTTATTTTAAAATGGCAACATTGTTATTGATGTCTTATTTTTATCATTTGGAAACACCAATGAGTAATTGTCAAGTAATTTGAGTTGTTGTTTTTAAAAATGAATACCGAAAGTTATTTTGAGAATAAAACCATTTAAAATAACTAGTTGTATGTTTTTCTAAATAAACTATTCTATAGAAAAAGCTTTAGACTGTAACACTTGTCTCATTTTAGTGCGATAATATACACATGTTAGTTTCGTACTATGTTTTGACAAATCTCTTTTTTCTTATTCTATTCCTCTCGTCATGTGTCAGATTGCTCGCGGCCATTGCAGCTGACTACAAGAGGCTTCTAATTAAGGCTATAGCACCTACGAGTGGGGTTAACGACTTTTCATAGAGGAAAAATGTGACAGTTTCATGCATATAATTGTTTTAAGGACTATCTACTACAAACTATAGTAATTATATTGCTTGTTATTATCATTAAATATTGATCGTGCGTTTATTTTGATTAATTTAAAGTAAAAACGAAAATAAAAGAATGTCAGATTTAATTATTCACAACAAACTCAATTGTATTCAATATTTTAAATTACTTGAATTAAGTTCACGAATTAGTACAGTTTTTGTAATCCTTGGTCCTTATTACATTTTACGTAATCGCAAAAATTTATTTAAACTAACTTTAGGAAAGCAAACCATTTAAAGAATATAACTGTTAGATCAGTGTTTTCCAACCTTTTTTGTGCCATGGCCCACCTCAGCCTTTCTAAAATTCTTATGCCTCCTTATGTAAACAAACACCCAGTTAATATTTTGGTCTCATCAAGCGAAATTATACCTAATAATTATTTAGGTACAGGAATTATTTAAGAATTTGTTTATTTCGTTAAATTTGGGTCTGAAATCTAGCATTGCATTCTAATGGCCCGGGTCGAAATTTTCGAATTGCCCCTTAACAATCAAATTGGCGCATGGGCCTCACGTTGGGAAACACTGTGTAAGATCATTATTTAAAAACACGTAACTGTCACTTCTCGATATAGCACGACATATGACCACATAGCCTGATGTTAAGCTGGAGCGCGGTTTTTAAGCGCATACAACTGTTACCACAGACAGCTGCATGCGACAGTCACCTCCACTATGCCGGCTTGAGGATGATCATTGTTATATTTACAAAAACTAAAATGACCAACAGAAAGAAACAAAAGGTCTGGGAAGTTTGCTAAAACCCAGATCCCTTTTATAATACTAGCGTTAATTCTGCGAATTCATGTAAACGACAATGTTGTACACATATTTTAAGGTAATTAGGTAAATTTCACAAAATAAATGACTAGGGTACGACGGCTATTGAAATTTAATCGGACGTAACAGATTTTACAGTTTCGGGCTCGGTTTCAGGAAAAATATAGTGATTAATACAACAAACAAATACAACGAACAAAATATCGAATGTATGATTTAACAATGAAAATGGACGTAATAATTTAAAAATCTGTTTACTGTCGCAAGAAATACCAAATTAATTAAAATAAACTACATATCAACGGGTCCTATTAACATCGGAACTAACATTCTGTCAATTTTAGTTTTTATTTGTTGAAATAGCTGCAAAAATAATTCCTTTTTGTTTTTTGTTTTTAAGATACTCAATACAACAACGAAGAATCTAGACAACCGAACTCTGCACAATAACAACTTTAAATAGCTCTCCTGTAAAGTAGCAATTTTGTAGAACCGACTATGGTAATAGGACCTGACGATATATAGTCTTTAAAATTAATTAAACTATGTTTGAGAATAATCTAGAATGATCTTGAATTTACTTAGAAATAAAGATCAAAAATCATTAAAGGAATATTACCTCTCTTCCTGGTATATATGTATTATTATTGTCATTATTAGCTTATGTATGTATCTATGTAACATGGTGTATATTGTGTGTAGTTCACTGCTTATTTGTATCTATTTGTACCTCCCGCTATTTCTCTTCTGTATTGTTCTATATCTCAAAGTTGGTTGCCTGGAAGAGATCGCTTCTTAGCGATAAGGCTGCCATCTCTTCTTACTCGCTTACTCTGTATTATTAAGTAATAAATAAATAACGAGTGACCTGTCAATCTCAGAACAGTACATACATATATAGTAAATTTTAATTCCAAAATAACCGCTTTCATTACAACTCAAACCTTAACAACTGCGGTTCAAACGACGCGGAAAATTTAGACCCATCAACACGTAAATAAACTGTTTTGTGTCGAAAAGATAATTTAAAATGGCGTCTAATATCATTAATCTATGTCAGGCACTTGCAAATTGGCCGTCAACATATTCCTGTCTTTATAGGTAGGTATATAAATTGAATTTATCATCTATTGTTACGCTATATTTTTTATATTAAGTGTGAGCTCGTGGTCGAGAAAACCAGTGTTCAAATCTCGCAAATATTAATTCAGTACCAATGTTATATGTACTAACAGTTGTATATCCCTACTAATATTATAAATGTGAATGTGAGTTTGTTTGTTACGTTTTCACGCAACAACTACTTAACCGATCATTATGAAACTTTGTACACATATTTTTGGAGGTACTAGAAGTAACATAGAGTACTTTTTATTTTAAAAAAATATTTTTTTCAACTGACTATAGTTTCAGCTGTTTGGAATCATATTGATTCATTTCTATTAAAATGATCTCTGATACTTATTTAATGACTTAATGCGAGCGAAGACGCGGGTAAAAGCTAGTATAGTTATATGTAGTGAAAATATATAACCATTATATCTCATCAAGTGTCTTTTTATAATCATTCCTTACATATGATATATTTTCAAAACGTAATTAGCTCTATCTCTTGTAATTAAGTGTGAAAATTCGCTTAGACAGACGCTTCTTGAAAAGGGTTAACTTCCTAAATGGTGAGTCAGGTAAAAACCGGTAAAAGTGTTACCTAATAACCCGTTTTTATGACCCGAAACCCGTTGGGGGATATATCATTTTGTCGGGTTGTATTTTATTTTGTTCGCTGTATCCAAATGATTGTGACTTTTTTGTTTGTGTTTTATTTTCAGGCGTTTTGAGAAAAAATTTTGTTAAAAATTGAAATAATTCCGGTCAAAAATAACTTTAATTATTTTATTATGGTTTATTCATCATTATCATCATTAGGAATACATCATCAAAAAATTTTAACACAATAGAAATAAATTCAACTACTAAGGCGAAATCATTCTAACATCGCCCTTCCATTGTAAATAATTAAAATACAATTTTAGTATATATTTATCGACGTGACGTCAATTGTATCAATGTTTTTTATACCTATATAAATACCAACCAATACCTAAACTATGTACCAGTTAGGTCCTAGACAGGTTTACTAAATTATATGGAAAATTACTTAATGAATATTTGAAGCAAAAATAAAAACAATCGATAATCTGTGAATTGAAATGAATATTTTAAACGTGTATTTTGTCAATAACACCCTGTATAAACATTAATTACATGTTCCCAAATAAACGGAACGCCGTATTTTTCAATAGAGATATCGCAATGGGAATTTGTTTAATATTTTATGCCGAAATACTTGGAGTGGAGCCAAACCGAGGTTGGTCCCAAAGCAATCACTCGACTAGGATTTAGAATTTGACTACTTGACCGTATTTATACATTAACTATATATATATAAATACAACTAAGCAAGCTTATATATGTCATACCTTAAAACCAAAAACTGATTTTTAACCAATTAGGAGTACAATTTAAATAGCCCAGTAAAGGTATTCGATGTTTAATAGTCGATAGAAAATAGACCTGAAAACAAAACAACCTTCTAAATGACACAGCTTTCAGTTCGTATATAGTACCTTTGACACAAATTACACTAGCTTTCAATTATATTTACATTAAACATTTTTTTTTAATAAAAAGAATCAAACATTTATTCTGTGTAAGGCAGGTGTTCGCAATAAAACTGATTACAAAGTATATAGGATTATCTTTGCCCAGAATTTATAGTTATAGCTTATTTTATTGGAAAAGGTTTACGATATATGTTATATATTGGTGTAAAGATTTGTATCTTCTATTCGGATGTTTGAATTCTAGTTACATTAATCTAAAACACTAAACTAGTATAGATATTACATGCACTCAGTATGCCGGTATAGTGGAAGTGAGTCCTTCTCCAAACATTTTCCTGTAGAAATAGTTACGTTTAAATACAGCAAATGATTTAATGGTTTAATTTATCTTAACAAACAAGAAAAAAACAAATAACGATCGAATAATTCAATTGTTTTCTAAATGAAATGCCAATTGGGTATCGGTAATTATTTGGCTGAATACGAACATTAAAAAAAATACGCCGAAAATAAAGACAGTAAAATTGACAAAATAAGTGTATTTTTAAGCAAAGAATAATGAAATACATAAAGCGTAACTATAATTAAACGGAGCAGCTAGTGGGTGCAACAAAACGCTTCAACTTCGACCCAAAAATATTAGCAAACTGTGATAACAAGACGAAGTTTCAGTAAAACAATCTGCAAACGTAACAATTCAGATGACATATCTAAAAACTACAGTTATTTAAAACTTTATATGAGTTACTATCACGTAGTTTTAAATATAATTATTTACACGGTTAGATCGATTGATTGCTGATACGTCACTACTCACGGGCAGAGACGTGGGAGCTCTTGGTATTTGAATACTAGGCTATTGTGATAATAATTATCCAAGGTTTAATTAATATATTCCTGATAATAAAACAAAAAATGTCGTGTATCACAAGGTGCTTAACTGAAGAGTGTAATCTATGCACCAAAAAATACATGTACATGAATCATTAAAATACTTGATCTTTTTTATTTGTATTTTTTAATAAAAAATTGAACTTAATAAAATACAAAATCTGCTTATTTATTGCCTCTAAGGCGGGACAAAGTATTCGGTCATCTAGTATATACATATATATATTTTTTTCAGGTAGGTGTATTATTGTTTGAGTGACTAGGGCATCCTGATAACAAAATTACAGAATATCCTAATTTGGAAGCAGGACAGTATATGAATTTATTATTACTACTATTATCAGATTTTTCGAACATTTTGCAGCCATCGTGGTTGGTAGCACCCAATCACAATACTAAGGTAAATTAAGTAGTACTATAGAATATATTTCAGAGTGCATTGTATCCACTTGTTATAAAAAATGAAAAAACAAATTAATTGTCGGCTGTCGTTATATCTCCTGAGATAAGCGCAGGTGACATAATATAAACAGAATACAACAAGAGCCTTTTTAATTAAAACGCGGGGAATAAAAAATAAAAATGTTTTCACTTGAATCGGGTTAATTTTGGGGTAAACATACGTGTTATTGATTACATAAAAATATGTTAGTAAAGTGAGATTTAACTATTTTAATTTTACGATACGCAAAAGAATTGGTTTGTAGGTACGTTATGTATAGTTGTGCCAGCCTGTATAAAATAGTCTTGTCTATAAAACAATTTATAAACTAAAAGAGCTAAAAGAAGCAGTAACAAAGATATATGTGCGCTTATTGGTTGAACAGAATGACGTAATCGCATGACGTGTCAGACAAATACATATACTAAAAGGAGTCGGATATTAATTAGTTTATTTGAAAATCGAACATCCTTTCTTTGTTGAACTCATCATGTAAGTATAAGTTTCGTTACTTTGCTTTTCTGGTATTTTTTGTCAGTGTCAATAACACGTGCCTTTACCTAGGCAACCAAAACATAAATGTCCCTTGCCGCATTACCTTAAAACAAGTCCTTGGGTGTACATAATTAAAATGCTTTTTACCCTTAACCGTCGGAGAATTTTAACTATTATGCTTGTGCATAATCACGCCTATTATCCCTATACCAAACTGGGGTAGACAGTAGAAAACTTTGGTGAAAATGTTATTATAAATTAGATCATTGCAACTCTGTTACGTGATCGTAAATCATACTATTATATAATTTATAATATTGTTAACCAAAATACTAGTGTTTTCTGAGGTTATTTGTGAAGATGATTTAACTAATTTAAAATTCATTTTACGGCTTACTATAGCGTTTATTTTTAATTGTTGCAATATGAGGTTTAAAAGTTTAACTAGTCTTTAATTTTAAGCCACAAAAATACTTTTAAATTAGTTAAACCGAAATAGTGCTATCGGGATTATTATTATTGTAATGCTATTTCTACGCAAAACGCAATTCAAAGCAATTCCTATTGATTTTCTTTTCGGCAATATATTAAAAAAAAAAACAAAAAAATAATGATTTATAGTCTGCAATTTTTTTTAAAACTAGATGTTATAGTGAGAATTGGTCCAGTGGACTAATGCGATTTAGTTAGTCACTAGCGCTCCACGTGACATGACGTGTTCCGTGTTTTATATAGTAACGAATTTAAATTATTTTATTTAACTTTAGGTTTAACATGGGTATATAGGTACCTATTTTTACAATTTTGATAGTATAGAGAAGTATTGATTTTCGTAAAGAAATTTTTTCTCAAAGGGGTTAAAATAACCCTTGTAAAACTACGACAAATTTTAAAATGGCAACACTAGTATTCCGTTAGGGTAAGCGTGGTCGGCCATCTTGGTTGCTGGAGTTAAGTTGGTTTTCCGTTAGCAGTGCGTGTTTTTAAGTGTTTTAATTGTTTTATATTGTTTTGTACCCTGTTCACAATATTAACATGCTTCTTAATTTTTAATGTAATAAATAATTATTATCCAATAAAATAATTGTTTTACAATGGCGCTCAACGTGGGGCTATAATTGTTTTACACCTTTTAATAAATGGATAAATGTCAAGACATATGTCTCATCTAGATTACGTACTCTATGCTCAGAAGCAGTTAGGCGTTTCCATTGCTTGCGCATACACCCACACTTCCTTTGACATAGCTTTTCCAACGTATTTGATTTAGTGAATTTAACACAATATTTATTTTAAAATGTAGTTTACTGCTATTTTAGGTTTTATTTATGTAATATTTTATACTTTAAATTTCATCCTTAGGCACTAATATAGATTTTCTTCCTTATAAAACTACTAATTATTGTTTTAAAAAAAATATTAATATAAATTTCTTATAAAGAACAAAGAAAACTTACAATAAAAGTACTGGGAAATCATGAAATGTTAGGAGATCTTACGAAAGTCCCATGTTCAGTATAAATCTGTAGCCGCCGGCGCACAGTGGTCGGAAAATCGAGGTCCCTAACCGTAGGATTTTTTTGTCACGAAATTAAAAAAAAAATTGGTATCTCTCTGGTATACCTCCCTTTGGTTACTAATTAAGTATGGAGTATATGGGTAGAACCATGCGGGAGAAAAAAAATATTTAGTTTTTTTTTGTATGGGAGAAAATACATTAAGTACATTTAATTGAAAACAAATAGAACTGAAGGGCTGGTGCTTATATGGGCTATTGTACCATACACGGCGAACAAGATGACACACAGATCATGCACCTTTAGGCGCCTATTCGCATTTTACAGCCTTTTGAAAATTTAAAATTTCGTGAAGTGATTTTACAAATTTTTGACGTTATTAAATGATAATACCGATCCCTATGAATAAAAACACTCTTGAAATAATAGACATTCATAAAATAAGTAAGAAAATAATATACAGGGTGGAAATTCCGAAGAAAAATTTTAAAATTTTTAAAATACATTAAGTACGTTTATTTCAAATTAAATAGAGCTGAAGGGCTGGTGCTTACAGGGGCTATTGTACCATACACGGTGAATAATATGACACACATATCATGCACCTTTAGGGACCTATTCGCATTTTACAGTCTTTTGAAAATTTGAAATTTCCTGAAGTGATTTTACAAACTTTTGACGTTATTAAATGATAATACCGATCCTTATGAGTAAAAATACTCTTGAAATAATTGACAGGGAGCAGTTATGAATGTCTATTAAAGGCTGTAAAATGCGAATAGGCGCCTAAAGGTGCATGATCTGTGTGTCATCTTGTTCGCCGTGTATGGTACAATAGCCCATATAAGCACCAGTCCTTCAGTTCTATTTGTTTTCAATTAAATGTACTTAATGTATTTTCTCCCATACAAAAAAAAAACTAAATATTTTTTTTCTCCCGCATGGTTCTACCCATATACTCCATACTTAATTAGTAACCAAAGGGAGGTATACCAGAGAGATACCAATTTTTTTTTTTTAATTTCGTGAAAAAAAAATCCTACGGTTAGGGACCTCGATTTTCCGACCACTGTGCGGCGTCGCGAGGACCATTTCTAAAGGAATAGAAACGGATTTGATTGTATTTATAGTACAGAAAAATAAACAAACTAATTCAATAAAGAGAATATTCATTTTGTATAAATTTTTATAAAATTAACTAACACATTCTACAAAAAAGAGAAACTCAATATATCTTTGATAAAATTCTTTACACTCCATAAATCTCATGTGAGTTAGTATTATTATTTGTTTTTCTAATTTAATTATGAAAATAGAAAGTTCGTTGAACGTCTGGAATTCAAAAATTCAACATATGCAATCCCTAGCGTCTTTTTTTATAATGCCCAGTTAAAAGAGATCTGTGGATAGCGATTGTGACCGCTATGCTTTTTTAAATAATATCATATATTAAAACCTTGTTAACGGAGTGTTTGCGAAGTCAGGAAGAGAGGGAGGCGCTGATGAGAAAGCACAGTGTCTGCGGGCTGGATGTCGGTTTATCACAGACCATTCTAGCTGAACCGCCATCGGATATTTATTGGGATTTCTGCAAGATGGTACATCAACGACTTCCCCCCTTTAATTTTAAGTTTTGTAGATTTAGGCAAGGCACGATGCAGCTGATATGTCTTGTCAAATTAAAGCCCCAAATTAAAAATAAATAATAAAATAATATATCAAAACCGCATCTATGTGTAACAGACTAGCGTGCTAGCTAGCTACTTGTATTGTATGTAGGTTAAATGAAGTTTTTATAATGATAGAAATTTGAATGGGAAAATTTAAAAGAAAAAAGGCTCTTATAGAAAATTCAGTCCACAAATTTGTACGACCTATAAATAAGGCTCAGCGAGTTACCCAAACTTTGATCCTACAATTTCCGTTCGTCTGGCGCCTGGAGCACTTTTAGGTATCTCTACACATATTGACGATTTCATGACGACTCTGCTTCAAAACTAATGCATTTAGCACTCAAGCAGTTTAATTAAATTTCATGCTTTACATTGACTATAATAATTTAAACGAATTCATTTGTTTTCGAACTACGAGTAATAGTGAAGTGTTCATATGATTCAATTTTTTTATTGTTTTTGCTCGTAGTAGATATAGTTAATATAGTAGTAACTTCTTCTTCTTTATTCTTCTGTTCTAATCTTCTTTAAACTGTCATACAAAATTGTACTGCCTATTCTATAATACAAGTCACTAATTTAATGATTAAAGTACGTAGAACAGATAGTGTATTGTGAGATAGTGGTTTAGGAGATTGGTCTCTTATAATAGTCCACTATAGGGACGAAATTGGGAATCTTAGAAGGGAGTGAGTCTGAAGTCTAATTAAAAAAATAATCATAAATATACTATGTATATTGTAATCATAAAAATGTTAATCTAAAAATATGATTATTGCTTTTTATTGCAATAAAAACTAAATTGTATTTATTTAAATTAAATTAATCTATTTTATTATTGCAATTAAGAACAATTTATTTCCTTACATTAAACTATTTATTACACTTTTAAATATACGAAAACACACCTTCCTCGATTTAGCTAAATTCTCACCATTTGTCATTTCACAACAGTATTGCCAGCAATAAAAATCACATACTTAACAATTATAATATTTACTAAT
Organism: Tineola bisselliella; assembly: GCA_028551675.1. NCBI lineage: Eukaryota > Metazoa > Arthropoda > Insecta > Lepidoptera > Tineidae > Tineola > Tineola bisselliella. The sequence goes on from JAPWLS010002529.1 coordinate 111,823, forward strand.
AAAATTATGGCAAAATATTTACAAACTAATTTTAATTATTATTTAAAAGATATCACAATTTATTTTTCAACATACAACACCAACTAGTGTCATATTTAGAACTATGACTTTAAATTTAAAATTGGAACAATTCATATTTAACTTTTATAAAGTTTGTTTTTTTTTGTTTCGAAAGCTTTGCGGCTATCGTGGTTGTAGTGAGAAACATTGGACTCAGACATCACTAAAGAATATTCAGCCAACCAAAATGACTGAACATAAATCACACGACAAACCCATTATCATTATTAATATTCCTCGCCATAGATGTATAAATTTCATTCTCGGATTTCAATCCATCCTTACCTCTATAATAAGGGAAAACATTACTTGTTGGTAGATAAAAAATGCCAGTTTTATTAAAATCTGTTTCTACACCCAGATTATTTAACTGATTATTTTGATAACAATTCGCGTATCTGGCATCTTGCACGGAATCACATTTTATACCAATGAATTTCCTCGGGTTCTCCACGGCTAGCCACCAGTATATCATAGCTTTCATGTGACTACAGACGATTAAGCATGGGATGTATGGTATATCACTAGGTTGGTATTCCCCACCGTTAGCGTAAAAATCAACATGTCCGAGAGGCTCTGCTGTTCCAAACCCATCTATGTTTGTGTGAATAACGACCACTTTCTCCCCATCGTTCGCGTTAAACTTCATTTCGGGCTCGAGAGAACGGAAACAAGGACCAGCCGGATCTAGCCCCACGATTCTGCCGGGTTTCTTCCCAGTTTCCTTGTAGTAGTGTTTTGAAGCGAAACTCAGAATTTGGGCACCTAAACTCATGCCCACTAACTCGAGATTCTCAGGTTCTAACCCCATCTGGTCTAACTTGACCAGGAGTTCGCCTATTTTTCTCCCTATTGTCATTGATAGACGTACGGATCTGTAACATAGAAGTTTAATTTAATTTCAAGGCAAATTTCTTTTGGATTTAAAAAATTTTAAAAATAACAATCAAATTTTAATAAAAAAAGTTTATTATTCGTAAACATGATCTCATAAAAATTGATAATTTAGTTTACAATTGAATTGACTAATTACAAGTAATCAATTAAGTATCGATTAATTGTAAGGTCACATAATTACAACACTATTAATTTTTTTCAACAAATGTCATCCCTCTAGAGTCTAGATCAATCAAATGTCAGTCTACTAATCCATTTAACAAATGAAGAACGAGATGTCAGTCAGTCACTAGTATTTCCCGTAAATGTTAAAAATAAATAGGTCTAGGTTATTACGTAAGATATTTTGTCTGTTGTTAAAACTGTTAGTCGTAGACACAAAATTAGCACCTACTAGTCATATTATTTTTATCTTTTTTAATGCGTAAAGAGCGTTAATTAATGTACAAATACTTTAAGGTTAAACTAAACACAAGTTAGTTTTTTAAAATGGGAGTATTTTGGGTATATAAAAGGAAATAAAAAGTGATGCAATTAAAATCAAAAAAGTGTTTAAAAATATTCTAATTAAAGTTAAACTGAATGTTAATTAATATTTCGTTATTACTAAATAAATTGTGTTATAAAAGCGAACAACACAATATTTCTCCAATTAGTTATTTAAATTTATTATATATAGCTTTTACCCGCGGCTTCGCTCGCATTTAAGTCACTAAACAAGTATCAGAGATCATTTCAATAGAAATTAATCAATATGATTCTAAACAGTTGAAATAAAAGTCAGTTGGAAACTATAGTAAAAAATTATTTTTTTTAAATAGAAAGTATTCTATGTTACTTCTAGTACCTCCAAAAATATGTGTACAAAGTTTCATGATGATCGGTTAAGTAGTTGTTACGTGAAAATGTAACAAACAAACTCACATTCACATTTATAATATAGGTAGGGATAAATTTAAGTCTATATATAATATTTAAGGAATAAAACGGACAACAGAACACGACTCAAGATAGTGAAGACAATGTGTGTTATAACTGTTATAAGTATAATAATTGTTGCAACTTTTTTTCTTTTAATAAATTGAATAAATAAGACGCCTAGTACTAAATAAAATTGTTAAACACGTCATAATAACAATTATGTCATGTCTCATTACGTATAAATTTAGCGATTTGCAATCATATTTTATAGTTTACAATTGCTGTTAAATATAAACTAAGTTTTTTTAGATTTGTGTTAAAAAAATTTTTTTTTGTTAAACTTATTATAGTTAGATTAAATTTTAATAACACTATTCCTTTTTTGAATTTGAAAATACAAATTACCAATGCCAAATTCGCTTAGCCATTCTAAAGCCGAGTCTCCTGCGCGTGTGTTTTCGAAACATTATACAAAAACATAGAAACATTGTGTACGAATACAAAAATGTGTATGGCCACGCCCCAGTGTTTCTATGTTTTTGTGTAATGTTTCGAAAACACACGCGCAGGAGACTCGGCTTAATGAAGTCAAAATTCACGCGGCAAATGTCAAAAGAAACTAAGTATCATACAGAGTTTAAAGTAGTAATTAAAATAATTTGAAATCTTAAGTTTTCTTTAAGGGTTTAGCATTGTTATACGAAATGTATGACAGGTGTGTCATAAAGATGCCTTGGTACGAGTTTTATACTGTAGTAAGAACCGTAAACTTTGATTTAAATACGTAGTTACAAGTAATTCGTACTCGCTGCATAGATTGCTAATACGTGTCAGATGAAATTAATCAAACTAAACGCCGCTTAGCCCGTATCTGGGGGGCTACTCAGGCGCACAAACTTCGGACGAAAATGCAGACGTTTATTACTCAGGAACACTTATGGACCCATCATTCACGAAATTACGGATTTGACAGCGACGTTACAACGGATAGGCCACGCTTATTTTGCGGGCTTATATGTCAAAATTCACATAAGATACAGAGGTGACGGCGATCACGAAACTTTGAATATGCCTGAGTAGCTCCACGGTGATCACCTGATCATACTTAATTACATTTTATTCCATTTTATTAGTAAACCTTGTTTACTAATAAATAATAAATCTTTAAACACGACAACCATTAGACAGTAATCAATTTAAAATAGTAACATGTTGTATATACTTATATTAATTTGCATTTTTTCTGTTATTTATATTTTAATAAGTAACGATTGAAACGATTTCTTATAAATGCGTGTAACAGAACGTAATGACAGCTAGGTGACAGCAGACAGTTGCAATGGATTATTGTCATTGGTCAAAAATCATATCAGCAATTTTTCTAGCGTGTGATTGGTTTATTTTGTTTCGTACGACTGAGTGACATTTGGAGTTTTGAACTTAACTCAGTGAATCTATGCTTGGACGTATTTTCTTAAAACGGGTCTTAAAGTTTTTTAAAATAGTAAAAAATTGTTTACAGTTGTTTCTGTTAATGGATCACACTCTAGTTTAACATTAGGTTCAGTGTGGTTATATACCAGAGTAATATAAAAACATAGACCTATGTATTATTAGGATACCACACCTATCATCTGAAACGACCTCTAGTGTCGTCCTCGCGCATATTAAGGTAGCAACCATCCATTCAATAGATAATCTAACCCAATGTTTCCCAACGTGGTATCCACGCCCCACAAGGGGATAATTTGATTGTTAAGGGGCAATTCAAAAATGGACTCGACACGAGTTAAACCCTTTCGCTTCGGGCCTTTTAAATGCAATGCTACATTTCGGTGCCAAATTTAACGAAAACAGCAAATTCTTAAATTATTGAGAGAGACCAAAATATTAACTGGTTTTTTAGAAAGGCTAAGGTGAACTAAGAAACAGTGATCTAACTTAAAATGTATTACTTACTTGGGATATATATAAGTGAGAAAACTAAACGTTTCCGTTACTAAAACATTGTAACCTCTCTTTGCGTATGCTCTGCCAATCGCACGATTGATCGGCATAGCGGAGGTGTCCCAAAACCCAGGAGCATATATGGCAGTTTTTTTCTTCTTTAAATCTGCAAATTATGTCATAATACTATATGTTAAGAGCTTAAAATGAATAGGTATTTAATTAAACAATTGTAATTTAATTTAAACACAGAAATACGTCTTATCATGAAAAGCATTGATGAGTGACTAACCCGCATTAGTCCGCTGGGCCAATGTTATGTAGACATTTGTTATGCCCTAATCGACAGCGACAATAATTTGACATTTGTATAAGTAATACTCATATTATAATCAATCTATTTATTAGCGAAACCTAATAGATATTTCTTACAATTATATCTAAGACTAGCAGTTGCCCGCGACTACGTCTGCGTGATAATGAAGATATAGAGTACTATGAAGTTTAATGATGTTTCATATTTCAGTCAACAGAAAATGCCTTCCACACCCCTGTTGCAAAATCTACTAACTGCCTCTCCGTCAAATTTATCTAAAAAAATATATCTGGCTGTATGGGCTCGATCCCTTTGCCTTAAAATGGAACAAAAAAAAAAGAAATATATCTTAAAAAACAATTGAAAAACTAACAGCACATTTGATCGCCAAAATTAGGCATAGACATCGAATGGTGTGAACTTAAAATGTAATATTTCCTAAAAAAAAAACAATTAAAAATGTTCTATAGCCTATGTTCATCAGGGATTTTTTACGATTCTAATGGTAAAAGAATTTTTGAAATCGGTTCATTTTCGGAGCCTATTCAATACATACAAACAAACAATCAAATGTTTCCTCTTTATATAATAGTATAGATATAGATTTAAACCATTACCTATATGTTTATCCCTGATCAAAACCTTGGGCACTGATAGTATGGGTATATTTTTCGTCTGCAACTGCCCATCAATCCATTTATGAATGACCATTTGCAGCTGATGTATCATTCGTGGGCTTATTGTTGCGTTTTTTGTTACACCTGGACCTGAAAGTTACGCATTCAACATCATTTGCCGAAGGTAGGAGAAAAAAATCAAGTTTAAAGTTAAAAAACTGTTTTTCAAAGACATTTAATTTCATAGCAATTTTTTTAGTTACACCATTATGTAGTTAAAACTCGTCTGCAATTACATGAATTTTTTTAAATTTAAATGTATTATAATGAGGGTATTTATCAAACATAAACAGTTTATACTAGAATACTTATTATAAATTTTAAGTATTTTTAAATTTTACACTCGGCGATAATTGTATATTTGTCTATGCTTTAACAGAAAAATAGAGCTTGGTAGTCTTTGGTTATTGTAATTGTGCAATTGTTTTTTTTTTTACGAAGCCACTTTTAAAAAACACATTATTATAAAAAATTTTAAGCTACATGTTAAGCTAAAATGTAATTCATCGTAATCAGTCGCTTCCACTATGCCGACCTATAGAAACTAATATCTAGTTTGAGAAATCACACCTGTTATTACACTGAATAATCTAGTAGCTGATTCACAAATGACCTATAAAAATTCAAAACTATATCACTTTGAAGATAAGACCTCGAAGGACATCATAACAATATTATGGCGCCTATAAATTATTATATTCTGACAAAAAAACTACGTTAACTTAGTGGGTTCCTAAGAAGGCAGCGAAATCCACCATTTATCAAACTTAGGCCAGAAATTTCCGTTGAAATAAAATAAACGAAAAATTTTCTCTCAACACAAATCTGTTTTTCACTAAAACTTTTAAAATGGAACTCAGAACTCATTGTAATATAAAAAATGAAAGTAGACGATGTAAATAATAATAATAATAATTTTATTATTATACAGTGCAACTTTGATATAAAGATACTGAAGGGAATCAGAAAATAAGCTTGAGGAGACGAATGAGCAACCAAAATAAATATAACAAAGGTACATTGGTACCGGCTTAATTTTTGAGAGATTCGAACACGGGGTTTCTCGACCGCGAGTCGGCACCCTCAACCACTAGGCCACGGTCGCTCATAAATAAAAATATATAAAACGTCAAGTAACGAACCAATTATAAAGTTGCTCTTGGTCAAATGACCGCTACAGTCTTTTTAATGTTAACGTCAATACTTTCAAAACGTCTGATTAAATAAATAAAAATAAAAGCGAAAGTAATGAATTAAAAAGTTATTTTCCATATAAATTGTTGTTCCTTACTTGTTATTAAATTAAGTATTTACTTATTTATAAAATATCCTTCTAAGAAACACAAGGTCGCTCAGTCCCGCAATAAAGGACATGAGCGCCTTAACCCTGCAAAGAATCGAGTTTATAAATTGCAAACTAATTCATTATTTTATTATATAAATGCAGTTGTTGACACTGACATAGAAACTTACATGAGGCGTGTATCGCACAATTATTTAATTACAATTTATTAAATTAATACAATAATGACGTCACGAGAAGGATTTGTTTTATTATTACTAATTTATTACCCATGCAGCCAATTCAAAATCAAAAATCTTTATTTCGTATATTCTCTCCAGGCCCTTGCTCATAGTTAAAATCTACAAGATATATGACGAGAAGAAATCACAAGAAACTCACCAATCACATCCCGTACAATATAATTTTAGTAGGTACAATTCTTGCTTAGCTTTAATTAAGTATCTTTCAATAATAGATTTACATTTCTATTGTTCAGTTTTAGTTTTAGACTCATTTTGACACTAATTAATCTAAAGAAATGTTAACACACTCACAATCAGGAAAAAGACCAGCTGGATGTCCGATGTCAGTCAATGGAGATCTTACAGCGCCTTCAGCAAGTCCGCATAGAATACATACAGCGATTGCAGTGAACGACGCCATGTTTGGTGACGTCACACGAACAACAATAACTGAAAACAAATATAAACATCCCTTTACTAATATAAATTACGTTTTCACGCAACAACTACTTAACCGATCATCGTGAAACTTTGTACACATATTTTTGGAGGTACTAGAAGTAACATAGGATACTTTTTATTTAAAAAAATATTTTTTAATATAGTTTCTAACTGACTATAGTAAAATATTGATTATAGTTCTATTGAAATGATCTCTGATACTTATTTAATGACTTAAGTGCGAGCGAAGCCGCGGATAAAAGCTAGTATTTTATAAATTCAAAATTTATTAACGAATCTAAATTCAAATAAATATTTATATACGATGACAAATCCGCAACTTATAAATAATTTGCTGTAATAAATTCGATGTCATTACACAAATATTCATTTTACCCAAAGATTATCATCTGTATCCATGGAGTTAAATATATTAAACCAGTGATTCTCAAAGTTGACTGGGTTTAACAAACAATTTAACAAACAATTCCAATCTTAAAACCCACCTCTTAGCTGTTCCTAGTAGCAAGTCGCGGAACTAATGTATTATTTGTTCTAATTGGAATGAAACAATTTAAAATATAGGAGTTCCAATACGAATGAAGGACCGTCCTATTAACACAAGCATACGTATTACATTTTGGGACCCACTTAATATTCGCCCGCGACCCAATAGTGGTTTTATTTTGCCAACAATTCTATATTGACTTTCGCTTGTTTATTTATAAAATAAATTTAACTCCGTGTTATTGTCTATCTACATCTATACTAATATATAAAAAGAAAACATTTGATTGTTTGTTTGTATGTATTGAATAGACTCCGATACTACTGGACTTATTTGAAAAATTCTTTTACCATTAGAATCCTACATTATTCCTGATGAACATAGGCTATAGAATATTTTCAAAAACCCGGATGAAAATTTCAATAATCATAAAAAAATCATTATATTGCGTACGCTGCGGAAATTATTGACAATATAGCAAAGCGATGTACTACAGTTTTATAGAGGACATCAAAATCTACAAAAAAGTCAGCGATACCATATATCTAACTATTACAGTTATGTCACAATAACTGCTTTTTCATGTTAAAATTTAAACTTCATAGCACTACTTTATATCTTCATTACTACGCGAACGAAGTTGCTGGCAACAGCTAGTTTTAAATAAATTTTTAGTACATATACGTAGTTAATCCACAAACATATACAGAATTTAAAATAACATAACAAAAGAATAAAGACCGATAAATGTCACGCAGAAAAAATAATTTAATGCCCATGCGCAAATAACAAGGAAGAGTGTTTTAAATCGTGTCACGTAATAAGTTCGTTTTCCCGTTCGTGTGAATCTTACGTATTGACTATGTAATTTTATAATGGGGATGCTCGATTTAAGACGTTTTTTTAATTATATATATACAAAGAAAAATCGAGAGAATTTATGCGACGATTTTTAATCTGTGATTTTTCTCAACTACTCTAAAATTGACATATTTTAGTTTTGAATATTTTAAATAATTAAACATATGAAGTCTTATAATATGAAATATGAAAACAAAAGATATTTATTTTCAATATCATCGAATTTGAAATAAACATATCAACTTTATTAGAATTCTAAGTCAGAGAGTCAACCTAAGTTAGTATATTCAATGACCAACTCAGGTCTATATAGCAAATCCGTTCGACCATGGTGGCCATTGTATAACGTTTCCATGGACAAGGCATCTTAGTTTGGCTATTAATCTAAATAAGAATGGGAACGGTCTACTCCATCTTTTTATACATTGTTGGTAATAAATAATCAATATTAACTTTTACAAAACAAAAATACTTCAAGATTTTTTTAAACAATTGTTAACTCTACTTTAACAAATATTTAGAATTAATTTAACAATATCAAATTTCAGAATAACATTAAAAATGTATTATAAATATATATATAATAATTTATAAATCTAAAATTAGCCTAATTGATGATTTGCATTTTTAGTATTTCCGCGCGCAAAATTTCCCGCCTGTTCTATAGGTTTATTTGACCTTTGGTTTACGAGGTTATTATATGAATTATTTAATATAATTATACATTTTTTAAATGCCTATTTCGATGTATATACATGTGTATAATAAATCAAATACCGGAACTGTAAAATGTAGAATTTGCGGCATACAACGACGGACATTACGATACAATTTCTACAAGCATCCCATTTACTACGTGCTTAATTAATAAAATTAAAAAAAGAACAACTAATATTTTACACACAAATATAATATCTATTTTAAAATGTAGCTTGGAAATATACTAAAGAAAATACTAAAGGCGTTATTAGCGTTTTAATCAGTATTTAATGATATGACGCGTGTCGAAATTAAATTTATCGATTCTATTCGAATACTTTTGTAGACAATCTGCCTCATTAGGTTTAAACATTATTCGGTTATAGTGATTCTTTGAAATAACTTCGCTTTTATGATATTCGCTTATAAATATTTTATATACATATTATAGGACATATTTTATATACTTATATGTTATTAATATACCATTTATTATTGCAACCACTTTGCAATCTGATTTATGAATTGTTATTTACTTTTTTTCTGCATTAAAAACAGTTTTTTTTTTTTGTTAAATATTTTATGTACAGGCTACGATTGACGAGTTTTTTTGTGGTCTTCTTCTCGTCATACGCCTTTTCGAAGCCATGGTAGAGTCTAACGATGAGCAAGCGCACGCCTTTAGTACCTATGCTAATAAACTATTTTCATTTCATATCATGAAATGAAAGATATTGAATTGATGGTATCAATATTTGTAGAGACGCCGCAGTAGACAAGTTCAATTAAAAAATCGAGGGTCAATATACTTTTTTTATAAAACGGAAATCAATAATATAAACAGACAATCACCTTGTATTTTTTTTAAATATGATATAACACTCTAGGTGCAACTTGAGTCCGTGACCTTTAAACGAGACCCTCAAGAAATATCGTCTATTGATGAAAATAATAAATTTTTGTTACGAACCGTATTGTTATTGATTCAATATAATTCAATTATTTTTAAATCCAATATTAAAGTATAAAGTACTAGCATAGTGTTAAGTACTTTTTTAAATGAAAAACTCAACCTTTAAATGATTCTATTAATTATAATAAAGAACTTTTTAGTTATTTATAATTAAATCACAAACCTATATAAAAATATCTATACTAATATTATAAAGAGGAAAGATTTGTATTTTTGTATGTTTATAACGAATTGGCTCAAAAACTACTGGACTGATTTCAAAAATTCTTTCACCATTTGAATGCTACATTATTACTGATTAATATAGGCTATATAAATTACAGAAAAAAAATTGGGGAAGAGGTAGTTAGTAGACATACTTTGAGAAAAAATTTTGCGACGGGAGTGTGGAAGGCATTTTCTGTTGACTGAAATGTGAAACATCATTAACTTCATAGTACTTGACATCATTATTACTACGCGAACGAAGTCGCTGGCAACAGGTAGTATTTAATTAATAAATACATATATAATAAATGTTTACTACCGCATGCGAAGTGCGGATGTTCTCTGTAGCAGAATCCAGAAAATGAGTAACGACTGCATATTTGCGAGTTTAAAGAGTATCAGACATAGACTGGTGATAATTATTAGTCCAGTATGTAGTCCTGGGTTAATGCTACTACTATTAAGCATGACAGCCATGAAGTAAAGACGCGTTTCGGGATCAGATTGGTATAATGAAAGGGGTCTTCTCAATCAGATTAGAGCACATTCGTCACACGAGCCGGCATAGTGGGAACAATGTTGTATGCAGACGTTTATCAGTGGTCATATGTTAAGCCACTATAAAAAAAATGTATGCAGTGTCCCCGCGTGCGGGTTAACATAATACAGGTATTAAAATAAGTAATATGGAGATTAATAGCAGTCTCCAAAACAGCAATATATTATTTCGTAAGTTACGTTGACCTCAAGGAGACATTCGCCATCTTTGTATTATTTTTATTTTTAAATTTTGCATAAAAAATTGTACATTTAATAAGTAACAACGAACGTTCTTATACCTGTAAACGAAAATGACCGTGGTATATTATCTCTACACTCGAGCTCTAAAATAACTATAGTAGTGTAAGCTTGAGTTTTATTTGATAATAAGAATCGTGCATTTTAATTAGAAATAAAATGGTTACGAACACTAAGCTATTATTTTTGTGTGAAGAATATACAAGAAGAAGATACACTGCGAAAGATGAAGATGGCAGTCTGTTGTGGTCCATAATGGATGTATAATTAAATTTCGTCGAGAACGGTTTTGTTAATTTTATGATAACTGCGACAAGCAATATGCTAGCATCGCCTTGATCACGATAGCTCGAAATATTTCAAACAAAAATAATCAAAATAAAGGTGATATGAAGTCTTTTTTTAAATTAATTAAAACATGTTCCCGAAGAATCTAATATAACACTACAAGTAATATAATAATAATTACAACATTTTAAATTTGATAATTAAAAAGAAAGTTCGTAATTAAGGTTAATTAATTATCATTTAGTAATTATTATGACACTGTTAAAAATTATAAATAGAATTGTTTTTTTTTTTTACTTTACCTATGTGTATAACAAAACAGGATTTAAAAAAATATATAATTATAAAAAAAATAATATCAAAACGTAAATAAAATAAAAACTGTATGAATAAAAATGTTAATTAAATCAATAACACAACTAACCTTAAAACCCTTGATTTTATTAAGAACGAACAAACAAATAAAAAATTCAGCACAATGTAGTCCAAGTTCAAACGCAACGCTTTACGCGCTCTCCGTTCGCGGTAACACACGTGCCAATGTACGGCTGCACCAAGCACAAGTTTAAGGGCACGGCAACGAAACAGAACGCATCAATTGCTAATGGGACGAATGACATTATGCAATATAGGACCATTTTTCTTAAATTAAATAAATAATAATTCAATTTTAACTTTTTATTCATTATTAATATAAGCGATATATTAAAATATGCCCTGACCCCAAATTAGTGTACCCTGTACAAGACAGCACAAATAACACCGAGCCCCGGAACAAAGACACAAATACCTACTTTTTTGAAATACAATTTATTTCGGCTGGGAATCAAACCTAGAACTTCTGTATAAGTAAGTATAGTGATGTCTAAGATAAAAGAAAAAAAAATACGAAATAGTAACACATTTTTCAATGTCATGATCGGCACACCCAGGCCTCAAACATTAAAAAAAATATAATGTCATATTTGTATTAATAAATACTTGTTTAGACCAGGCACCGAACCAGGAATCTATTATGTGACTACTTTTTTTATAATTATTTAAAACTATTTATCAAGTTTATGTCATTAATTTTTTTTATTAATCCTCAGACCATAATGTTTATTCAAATTAAAATTGACAGATTGATTTTTTATAAACACACACACATATATAATTAGTTAAATATAAAATCTTTAATTCACATAGGCTCTAGGCTCTTGGGCATAGTCAGAATCTACGAGAATCTGGAAAGACATATGACGAGACGGAATCACAAGAAACTCGCCAATCATAGCCTGTACAATATAATGTTAGTAAGTACATTCTTGTTTAGTTTTAATAGCTTTAATTAATATAATTAATGTATTTAAAGTTAGTATATAAACACACCAACATATACACCATATAGATTGTGATCAAGATAGTTTAATTAATTCTCAAACGCTAAAATAGGAAATCAGGAGAGAAGGACATCGTACATATCACAAGCCGACATTGAAGCCGACCACAAATCAATCAGGGACATCAGTCACATGTCCTCGGATAACCTTAGACAACATTATTTATGTGTAGGTATACTTATTTTATACTTATTCACAGATTATTGGCTATTTATAACTCGTTAAAACTTGTTAAAACTTGTTTATGTACATAATGAATGCTTATGTTAATTTTAATCAAATTCAAATTTGAAATAACAACAAAAAAATTAAACAATAAAAGCCGGATGATACAATATTATATAATATATTTATTAACATACATAATTCATGTTAATTTATAATAAAAAACACATTAAAGTGACCAACTAGTTGATATCCGGAACCTAAGAAACTAAGGATTGAAATTGCCATCCGTTGAAGCGTGAACTAGTCGAGATTCACTCGGAGGACATCACATCTAACTCGAAGTATAACGAGTAATTACACAACATATATTTCAAGAGTGTACATCAGATTAGCTTCGAAGTAGCCGATCACAATACACGTTGGTTTAATACGGACAATATTCCCCGCAAAGTTTGAGTAATATTTTTTTTTAAATTAAATATATTTAATCGTTTTATTTTATTTTTATTGTTAATCGTTGCATAATGCCATCCAGTCAAATATTTGATTGATTGACATTGATTTTTATTAATTTGTTTACAAAATATTATTGTATAATATTTTTAAAAAATTATTTACCTTTGTGTTAGAAAACCTACATTGAAGTTTCTCAAATTGTATCCGACCCAAAATCTTAATGTAAACAAATATATACCTAATTAGATGATATGATTTCCTACTACTATTAACAGCTGTTAAAATATTAATATTTGATCTCGTAAATTAACTTGATAAAGTTTCAAGTCAACTTGAAATTTGTAGTACTTCAAAAGCTTTAGAACCTTGTCAAAGTAAATAATAGTTCAGGATTAGGTCAGTAATTGATTAAAGTTGACTAATTGTTTACAAATCCTTGTAAATGAAGTGATACCTTTAATATGGATTACAAGCATTTACCTACTAATTATAAATAAATAACACAGAGCCGAAGCAAATGATTTTAAGTCGTTTCTAAAATCGAATTTGTTTTGATCAAGAATCGACCTCCGCGTAACAACTAGCGTAGCGTAGCGTTGTTAGAGACAACTCCGCCACATACGACGACAATTATATTATTAGTTAACAAATATAACTTATTCGAAGTATAACTCTAAATTACAATTCTGAAACAAAAGAACAATTAAAAGAAAAACTTGAAATCGTTTCAGTATACGAAACCCAAATTAAATTCTTATAATTCCAATACGTATAAGCTTTTTTGATTAATTTAGATTGAAAATCGACATTTAAGTCGAGTACTTTGAGAACCTGTGGTTTAATCGTATTGTGGTACAAAGACAACTTGATTAAGAAGTTTACCTTGATATTGTACACATTAATAGCTTGGTTCATTGATCTTCATTTATTTTGTTGAACACACCTAGAAACATGAATATCTATCAATTTTATTCAAATATAAACAGATGTTAAGGAACGTGAACTAAACTGACAAGGGTATTGTTGAGAATTGACACATTTTACTTCTAAAGATTTTTTAAAAATTTTAATAAGACACCTAATTATTATCTATAAAAGAATTATTATCTATAAAAGAAAATATTCTGAAAATTAATTGTTATATATAATATGTAAGTTATGATTAGAGGGTAGTTATGTAAGGCTTTTTATGAATTGTATAATGGTACGTGACTACCCCATTGTCTGTCAGTCGTTAACAAGCTCGATAAATGATCACACTCAAGAAGGACTTTTATTTCCATAACTACGATATACACATAACTAATATTCTTTATGTTTCATGTGTGCATTAACATAATTACTTAATTGAAAATAATGTCAGTAGCGAATGAATGTAGGTTTTTTGTAGAGATGTGCCGATTATGACTTTGGCCGACTAGCCGACTAGCCGATTAGTCGGTTGTAAATAAGCCGACTAGTCGGCCGACTAATCGGCCAAGCCGACTACGGTTTAGGGGATTCCCGTGACGCTTCGTTTACAGCTGATTCGCTGCAATTTCAGTCACTACTGACATGTGGACAAATATAAATAACAAAAAAAAGTTTTTTGAGTTTTACAGCTCACTAGTTTGACGATAGTTTCAAATATCATCACGCAGAATTGCAATATATGTCATTAAATATTATGTTAATTTGTTTTTTAATTAAGATCCTAATTTTGTTTGATAAATGTCATCAATATGTTTTCTTTACAAGGAAGTAACACATACATTTTATTGAGAAATAGACACAAAGTAAGAAGCCGGATAGTCGGCGCTTTTTGCCGATTAGTCGCCGACTAGTCGCCGACTACAATAGTGGCCGGATAGTCGGCTTTACCGACTAGTGGCCGACTAGTCGGAACATCTCTAGTTTTTTGACATGAGGGTTTACGTGTGAATTAAAATTGTATAATTTCTTATTGGGCTGCTGCCCGAATACTCGACATTGACAGAATTGTCTTTAATAGATATCTGAAGCCATTAATAAAAGAAGAAGAAGAAGAAGAATATATCAATGTCAATAATAAAAATAGTGATGCAAGTAATTATGCTAATTTTCATGATTTATCGATTTATTGACTACTCGAAATCTCTGTTTAATCTGTCAATACATACTTACACAAGTTTTTACTTATTAACGCGTTTACTCTCTATTATTTTAATCTCATTTTTGAAAGATTTATAGCCGCAAAAATTCTAATTTAATTAAATCATATTTGCTTGATTTATCAATAACTTAAGATTGTATTCGTGTTACACTTCGTTTGTTGTTAAAAGTGGTTTTATGAATGGTCAAGTCCATTTGACATCTCAATATTAATAACTCACTAAAATTATAAATCAGACTAACGACGATAATTTTCTCGTTCTGATAAAAAAAATAGTATAAAATCGGTTCTTATTAGAAATATTTATTTTATGTAGGCGTTTTCGTGCTAAATTTTGTCTTCATTTTATTTATTATCAACTATTATTTTGGTGGTAAACGCCTAAAAATAATAATATCAATAAATTGCGATGTCATTATTGTTAATGTTACTTTTATTTCAGGCGTTTCATATCACTAGTATTTGAAAAAAAATACTATTCCTATATATTTTTTTGTTATATCTTATGTTATTCGTGGATACAACACTTTAGAAATATCTAATTAAGATAGTAGTTTATTATAAGCCCCATAAAGTCAATTATTATAATTATTTTTATATTTTAATTTTAATTAATAGATTTCTAAATTATCTAAATAAAATGCCCGCTCAAAATACCTTAAAGTTATACAATCAAAATAGAGTAAAATCGAGACATAAATCGTCCCAATTTCATAAACTAGGCACGGCCTACTAGATTGCTTTTACCATTCTTGTCACAGAATTGTAACAGTCATTGGAATGTATATTTTTTTAAAAATATATCGTTTAAGTTGATTCGCAAACATTATTGCACTAATTTAAAACATTTTTGTATATTTTGTATATTTTATAATAAACTATAAATATGATAGGTATTATAAAAGAATAAGCAATAATTTCAAGTGTGTTTATCTATCTATCTATATATATAAAACTCAAAGGTGACTGACTGACTGACTGACTTAGTGATCTATCAACGCACAGCCCAAACCACTGGACGGATCGGGCTGAAATTTGGCATGCAGGTAGATGTTATGACGTAGGCATCCGCTAAGAAAGGATTTTGATCAATTCCACCCCTAAGAGGATAAAATAGGGGATGAAAGTTTGTATAAATCTTATTAGATTTATTTCATTCATTATTACGCAGACGTAGTTGCGGGCAACAGCTAGTATTATATATTATTGAAATTAAATAAAATGAAAATAGTTTATTAGCTAGGCACTAAAGACGTGCGCTTGCTCACCGTTAGACTCTACAATGGCTCTGGAAAGGCGTATGACGAGAAGAAGACCACAAGAAACTCATCAAACCAGAGCCTGTACATAAAATAATTAACAAAAAAAAACTACATAAATTCAGAGAAAAAAGTGTAAATAACAATTCATATATCATGAACCACAAGAATTAAAATTAGATATTTTTTTCATCATCATCAATGATTCCGCCTCAAAAGCCCAATGCTACGTTAAATGACAATGCGTGTATAAACTATTTCCTTAAAGAAATAATTAATATTCATCGTGGCACGTTCCAAATGAATTTATCTCGAAGTAAGGACCCACCTTTATGCTTACTTCGTCTTTAATTGCCTATATCAAGGTAAATTAGTTTACAGATATATTTGTTAATTCAATCAGTCGCTTTTAGACTGAATAACCAGGACTGAAACGAAGAAAAATATCGCGGAATATTAATTAATAAAAAAACTTTTTTACTTAGTACTTATATTCCCGTATAGCCTGCCTTCTTTTTTTTACTTAATGGGAAGTTATAACTTCATCTACTACTGACACATTGTATGATCTTGCTTGAGAGTAGGCGTTCTACTGACCATGCCATGTAAATAATTCTCGTCGAGACATACATAAACAAAACAATGTTATAAACAAACAAGTTTACCAGTGCTGTCAAAATTTCCTTAAAAATTCCGTTGTAATTTTTTTTGTTACCTTACCTAAAGATTCCACATTAATACTTCAAAATTTTCAAAAATTACATAGACTGGACTTCATGGACGATGATCCTTTGCTTTTAATAATACAACAATAAAAAAAACAATACAGCGTTATCTGTTTTTATTTTAAGAGTAAAATACAAAGTTTCCTATCAAAATAGCACCAACAATTTAAATAAACAATGATAATAATATTATCGCGAGGTGCAACACAGAAAAATAAGATGACTCAGTGCAATTTCATCTATTGAACAGAGAAGACGATGAATCAACCTGTTGCCATAGTAACCGGATCAAATCGGGGCATAGGCTTTGCAATAGTTAAAGCACTATGTGGAAAATTCCCAGGCACCGTTTATTTAACTTCAAGAAATACAGAACGAGGTTTGAAGGCAGTGGAAAGTTTAAAAGAATTAAATTATAACCCTAAATTCCATGAACTGGATATCAGTCAGAGGGAAAGCGTTCAGAAATTCGCGGACTATTTGAAAAAAGAACACTCTGGCATCGCTGTATTGGTGAATAATGCCGCAATTTTGGAATGGGAATCCATTTTTCCAACATATGAAGTCGCAAAGAGAACAATTGATACAAATTACAGAAGCCTATTATACATGGAGGAGTTTATTTATCCGTTATTAATTGACGGAGCCAGAGTAGTAAATGTATGTAGCGCTGCAGGCCACTTATCTAATTTACGCAATAAAGATTGGATAGCTACTTTACAAAGTAAAGATTTGACAGTTGACAAAATTAATAAGTTCGTGGAAGATTATTTGGAATCTGTGCGTAACGGAACGTTTTCCAAGGAGGATTTTGCTGATGGCGGGAAACATGCTGAATTTCGTGTTTCTAAAATTGCTGTGGCTGCTTTATCGATGCTTCAAGCTAAAAAATACAGGAACAGAGGCATATGCATAAATTTAGTGCACCCTGGACATGTTAAAACAGAAATGGCGTACGGAGGTGGAGAAATAGAACCAGACGAGGCGGTTAAGAATATTATGTATTTGATTTTAGAAGCTTCTCCCAATCTTTCGGGAACTTTCATGTGGCACGACGGGAAATTAATTGATTGGTATAACGAGGGTGAAGATTTATACCTTAGAGGGCTTTGGTAATAAAAATATAAAGTTTTTATATAGTTTTTTTTCTAACCTCGTTTCCATTTATCAAATCTAATGTAAACAATTAGATCCATTAATATGACGCATCAATAATTATAAAAATTAATTTAAAAAATGACCTATAACTTATTATTATCTCTCGCAAAATACTGTTTTTTTTTTTAAAGTAATATATAAAAAAAGTATGAACGGAATATCGCTCGCATTTATCAATAAACAATTTTTGTACCCTGTCTATTGGTGTTTTTTATTATTGATTAGAACAAGATTTTACTGCATAAAGACCAAATTTATATTTATATAATTAGTAAGTCTTAATTATACGTTTTAAAATAACAAATTAGTTGAATAAAAAACCCATCTATCAAATCAAGCTATAATTAATTTAAAAATAGATTTGACAGATATAAG
>JAPWLS010001264.1:0-40611 GCA_028551675.1 Tineola bisselliella
CTGAATGAAATCGTAATTAATAATAAATAATATTAAAATAATACCTACATTGTTTTTTAAACGCAGTTGTTCCGCGGCAACAGAGATGGCAATAAAATCCAGAAGAACGAATTCGAAGTGCCAATTATAGCTCAATATATAAGAATACATCCGATGAGATGGCGTGACAAGATTTCTATGAGAGTCGAAGTCTATGGCTGTGATTATGGTAAGTGTTCATTGAGATTTTTCACGTGTCATCCCTACTAATATTATAAATGTGAATGTGAGTTTCAGAGGCGGCTCGTCCTAAAGAGCGCTGGTGCAGTGCACTTCCACGAAAATTACCAAAGTAATCTACATTTCTTCATAATACATACTATCCTTACATTACATTCATTCTATTCTACTATGCCTATACAATAGTATATTATATTACTGTAATATAAGTTCTGTAATTTTCGTGGGAGTGCACTGCACCAGCGCTCTTTAGGACGAGCCGCCTCTGGTGAGTTTGTTTGTTACGTTTTTACGCAACAACTACTTAACCGATCATCATAAAACTTTGTACACATATTTTTGGAGGTACTAGAAGTAACATAGGATACTTTTTATTTAAAAAAATAAAAATTATTTTTTAATATAGTTTCCAACTGACTATAGTCTCAGCTGTTTGGAATCATATTGATTCATTTTTATTGAAATGATCTCTGATACTTATTTAATGACTTAAATGCGAGCGAAGCCGCGGGTAAAAGCTAGTGATATTATAAAGAGGAAAGATTTGTATGTTTGTCACAAATTGGCACAAAAACTACTGAACCGATTTTAAAAATGCTTTCACCATTTGAATGCTACATTATCACTGATCAATATAGGCTATATAAATTACAGGAAAACAATAGGGATCCTTACTAAAACTACAATAATGTGACCCAAGGTTGTTTTTAAAATTGCCATAAAATAAATATGGAACATCATTAAGCTTCATAATACTTTATATCTTCATTATTACGCGAACGAAGTCGGGGGCAACAGCTAGTGTTAAATAACTCCAACTCATGACGTAATGAAATGAAATTAGTTTCTTAGCATAGGCACTAAAGGCGTGTACTTGCTCATAGTTAGACTCTACAATGGCTTCGGAAAGGCATATGGCGAGAAGAAGACTACAAGAAACTTGCCAATTATAGTCTGTATCGTCTGTAATGATAGATGTCTAACTGAGGCCAGTTAATTAAAGAAGAAAATGAAACAGATTCAGATTCATGTTAAATAGTAGTTTGAATTCTACTACATATAGCGACCCTTGGTTATATGTGTATTTCATCATGAAATATTATAAAATTGTTCGCGTGCTTGCAAAACTTTTAACCCTCTTGGTACGGTACCTGTACCGCCTTCCATTTTGTTCCCCTCCTCCTAATGACGTCGGCATTATGTCTATATTTTTTTGACAGATTTATGATTTATATGTGTCGATGTAGCTGATGTTGTTTCGTGTGGGAATCCATACGTCTGTCTTTTGAGGTTTTGTTGACGTGAATAATCTATAGTAATATTATAAAGAGGAAAGATTTGTTTTTTTGTATGTTTGTAACGAATTGGCTCAAAAACTACTGAACCGATTTCAATATTTCTTTCACCATTCAAATGCTACATTATCACTGATCAACATAGGTTAAATAAATTACAGGAAAAAATAAAGATCCTTACTAAAACTGCAATAAATTGTCATAAAATGTTTTTCATCACTTTTTCTAAAATTCTAAATGTTTAAAAAATAAATGTCCTACCATACGAAGATATATATGTATGTATATATGTATGTTCTTTTGTACTAGCAGTTGAAGGTGTTATTAAATAAAGTAGACACAAGTTACTCGTAAGAGATCGTGACATTTATTAAACTGTGGGCTTATCACGAATTTTAGTCTGGCTTTCGAACCGAGTTCGCTTCAAGCGATTTGTATGGAAATTTGAGCAGCGCCACCGCGTGCGGATTTGGAACTACAATATTTTAGATACTTTTTGTTAATTTTCGAACGTCTCGATCTTTCGTTAATTTGATATATTGCTGGTGCTCGTTAGTCGTTAGTAGAAATTCATAATCCCGATTGCTAACGGATCCGTTTTACTTGTGACGGCTCGATTCGAAAACCAGACTAAATTCGTGATAAGCCCACTGATAGTAAACATTTCTTCCAGTTGCGGACACAATGTATTTCAACGGCTCGTCTCTCATAAAAATGGATTTGCTTCGCGATCCCATCTCGGCAGCAAGAGAGACAATAAGGTTTCGTTTTAAGACCAGTACGGCGTCAGGGGTGCTTCTCTATTCCAGGGGCACGCAGGGGGATTACATAGCGCTGCAGTTGAGAGATAATCGATTACTACTTAATATTGATTTGGGTAAGATTTAATTGATAAACTTTCATACACTTTTAGTACGTCCCCTTATCTTATATACTAAACTGGACCCTTCCTTTAAATTGTGCTTGTCATGCACGATTCTGTTTTTTTTTCTTCACATTTTTAAGTGTCGTGAGGAACGAAATTAAATAAAAAAAGAAAACGCCATATTTGCTAAAGGCGTAGGGGGTCTACTCATAAAGTTTTATTATATTTGAGAAGGTTTGCTATATCTATGTATTATTCAGAATAGTTTATACAGCGCAACTAAGTCCAATCCAGTCAAGTCAAACCAATGTGTGTGTGTCTTAATAAATCAAAAACTTCTTTACTCCTTATTACTTTATGTGAATTTAAAATAAAACTAATATTTAAAAAAAAACAATTGTAAAACAAATGAAAAAATGACAGCACGTTTGAGCGCCAAAATTAGGTTTAGATATCGAATTGTCTGAAGATAATGTATGAAATGTAAATAGTTTATTAGCATAGGCACTAAAGGCGTGCGCTTGCTCATCGTCAGACTCTACAATGACTTCGGAAAGGCATATGGCGAGAAGAAGACCACAAGAAATGTCATAATATGTATTTATTCTTTTCACCAGGTTCTGGCACATCGACGTCTTTATCAGTGGGCAGTCTACTCGATGACAATGTATGGCATGATGTTGTGATATCAAGAAACAGAAGAGATGTATTGTTCTCTGTTGATAGAGTAATTGTTCAAGGAAAGCTGAAGGGAGAGTTTTCGAGGCTTAACCTTAATAGAGCTGTAAGTAATTATCTATGTATGTATGGCAGCATCCATATGGAGTTTATATACAGTGATACCCCGCTTTACGCGAGGGATACGTTCCGGAAAAAACTGAAATTCCCGCGACCATAGAGAAGTTGATGACTACATTATGTTTATACGCACTCGTTCGCGTAATGCGGGGCAATTGAGCGCGTAATTTGAATTTCGCGTTATAGTAAAACTGCGCATAACGGGGTCGCGTAAAGCGGGGTATTACTGTACCTTTTAATTCTTGTAATTTTTATAATTGTATTTATTCATTTTAGTAATTGGGTTCCAATAGCGTTGTATAAATATAAATGAAATAAATTATCACAATCAATTTGATTTAGCTGCTGTATACTGGCATTGTCCACTTACATACTGATGATTAGTTTAAGTTAGTTAGTAGGATTAGTTCCGTAGATATAGTAATATTGTAGAAGAATAGCTGCTGTATAGGGGCATTGTCATCCTATTATGTAAAATAACTAGCTTTTATCCGCGGCTTCGCTCGCATTTAAGTAATTAAATAAATATCAGAGATCATTTCAATAGAATATGATTCCAAACAGCTGAAACTATAGTCAGTTGAAAACTATAATAAATCAATTTTTTTTTTAAATAAAAAGTATCCTATGTTACTTGTAGTACCTCTAAAAATATGTGTACAAAGTTTCATGATGATCGGTTAAGTAGTTGTTGTGTGCAAAGGTAACAAACAAACTCACATTCACATTTATAATATTAGTAGGGATATTCGTTATGTCCAAGCGTTTTTATCTCTAAGATATCTAATGTGTGATATGATTTTATATATTCAAAGTTAAGTTTGGTATATAGATATCATGACAATGGAGTCCATAAATTGTATACTGCTGTTTCATAGAGACTAATATTATATTTAACACTAGAACTACTAACCGGGTCAATATGACCGCTTTCAAAAATTCTTCACAAGACTTTTATATACAACCCTACTTGTTATTTTTTGTAAACGATTCTATTTTTTACAATTCTACAATCAATTTATTGAATTATATTAATACTTTGCACGCACAAGTCATCCGGTCATTTTGACCGGTTGGTAAAAATAGGTCATATTGACCGGCTCGTAGTTCTAGTTTTAATAAACATTACTTTTCAGTTATACATAGGTGGCGTGCCAAACTTCCAAGAAGGATTGGTCGTAATACAAAATTTCACCGGTTGCGTCGAAAATGTGTATTTGAATGCGACAAACGTCATACAAGACCTAAAGCATGGCTATGAAATTGGTGAAACGTGGAAGTTTCAACAAATCAACACGCTCTATTCGTGTCCTGTGAGTATGCGTTTCGTATTCAGAGACGTTAGAAATAGACCAATCGCATGCTTGAAAAATTGTTGGCGTTATTTTTGACCAATGATAATAATCTGTGGCGGTCGATTCTACAAGCCGAAAATACTTATTTAAGAAGATTTGACGTTTTGACGTTTAGTCTGTCAGTGTCATCTTTCTTGTTTCTTCTTGTCTTTCTATTGCCACAATGCATTGTGATAATTATATTTTTAATCCATTTTAATCTACACTAATATCTCACACAAGTATCTCTAAAATCCATTGCGAGTGTCTAGTGTCACCTAGCTGTCATTACGTTCTGTTACACGCATTTATAAGAAATCGTTTCGTCACTTATTAAATTAACAAAATACAAATTAATGTTTAAACTGGATATTTGATATATAAGTATATGTAAAATATTACTATTTTATATTGATTACTGTCTAATGGTTGTCGTGTTTAAAGATCTTTTACTGATTGTTTCTCGTTGTAATAACTTTTCATGTAACACGGGGTTGAGTTCGAAGACGCGAGCGATGATGATTTCAGAGAAACAACTCGGTTGCAAAGAAAGGTGTATAATATTAAAATGCACACACGAGCTGACAATGACAGATAGATGGGAACAGACACGGGAGCAGACACTCCATCTGGGAAGCAGTGTTGCCTGCATTCCTACTGTACAATACCTTTTAAAAATAGGCAAAGGCTAGTCATTAATTTTAAATTTTCGTTTCAGGAGCCACCAGTTACGCCTGTAACATTCCTAAAAGAAGGTTCCTATGCCAAACTACGCGGCTTTTTAGGCTCTTCCAACCTGAATATATCTTTGGAATTTCGTACTTATGAGAAAGAGGGGTTGCTCATTTATCACGAATTTAAAGGGGATGGTTTTGTTAAGGTATTTCTATACTAAATAGTACAAATTATTAAGGGCCTTTATTATGCAGATACTTGCCTCGAGTTATCATATGTTTGCATTCCATCTACCTTGTTGGGCTAAGATTTAAATTAAAAAATGACAGTAGTTATGTCGACAGAACAGAATATTAGACTTAACCCTTAAATGGACGATTTTTGGTTCACGTTTTAAAAAAATATATTTGTGTAATAGACATGTATTACTGTCTAGGAAAAATGAGTAAAAAAATCTAGACATGAATTTACTATCCTTTTTTTTGCAATAATGTGAGTGTTGTTTAAAAACAACATTGTCCTCTAGACATGAATTTACTATACCTTTTTTTGCAATAATGTGAGTGTTGTTTAAAAACAACATTGTCCATTTAAGGGTTAAGATTATTAGTTTGAAATCTCATACGTTAATGGGTGCCGAAATTATAACACCTTCGATAATAACAATAAAATATAATGGTTGAGGAAACGATTTGACCTGAGACAATAATAGTTAAATTTAATAGTGTTCGTCTTGTAATTTTAGTATGTAAGCAGAATCAAAATAAACAACATCAATGAATGTCACGATCTTACACGAGTAACTTGTATCTGCTTTATTTGATAACACCTTCAGCTGCTGGTAATAAAGGAACAGTTATAAAAGTACAGTTTCGATAACTGAAATGAAAGAATATTTTTATTAATACTTAACTATAATAATATTAGACCCTTGTACATAACATTAAAAATTGCTTACCTGAAATTAAAGAAACGATATTTTAAGTAATTATTTAATAACTTTTAGCTTTTAAAAATATCTATGCATTAACGTGGCGTTGTGTCAAGACGTCCATAGACAATCGCAGCACGACCAGAGACAATGGCGCTGCGAGGCATGGCAAATCTGAAATGTCGTTTCTTTACATATATTAACATTAGTCATGTGTCAGCTAAAAATAAATGAATACATCTCCAGGTATTTCTAGAAGAATGCAAAGTGAAAATAGAATTAAAGACGGAGGGGTCAGATGTGATTAAATTCGATAACTATGCAGAAGAATTCAATGACGGTAGATGGCACTCACTTCTATTGACTATGGGAACAAATAGTCTGACACTTGCCATAGACTACCGGCCTGTTAAGACCACTAAGAAAATGTCGTTTATTACTGGAAGCATTTATTATATCGCTGGTTTGTATATTTAATAGTATGTATATAACTATTTATTCAATTTATTAATTTAGGAATACGACGTCACTGGCCGTTATAGCTTGTCTTTTTTTTTAAATTGGCACAATTTAGAAAAAAAATTTATATATTTTTACATTTAGTAACTTCTGGGGTCCTCAACTAAAGCGTTACCCAAATACATAGAAGAAAAATTAAGTTTGCCAACCTAACAGTTGTGTTCAATATGGTATATATTTATATTGTTTCTGTATTGTAGGTGGTAAAGCGGCTCCTCCGCGCGGCTTCGTGGGATGCATGCGGCGGATTGCGGTGGATGGTAATTACAGACTACCCGCAGATTGGAAGAAAGAGGACTACTGTTGCGCCAATGAAATCGTATTTGATGCGTGTCAGATGATTGATAGGTTAGTACATGCATGATATTAATATAAAAATATAATGGTATTTTTGTAACTTAGCTATAGTAGACCAGTTTATATTATCCAAATCTTTCATTTGTTTCAGATGTAATCCGAACCCGTGCGAGCATGCCGGCGCTTGTACGCAAACTGCTGAAGAGTTCAACTGTAACTGTCAAGGCACTGGATACGCGGGAGCCGTTTGTCATACACGTATGTATTTCAGGTCTCAATGCTAGGTGATAGAATGAAATTGCTTCAAATATCACTTGAGTTTGTCTAAAGCTGGTTTATAAATAAAATGCCAGTATGTAGTTTTGATAGGAGGAACAATTTAGATCATAATTGCTTTAAACTGTCAGTTGACTGACTGACTGACGGCTGTCTGACTGACAAATTACTGTTTATTTTGTATTAATGATCAAAACTAAGTGATAATGTACTCTTTCAGCTCTTCATCCGCTGTCATGTTTGGCATACAAGAATATCCAAGCCGTGTCCCGTTCGGCGGAAATTCAGATAGACGTCGACGGTTCGGGACCACTCGCCGCGTTCCCCGTTACTTGCGAGTTTTACTGTTGGTTTATTATTTTTTACGTGCAATTTACTATAATACATTTCTACGTTTGACAGTTCTGACATTATTTTTTTTACTAACAAATTGTGTAAATTATTTTGCTTATAATTCCCGTTACATCAGGTCGATGAAGGAAAATAACCTCCACCAACATTCAATAACTTGTCTCGACGCGTTTCGGCACTTCACGTGGCATCATCAGGATACTTGAAGTGGCGAAACGCGTCGAGACAAGTTTTTGCAAGTTGGTGGAGGTTATTTTCCTTCATCGACCTAATGTAGCGGGAATTATAAGTAAAACAATTTTAAATAATTTCCTTTAATATGGATTTTCACAAAGTAACGCCTGAAACAATTAATTATAAAGAAATTGTGTTATTACTTTTTCATTTTATTCCAATCTTTATAAATATAATTCTTTATCTATTTCAGCGGACGGGCGAGTGTTGACATCTGTTCATCATTCCCTCCAAAGTAACACTGTAGTAGACGGATATCAGGAGCCAGGTAGTTTCAGACACGATGTGGTCTACTCGGCGAATAGACCGCAGTTGGAGGCGTTGCTGAATAGGTCTCATTCGTGTTCGCAGAGGTTACATTACATGTGCAGGCATTCCAGGCTTCTCAATTCGCCAAGTAAGTATATGGTTAAATAAGCTACTTCAACTAAAGTATAATCCGACCAATTAAAATGTTTTAATATAATTCATGTTCTAGGTGAAGAGACAAGCTTTCACCCATTCGCGTGGTGGGTATCACGTGAAGGACAGCGTATGGATTATTGGGCTGGTGCCACTCCTGGCTCCAGGAAATGCCATTGTGGAGTTTTGGGTAATTGTGTTGACAGTTCAAAGTGGTGTAACTGTGATGCTGAGTTTGATCATCTCAGACCTGATGGTACGTAGTTTGATGCAGATGACTAAGATTAAAAAGGCTATATGGGTATACAGGGCCGTCTTAGACTATAATGGGGCCCTTTTGGAATGTAAATTTGTTTTCATTATGATCTGTTTTATTAATCAAATATGTAAATGTATTGATTTGAATAGATCTGAATATGATCGGCGAAAAGTGCAATGCGCTCGACCATAATATTTTGATATGAGAGAAATTGTCGGTCCTTCAGGGCCCTCTGAGAGTGCACTTATGGTAAAGACGGCATTGTGGGTATATGCGTTTATTTATTGCATGTTTCAGAGTTCCGTTCGGATGGGGGCGATATCACAGACAAGGAGTTTTTGCCTGTCAAACAGCTACGTTTCGGTGATACCGGCAGTCATCTTGATGAGAAAGAGGGAAGATATACATTAGGACCTCTCATGTGTGAGGGAGATGGTATGATATTGTTCATTATCCGATATATTTTATAATCTAATTTGATTACCTGCATTTTATTAATATATATTTCAATAACAAATATTAAAATGCAATTGAGTCTGGTTTTCGTTTTCAATCATTCTTTGAAACCACAGAATTTTTATTAAAGCCTTCAACTGAGTACTATAAAGGTTTAATTTGAATCACTTGCCCAATATACAGAAAATACGTTTGTCAAAATGTCTCTGAAACGTCAACATCTCATTTCAATTCCTTGTTTCAGATCTATTCAGCAACGCGGTGACTTTCCGTATCGCCGATTCACTTATAATGTTACCACCGTTCGATCTCGGTCACAGTGGAGACATTTATTTTGAATTTAAGACGACAAAGGAGAATTCTGTTATGTTACATGCTAAAGTGAGGAATTTGAGAATTGTGCCAAGTGCTAACATATATATATGTTAATACAAATTCACTTAATTGAGATAAAAAATATATAACAATAAACATAACATGCATAGACTAAATATATCTTATTATACTAGAATATTGATAACGCCATCACAAGGCACTTAAACCCATTATATGTTTTTTTTTAAAATTCATATTTAAATTTAATAATATTTTTAATATTAGTTATATTAATCGGCAATTCATTATAGACCTGTGGGCTTATCACGAATTTAGTCTGGCTTTCGAATCGAGCTCTCACAAGTAAAACGGATCCGTTAGCAATCTGGATCATGAATTTTTACTAACAACTAACGAGCACCAGCAATCTATCAAATGAACGAAAGATCGAGACGTTCGAAAATTAACCAAAAGTATCTAAAATATTGTAGTTCCAAATCCGCACGCGGTGGCGCTGCTCAAATTTCCATACAAATCGCTTGAAGCGAACTCGGTTCGAAAGCCAGACTAAAATTCGTGATAAGCCCACTGCGCTCCTTCCACCATAACACTTCCTTTTCCATAGCTAGTTTTAGCTCTCAGGATTTTTATCTGATCTTTACGCTGTGTTTTTTTGTTAAATTTAATTTTTGTATCAATTTGAATTGACAATGGCCGTAGAGCTAACGAAATGCATGTATGCATGCTCCTTATTAATTTAATAAAAGTGGAAATTATTTACAGGGTGTTCAGGATTATATAAAGTTATCAATATCTGGTGGGAACCTGCTCAAGTTCGAGTTTCAAGTCGGTGATATGCCACTGGGTGTCTCCGTTGAGACAAGTAATCGGCTAGCTGACAACGAATGGCATTCCGTGTCAATAGAGAGGAATAGGTGAGTGGGGAGCGACTGTTATGATATGATAGGGGTTTGTGGATTCACTGAGTAGAGTTCTAAATTTGAAATGTCACTCAGTCGTGTGAAACTAAATAGACCAATCGCAAGCCCGAAACATTGTTGATGTGATTTTTGCCCAATGATAATCTATTGTAACTGTCATTACGTTCTGTTACACGCATTTATAAGAAATTGTTTAAATGGATATTTGTTATATAAGTACACATATGATAAGTTTGGCAGTGATATGAGCTTCTTACCATATTCTTTAATTTCACTAATATGTCATGATTTATAACACGCGTCGACTCTTCTCATACTGAAACCTTTACACACTACAGTAATGCCCCGCTTTACGCGAGGGATATGTTCCGGAAAAAACTGAAATTACTGCGACCATAGAGAAGTTGATGACTACATTATGTTTATACGCACTCTTTCGCGTAATGCGGGACAATTGAGCGCGAAATTTTAATTTCGCGTTATAGTGAAACCGCGCATAACGGGGTCGCGTAAAGCGGGGTATTACTGTATACCATAGACATCTCTCTCACATACCATAGACAAAAATAATTGTGTTGCTATTTCAACAATATGGAACATATTACTATTTTATTTTGATTACTGTCTAATGGTTATCGTGTTTTAACTTTAAAGATATATTATTTATTAGTAAATAATTGTTAATGCAAAAAATGGAATAGAAAACCAGTAATGATCATGTGATTACAAATGTAACTACGCTCATGGGCGTAGCCAGCCATAGTCAGGGTGGGGCAGCAGTCTAAAATAATATGCAAGTACCCGCAGTCTTACACCGGTATTTTTTTTCATACAAAAAGGTTACACCCGCACCCTATAGCACTCTGTATCTGTATGCATTATTCTAATTATCCAAAACAGATAATTAAGTTTTTTAGGTTTGATTAGGTGCGTTACAGATTAGAGCCAGGCTGGGGCAAGCGCCATATGAACCATAGAATTGTTTTTGTTACAGGAAAGAAGCTCGTATTGTAGTAGACGGGGCGTTGAAAAATGAGATTCGCTCTGCTATGGGGCCTGTGAGGGCTTTGCAGTTGTCTTCCGATTTGGTGTTAGGAGCTAATCTGGATGGAAAAGACGGGTTTGTGGGGTGCATCCGAGCGCTGCTCTTGAACGGGAAACCTCAGGATATTAGATCGATTGCCGATAGAGGTGAGGTTATAATAATAAAAAGTATCATATAAGGCTAGGGCTAGGGCTAAAATACTGCAAAAAATACCTACCAAAGGGAGATTATAAGGTTACATCTAAATATTCCAACTAAATATTACGTAATATTACATTACATTACATTACATACATAAATACATATAAATCAGTTTTTTTATAATTATATTAAGGCTTTTTCCTTCGCCAAAAAAGTTTGAGAACCGCTGATATAAGTTAAAAGGAAATTATTTTGCTTATAGTTCCCGCTACATTTTTCTATTTTCTATTTCTAATCCGTCATCCGTAGATTCTTATTGGAACACTTGGACTTTTCAAAATATAACTGTATTTATCAATACAACAATATGCAGCAACGACGACGGCGCCCTCTACTCACTCCAACAACAAATATTAACTACTAGATACAATCAGGTTTCACAGACTGTCATTTCAGCTTCATTCATAGAGTAAAAAGCTCTGTTAATTAACGTTTGTTTTATGCGTGTGTATTATAGGTCGATGAAGGAAAATAACCTCCACCAACTTGCAATAACTTGTCTCGACATGTGGCATCATCAGGATACGTGAAGTGGCGAAACGCGTCAAGACAAGTTATTGCAAGTTGGTGGAGGTTATTTTCCCTCATCGACCTAATGTAGCGGGAATTATAAGCAAAATAATTTCCGTTAAAAGTCGTTCATAACTAAATTAATTTTTAATAAATATTTATAAATATTTGTTTAGACTGGAAAATCAATCCCGTGTTGTTATATATGTAAGTTATGATTAGAGGGTAGTTATGGAAATCTTTTATGTGAATCGTATAATGGTAGGTGACTACCGCATTGTCAGGCAGCCGTTAACAAGCTCGATAAATGATCACACTCAAGAAGGACTTTTATTTCCGTAATTACGATATACACATGACTTGTATAGAATCCAAAGACGGTTCCACTATCCATTGCTATGATATAAAATTAAATGAATGCTTTTCAGGTGTGTATGGCGTTTCTTCAGGCTGTCAGGGCAAATGTCATTCGTCACCGTGTCTTAACAACGGCACTTGTCTGGAAGGATATGACTCGTATTCCTGCGATTGTCGATGGACCGCTTTTAAGGGACCTATTTGTGCTGACGGTGAGTTATTAGTATAGAATACAATCGACTAGATCAGTCTTTCCCAAAGTGGGCGATAGATGGAGGCCTAGAGGGGGTGGTAAGGGTTTAATTAAACTCCAGGCGAGACTAAATGTTATTGAAGTTTTTAAGGTAAAACAGGGGGGGCTACAAAATAACTCTGGGCTTATCACGAATTTTAGTCTGGCTTTCGAACCGAGTTCAGCAGCGCCACCGCGTGCGGATTTGGAACTACAATATTTTAGATACTTTTTGCTAATTTTCGAACGTCTCGATCTTTCGTTCATTTGATAGATTGCTGGTGCTCGTTAGTCGTTAGTAAAAATTCATGATCCCGATACTTGTGACAGCTCGATTCGAAAGCCAGACTAAATTCGTGATAAGCCCACTGATTTTGAAAGTGGGCGTTAGACGAAATAAGTTTGGGAACTTCCCAACTAGATTGATAACACTGTGGTCTATGAATTGACTCAGTCACATCACTACTCACTATGTCAATTTATAAAGTGAACTGTCAAAGTGACATTGCGATATTGGCGGCAATGAATTAACTTTTAAATCAATATTAATGAGTCTAGTATTACCACTTTCATTTGTCACCTGGTAATAATTTAATGTGATCGGATTATTATTAAATGTAATCTTTGTTTAACTTTATCATAACAAGGACAGCATCAAGAATCATATTCGAGATTGGTACACGTTGCGATTTTCAAATTGATACAGTTTTTGTAGGTATATAAGCGATAGAAAGTGAAATCAGATATCTGCATCCCTTTCATACATGCCTCAACTTCGATACGATAAGAATTTCAAAATGATCGTTTCTTCCAGTCCAAAGTCTAATCTGTATCCATTTGAAGATTGTAATTTGTATATTAACAACAGTGGAGGCATTAAATGTGATCCATTTATTTTAGAAATCGGTGTAAATCTCCGTTCAAACTCAATAGTAAAATACGACTTCCAAGGGTCGTGGAGATCAACTATCAATGAGCACATCCGAGTTGGCTTCACAACGACTAATCCCAAAGGTTTTCTTCTCGGATTCAGCTCAAACATATCTGGAGAGTATCTCACTATGATGGTCTCTAATTCTGGTAAGTCGGTTACTGTTTAAAGGACCTTTATATATTGTATATGATCACTTCTGTAGTAGTATAGGCGTGTGGACAGTATTAGAAAAATGATGAAATAATGCTTTTAGTGGGAAAAAATGTTAAAAGTATAGTGCAATGAATTACTCAATTTTACAAATTAAATTGAGATTATTAAGATTTTCAATAAAATAAAAATATAAAATACTGCATTTGGCCGTGCTCATTGAAACACCAATCTTTAACATTGTTTCATTTTCATTTTTCATTGGTGAAAACTGTAATTGGCTATCTTTATTCAAATTCAAATATCTTTTATGCATATCACAATTATAATTAAGATGTCAGTACAGTTTAGTGCCAATGTGACACCCGGTCAGGGCACAGCAATATAATATAATACAATAATAATAATAATAAACAATTTCAATTAATAAACTAAATTTCATTTACTGTTTCGAATCATTGAGGTATTCGTCAATAGAATAAAAGCATTTTAAAATCAAATATGTTTTTAATTTTTTTTTTTGTATTTAGCTGTATATTTTTCTAATAAATAAAAATATTTATTTCAGGTAATTTGCGAGTGGTGTTTGATTTTGGTTTTGAACGCCAAGAGATTTTCTTCCAGGACAAAAACTTGGCTTTGGGACAGTACCATGACGTGGTGTTATCTAGAAAGAATGGTGGTGCTACCATGGTTTTACAAGTTAGTCAGTTGTATTATCTAGCTTTCTCTTATAATTTAGTCATAATGTAATTTTATTGTATTTCATTTATTTTGTAATCCCTACTAATATTATAAATGTAAATGTGAGTTTGTTTGTTACGTTTTTCACGCAACAACTACTTAACCGATCATCATAAAACTTTGTACACATATTTTTGGAGGTACTAGAAGTATACTTTTTATTTAAAAAAAAATTCCAACTGACTATAGTTTCAGCTGTTTGGAATCATATTGACTCATTTCTATTGAAACGATCTCTGATACTTATTTAATGACTTAAATGCGAGCGAAGCCGCGGGCAAAAGCTAGTATCATATATCTTTAAATATACTAAAGTGAAAAGAATAGTGTAATTATGTGATCTTACTATTAATTGATTACTTTTAAAGTCGTTTCGATATAAATTAACTACTCAATTCAGTTGTAAACTAAATTATTAATTTTATAAAAAACTGCAGCCTTTGCCTATTTTTAAAGGGTATTGTACAGTAGGAATGTGGGCAACACTGCTTCTCAGATGGAGGTTGTCAAGCCAGCGTGTCTGTTCCGATAGATCTGTCATTGTCAGCTCGTGTGTGCATTTTAATATTATACACCTTTCTTTGCAACCGAGTTGTTTCTCTGAAATCATCATCGCTCGTGTCTTCGAACTCAACCCCGTGTTACAAAATATATTTTACTTCTTGTTGACAACACCGATGATCGGATGAACCATGAACTTGTAAATAATTTATTTTATAATTCTTCACATTGTCGATTTGCAGGTGGACAATGACGAGACCCAGGAATTTAATTTCAATATAAAAGAATCGGCGGATGCTCAGTTTAACAATATACAATATATGTACATAGGCAGGAACGAGTCGATGAATGAAGGCTTTGTCGGTTGTGTCAGCAGAGTGGAGTTCGATGACATATACCCCCTGAAATTGCTCTTTCAGCAGGACGGCTCCACTGAAGTCAAGAGTTTGTTTGGTAAGCCAGTTGCTCTTATACTGATAACCTGAATTATGATTAGGTTCCTGGAAATTTTTATTTTATTTATTTAAGAATAATATTACATAATATAGTTTTCGATGGTCCCACACTAGGCATTGCCTGTCACGTGGGACCCATTACTTACAAAACTTTTAATTATTAACATTACAACTATTTTAAATATATTTATTTATTTATTTTTGTAATGTCTTTATAAAATTTAAATTTTAAGAAAATTAAAAAAAAATTAAATGTATATATGTTTTAATCCAGAGTTATACTAACATAATTGGAACTAACATTTTTTTTAAATGTTGAATTTGCTTCAAAATATAATTGTCCATCTCAGGAAAAACTATGTTCTTAATGGTTTCTAATACAGAATAATTTTCACAAACTACGCACAATAATACAGGCGGTCTTCAGTTTTACGTCATGTTAGGTACCCAAGAATAGTGACGCAAAACGAAACGACGTAAAACGAGACATATTTTCGCGACGTAAAACGAGGACTGCCTGTAAATTTAAATAGAATTGTATCCTGTAGAATTGAAATTTTGTAGATAACCTACAACGTTAATAGAAGCCAGCGATATAGTCACTTAGTATAACCATTAAATATGTTCCAGGTGACCTGAACGAGGACTTCTGCGGTGTAGAGCCAGTGACTCATCCTCCAGAGCCTGTGGAGAGTAGACCACCGCCGTATATGGATAATGCTGGAGATGCCGATTTCCATAATGTCGATGAAGCCATATTAGGCAGTAAGACGTTTTTAATGTAGTACTTTTTTGACCAATGTCATGTGGGAACTACCTTGATATATTTTGTTGCAGCCGTGTTAGCTATAATATTTCTGCTGTTGATAGCTATCGCGATTGTCCTAGTGCGGGCTCTGTCACGACATAAAGGAGAATATCTCACACAGGTAGGAAGAATTGATTATATTATTTGCTATAGATATTTCTCTTGTGAGTTTGTTCTGAACTAAATACTACTGATTGTGAATTTTGAGTAAAGGAAATTATTTAAAATTATTTTGCTTATAATTCCCGCTACATTAGGTCGATAAAGGAAAGTAACCTCCACCAATATTATGTGTACTGTAGTACATCCGCAGCGTACGCAATATAATGTTTTTTTCACACTTTAGGTTACATTATTGAAGTTTTCATATGGATCCCAAACACTTTTGAAAATATTCTATAGCCTATATTTATAGGATTCTAATGGTGAAAGAATTTTTCAAATCGGTCCAGTAATTTCGGAGCCTATTCAATACATACAAACAATCAAATGTTTCCTCTTTATTATGTTAGTATAGATTGAAGTAATTGTCGTTTCAGGAGGAGCGTGGGGCGGATGGTGCACCTGACCCTGACACCGCGGCATTAGCAGCCGCCACTGGACCCAGAGTAACTAAACGAAGGGAATTCTTTATATAACACTAAATTTTCAAAGATATAAGAAGATAATTAACTGTGTAAAAATATAAAAGAAAAATGCACCCAAAACCAACCATTTCAATAGTTTTGTGGAGCACCTTTATCCAGTCTTCCTTTGGGGCTTTAGGCTCCATCTAAGTCAATATAAGTCTAAAGAGTCGCTTTTTTCGACATTCTTCATCGTGTCTCGCAAATGACAGTTAAATCATTGTCCTATGTGCGTATGCGCATTTAAATTCATTACATACCAGTGTTACCAGTTACTTGCCCTCATGCCATTAAATGTATACACCAATAAGCATAAATCGTAGAATCTCTGCTTCTTAGTAAATCACGACTAAAATTCATATCTATGGTTAGTGGTTACACCTTGTTTAATCCTGGTTTTTAATTAAATTAACTATTCTAAGGCTTCGTGATTTAGGCATTTTCTTGTTGAATTACATCATAGACAATTCCTTATCCAAAGTAAATGGATGAACTGAACGAAACAAAATCAAAATCGAAATAAACGCGGTAGAGCTCTCTGAAGGTAGTGTTCACATCCGAGACTAACGTTTGGTTTAATTTATACAAAATCCATTGAAATGTAAACAGTCTGATACATTTCTGTCATAGTGTGTAAACCAAATGGAACACATAAAACACGTCGTATTCCGGCAAGAGTCAGTGATCAACTAAACTATTAGTCCACTGGACCAATGACGTCAGTTTTGCCGTAGTATATTTAATTCTATTGTATAGAAGTGGAAGTGGATGGATACAGATTAGATTGAAAGAAACAATCATTAGAAAGGAATAGCTATATAATAGCAGATATCTTCTTTGCCGTTTACGACATCGCGATCATTTCTTGTTCTATTGCTTGGTCAACGCCTCACCGCGCGGGGGAGCAGGGGGTAGGTCTAACAATAGTCGCAGCTGGTTACAACCACACACACTTGAGGGTTCGGACAGTCTTGACATATTAGTAAGGCTTTTACCGAATAAATTATTCCACTAAACTTATATATCTACAAAAATAGTATCCATTTGAAAATGTGTACTGTTGTTTGTCTCTTCCATGTGTTAACACTACCTTAATGATAATGCGAAAATTGTATTACTATATTGTGCCTTAATTATTTTTGTAAATCACATAGAGTTTCTCCGTTCGACAACATGTGAGACTTGATTCTGGCCTGAACAGTACAAAGGGTGATACCTAAATGTCTAAAGAAAGCTATTTTTCTCATAATATAAAGCAGGGGTAGGCAACGCGGCGCCCCCGATCAATTTTTAATGCGCCCACGCTGGACTAATGTAAATGTATGATAGCCAGAGCGATTTACTTACACTTGTCAACGGCGATGTACAGCAAGTAGTCAGTTGAGTTTAGAATAGGCATGTGGACAGATTTGTAAAATATGCGCCCTCGGTGATTTTCGAGTTTAGTATTGCGCCCTTAAGGACAAACAGGTTGCCGACCCCTGAATTAAAAATTCAAATAATAAAATCGTGTCTAATTAAGTCTGCTTATAAAATATAAGTCAATTGTTGTTAATCCAGTGCCTAATTTATGTCTTAGAAAATGTTTGGTTTATAGAAAGCGAAGTGAAATTAACCCATTACTTCCCAAGCGTCGAAAACATAGAAATTTTTTGGTGAAATCTTTAAATTAAGTTCATAATACGTTAAGAAAAAATAATATGACAAAAAAATATTCTTTAACGCTGAGTCAGCCTGTCCTATAAAACATGACAATGGGGATATAAATTATATTTTGTTTTTATATATTGTATATATATTTGGTAGAAGTCTAAGAATCAGTTTTATGTACTTTGAAGTTGGTTACTGTTTTCTTTTATGGTATATAAAATCGGAAAATAATGCTTTTTTTGAAGCAACAAAATGATCAATTTGAAAAAACTACATTAAAATTGCGTAAATATTTTTCTCAGCGGAAAAAAAATATTTCGTCAGAAAAATAGTATAAAAATACGAATTTAATCAGAAATAATAAAAATGAAACTCCTAATAGGTTAAAAAAAAAAAATTGAATATAGTGTCTTAAAAATAGGACAGTGGGAAGTAATGGGTTAATGTAATGATTATATAGAAAAGCATCTTGCTTAGCATTCGCTTCGATTTCTCTCTGTAAATGTATTTATTTAAAACTGAAAGGTAACGTCTTTTTTATACTAGACATTTCTCCCTCTATGTGCCATTGGGACAGATCTGATGTTTTTTTTCATTACTGCCTCAAATAGAAAAACTTATCTATTTAATTAATTATTGAAACTGTAATCTAAGAAGCCTTGGTTTTTTTTTTATATTTGTGTGCGTTTTCAATTTAACATGAATGTCTTTGATGAATTAATTTTTTAATGTATTTTTTTAGTATATAAGTGTGTTCTAATTATTGATTCTTAGTTTATAGATGTATGAATAGTGGACCACTCATTGGTCCTTAACTTTATACATCATTGTGTATTTTTACTTAGATTATATAATTTTTATGTCATTTGAATGTAAAATCAATATTATTTTATCAGTATTTTATTTTTATTTTCCGTCCAGTTTGCAATCGCGTTACTTATTTGATGATCTGATCATTGGTTTAGTTTTTTTATAAGAATTTATTTTTTCTATTTAGTTTTAGGTTTATTTTTTTAAATTGTGTTTAGAAACTATGCTAATTCTCTTCGATAATGTCAGTATTGCAATTGTTAGTCTAGATTTTCTATTTGTAATAATAAAAGCACGTAAATTAGTGAAGTTTCTAAAACGTAGGACGTGCCTCATGTATTGTAGTAAGGGGCATTATCTGTAATCGGATAATCACAAGTGTGAGATTTTTAGTACTATGACGAATTCATTGAATATACATTTTTCACGATAATGTTCGTTGTTTTTTTTTATAGCCATTCTAATTATTTAATTTTTTAAAAATATTTTTATATACATATTATTGGACATATACATGTATTTTATATACATATATGTTATTAATTTGACATTTATTGTAACCACTGTGTAATATGATTTATAAATTGTTATTCACTTTTTTTTCTGAATTAAAATTCAGTTTTTTTTTTATTATTATTACTTTATGTACAGGCTATGATTGACGAGTTTCTTGTGGTATTCTTCTCGTCATACGCCTTCCCGAAGTCACGATAGACTCTAACGATGAGCAAGTGCACGTCTTTAGTGCCTATGCTAATAAACGATTTTCATTTCAATTGGAAAAAAACTAATGAGTAGGGTCTTTATGTATGTATTTATACCACCGATTGCCATAGTGTACTTAATTTTCCATCTTGTCAGCCATGTCAGAATATATAAATAAATAAAAACAAGGTCTAACATAAGTAATGTAATAACTAAAATTCTACAATATAAATTTCTTAATACTAGACTAGAATTTTTCTGTATCTTTACATAAAACAAAAGAAACCTGATTTTAAAAATGGAACTCTTTTTTTTTCTGTTACAATACCTAAATATTTCCATTCAATATTAACTAATGCCATGTTTTATTGTTAAATGCATAATATTTGTAATTAGTTGTTTCAGGCGTTACTTTGCGGAAATCCATATTAAATGAAATTAGTTAAAATTATTTTGCTTACAATTCCCGCTACAACATTCAGTAATTTGACTCGACGCGTTTCGCCACTTCACGTGGCATCATCAGGATACGTACTGTCGCTTCGGCTTCGCGCAACGTTGTTGTAGCGGGAATTGTAAGCAAAATAATTTTAACTAATTTCATTCGCATATTTGGATTACGGCAATAAATGTGGGGATAAATTCTTCATAGAACATTGTCTTGTAGTGCATCATTCAGGCCCAAAAGGCAATACGACCTTGCCCTGTGATAAATTAACCTCCTCCCAACAATAACAGGTGAAGGTTTTTCTACTCATAATGTCTGTATATATTATCCCGTCCAGATGGTCTAGTTCGTGTTGTACTATTCGTGCTGACCAATCGCTGTATTGCTTCGTGTGTTGCTCTCCTAAATGGTTATAACCTGCAAATGGTAAGGGTATTTTAGATTTTTGTCATTTCATAGTGATCTAGACTAGTATACATCCTCTTAAAGCAGTTATTTCTGTATTGAAAATTTTGAGGTTAGAATGGAATCACTATGAAGGTTTAAACCAGTGTTTCCCAACCTTTTTTGTACCATACCCCACCTTAGTCTTTTAAAAATTCTTATACCCCCCTTATATAACCAAACACCCAGTTGATATTATACC
Source organism: Tineola bisselliella (assembly GCA_028551675.1). Classification (NCBI taxonomy): domain Eukaryota; kingdom Metazoa; phylum Arthropoda; class Insecta; order Lepidoptera; family Tineidae; genus Tineola; species Tineola bisselliella. The sequence continues at coordinate 20,990 of JAPWLS010001264.1, forward strand.
TAAGAATGTGTATTTTTCGTTAAATTCGGCACCAAAATCTAGTATTGCATTTAAATGGCCCGGAGCGAAAGGGTTAAACTCGTGTCGAGTCCATTATCGAATTGCCCGCTTATGGGGTGTGGGCCTACTTTGGGAGACACTGGTTTACACCATTTTGAATTTCAGTTTATTAATATTTACCTGATATTTCAACTTTTTTATATCTTGCCACATCAGCAGCGAAGCCTTTCACGCTCTCACAACTCTCTTGATGTACCACTTTATTGTAGTCCAATATTTTCATAGTTGGATTTACGAATACCTGAAGATTTCATTATTCAAGTTATTTTAGTAATTAATGCTTATTTGCAGTATTTATGTATTTACTTACAGTAAATGGTAACTCTATTACACCTCTATTCCTTGCAAATTCATTGCCGAATTTAGACAACTGTTTGGTGGTCAGACACATTGCAAATATCCTTAAATTTACGCCTATTTGTGGTGCAGACATTCCCAAACAATCGTACTTCGTTATTACATATCGTAACTTTTTTATAAGCGTCTGTATTTCTTCGGTTTGTATTTTATCCACAGGAACGTCTTCACAAGCTCGCCGGAGTAACGGGTCTCCAATTTGTACTACATGTGTGTATGGAGGCGTTGCTCTTCCACGTTTTGGAGAAAGACGTGCGTACCAATTCAATGCTTTTCTCATAAACCCCATTATTCTGGTAAATTACAATTAATAACTTCAGTTAATACCTCCCTCCACAAAGCCTCGAAGAGGTTATGTTTTTAATGACATATTGCGGTTACGTTTGGAAATTAATTTTTGAAATATTTAATTTTTCTTAATAATTTTTATTTTCTTGAAACTATTAAGCGTTATATCTTATATTGTTAATAATAAATATATATTAAATTCATTTCATAGATATTTGGTAATTAGATACTTGCGTTACTAATGCTAAATTTTAAAAATAAAAACATCAAATAGTTCGTCGACCACCCACGAAATTTAATATTTTTCCAAGGTCGGTGGAATTCATTTAAAAATTGTTTTATAATTTTATTAGATCGTTGTAAATTTCCGAATATATTAACAGTTAAGGTATGGTACAATATAATCTTTATTTAGCAGTTTATTTCATTTTTATATACTGAAATTCCATTTTGCCAAGGGATAACAAAAGATATGATAAAATTTGTGTTTTGATAAGAAATGGGAAGCCGACTTATAGGTTAATTATAATCAGTGACTTATGTAATTGTCTTTATTTGTTTTCTATTTATAAGGTACCTTACAACAGTAAGTTCTAATACAAAAACAATTATTAAGTTAAGTTTTGTAGTACAAAAGTGCATCACGATTATTTTTACAGATGATGAAACAAGGAATTAAAATACTACGTCACCATACACCAAAAACTGTCTTTAAGAGAGCCATGAGCACTGACAGCGAGGATGTAATTTTCGAAGAAGTATGCAATGCTGGAATCATCACGTTAAACCGCCCTAAAGCTCTGAACGCATTAAATACGTCAATGATAACAAAACTATTACCTAACTTACAGCAGTGGGAACAGAAAAGAGCTCTAGTTATTATAAAAGGAGCTGGTGAGAAGGCATTTTGTGCTGGCGGTGATGTAAAAGCCGCTATCAAACCCATTGAAGGACCGAAGTTCTTTTATGCAGAATACAATGTAAATAACGTAATAGGACATTATAAAATACCCTATATAGCATTTATGAACGGAATCACTATGGGAGGAGGCATGGGGGTGTCAGTGAATGGGAAATATAGGGTGGCTACGGAAAAAACTGTGATAGCAATGCCTGAAACTAAGATAGGGCTTTTCCCGGATGTAGGCGGCTCATTTTTTTTACCACGATTGCAAGCTAATTTGGGATTATATTTGGGACTGACAGGTCGGTACATTTATATATATTTTTATATATAAGGCAGTGAGTAATGTATGAAATGTATAATATATTATTATTAACAGACAACTACGTCCATTTTCTTGAGTACAAGTATTGGCTTCATAGTAATATCTAATAAAATACATGAACTTTATACTTAAATTTAATAAAAAAAAGTTTGTTTATATTTCATGTTTATTTAAAGCAGCGGTTCTCAAACTTTTTTGGCGAAGGAAAAAGCCTTAATATAATTATAAAAAACTGATTTATATTTATTTATGAATAATCATATTGTGATGTAATTACCTAATATTTAGATGGAATATTTAGATGTAACTTTATAATCTCCCTTTGGTAGATATTTTTTGCAGTACTTTAGCCCTAGGGTTCCACGGAACACACTTTGAGAATGGCTGATTTAAAGTATTTAAACTATATTTCTAATATTTCAGGTGATAGATTAAAAGGCTCTGATGCAGTGAAGGCGGGCCTGGCAACACATTATGTACCAAGTGAGAGGCTTTACGAGTTGGAACGACTTTTGGCAAGATGTGCTAATGAAGCTGAGATCTGTAACCTGTTAAACAAGTTCAATGAGTCGAATGATGCGTTCTCTTTGAGTCCTCACATACAACATATAAACTATTGTTTTGCTGCTGGTTCTATTGAGGAGATATTTCAGAGACTCACTTCAGTTAATAATGAATGGTCTAATAAAACTATTAAGGTAAATGCGGTGTGGGGATGCGCTTTATTTGACGTTAGACTACAGCAGCCATTCTCAAAGTGTTCCGCGGAACCCTAGGGCCAAAATACTGCAAAAAATACCTACCAATGGGAGATTATAAGGTTACATCTAAATATTCCAACTAAATATTACATTGCAATATGATTATTTATAAATACATATAAATCATGTTTTTATAATTATATTAAGGCCAAAAAAGTTTGAGAACCGCTGGACTACAGTGTGGGCTGTGAATTGGGGGAGTTACTTTGCTATGCTATTTTCTAACTAGCTGCCCTTAAAATGATTCTAGGTCATACTCAAACCTAGTATAACTACTTGCCAGTGTGTCTAACAAAAATTTATTCCTAAATCTATTTGGTTCTTGTTTTTTTTTATTTTTTATTATTTGTAATTTTATTAGAAGTGTTATTTATCTTTTTATCATCTTGAGCACGCCTTCGTATTTTACAATTAAAATTTAATTTTGTTTGTATAATAATAATTTTTATAATGGGTAGTATTAATGCAAGTTTGTAGTTAGTTTTATAAAAAAAAAACATCCATATTCAAATATGATTCAAATTGAAACACATCTTTGAGTTTCTTTAGAAAATCACTTACATCTTAAATACATAAATATGCAAATGTTTTATTAATAAGACTATGTCAGTCCCATATTAGCCGGTGGTAGGCAGACTGGTGATGGTTTTCCGGGTATAAAAGGAATGGTATTCACCATTTTGTATGTGGTAGCAGTTATCTCCGCTCGTGGACCTCATTCTTTACATCAGCTAGTAGTGGTTACACTCGTTTATTGTTTCAGACTCTAAATGACATGTGCCCAGGTAGTCTTAAAGTAACACTACGAGCATTACAGAGAGGTGCTCAATTGGACTTGAGTCAGTGTTTACAAATGGAGTATAGAATTGCTTGTAGATGTACTGAATATCATGATTTCCCCGAAGGTAAGGCTTTCTGACTTATATGTCAGTATTTGTTGTATATGTAAGTTATGATTGGAGGGTAGTTACAAGTATTTTATATACATTGTATGATGGTAGGTGACTACGGGATTGTCAGTAATCATTAACACAAGAATTACACACAATAAGGACTTTTATTTCCATAACTCTGACATACACTTCAGTATTATAATCGAAAGTTTTACAAACTGGCGTGCATTTATGGTCCTTCGAGCCGGATTTAAATTAGTGACGTTTATAAGTAAGCTGTTTATTGATTTTCATCAAATTAGTTCTAATAGTTGTTAATATATTATTTCAGGAGTTCGAGCCCTCCTAATAGATAAAGATAATAAGCCCAAATGGAATCCAAAGACGTTAGCAGAAGTGACAGATGAATATGTGGAAAGTTTCTTCAAAAAACTACCAGAAGACAAAGAGTTGAAATTTTACAAGTTGAAAATGTAATGTGGCATATTTGTTTAAGATAAAAGTAATATATGTTTATGATTTAGGTTCGAAATTTGTTTCAAGGTCTTTTTTATGCAAACAAACGTTTTATATTGTTATTTAATGTTATTCTGCGTGTTTTATGAATATGTTTTGTTATTCAGTTTAGGAATATATGCTTTTTTATACAATTGTTACTTCAAGCGGTTCTTATTGGAATGATGTAGGTAGTGATGATGGAATAATAAAAATATGTTTTGATAGAAATTACATATATTTTATTGAGGTTATGGCAGACATTCGGCAGTCGTCGGCTTTCTTCGGATTGACTCTGCATTCACTTTCTAGGCGGTACCTTTCAGACAGATCTGAAATAATTCGATTTTATATTTGTATGCCTGGTAGATTTTTTTTTATTATTTTAAAATATAACTTGTTAGTATTTAATTTATTGACTTTATCTTTCATTCCATTCCAATTAGAGAAAACATAGTTGTTTTTCTTTGTTCTCTTTTTACCTTAATATTTAGTTATGAATTATGTTTATTTACTATTTTGTCTAATTTATTCATAGACTTTATTATTATGTCTGTATAAAACCCAAGATAGTACTTTTCCATCATGGTAAATAATTTGATGGTTAGAATTATGGTCAAATCTTAGTCAATATAAACAAATATATTAGTTTTCAAAGGCTGTGGGCTTTTCTAAATGGTTTTCAGAGCAGGGTTTAAAATATACATTTTTTTATATTATATGTTATACAGTTTTTTTTAAATTATGCCCTAAAATCTATCAAATGTCAATTTTAAATTTGTTCTCGAATGTTAGTTTTCTATTGTGGCATGTTTTAAGAATTTGAATATTTAGAAATTTGATTTCTCAATGTAATTGAGACTGGTCTTATGAAATATATAATTTTTAATATATATATATTTTGTTTTAATTACGTCTCTACATCACTACCGAATGTGTGAAATGAAATGGAAGTAGTTTATTAGCATAGGCACTAAAGGCGTGCGCTTGCTCATCGTTAGACTCTACAATGGCTTCAAAAAGGCGTATGACGAGAATAAGACCACAAGAAACTCGTCAAATTGTCATATTCGACACATGTTTGATTTTTTGTATTACTCATAAGTCATTGTATTCCTCTATCACAGCCATTCTCAAAGTGTGTTCCGCGGAACATTAGGGCTAAAATACTGCAAAAAATACCTACCAAAGGGAGATTATATGGTTACATCTAAATATTACATTGCAATATGATTATTCATAAATACATATGAATCAGTTTTTTTATAATTATATTAAGGCTTTTTTTTCTCCAAAAAAGTTTGAGAACCGCTGCTCTATCAGGTGTTTTAAACTGAATTAGTGGTCCTATATATAAATAAGTGAACTATATTTGCTACTCCATTTTCTGTAACATAAAGTGGAATGTCAGCGAAAGGGAAAAAGTGTTCTATTGACCTAGTGATGTTACAAAAGGTGTACTGAAGTGATGGGGCGTGCTCGATGACTGTCGACAGTCGATACATTCAGGTCAACCTGCCTCTTCGCACAAGGAGGTAAGCGATCTAAACTACCACGTGTGTTAGTGATGCTACATTATTATGATTTCGATATTGATTTTCTTGTGTTAATTGATTTTTTTGTTTAATATTTTTATTTGATTATTACTATTAAAAATAATGTTAAAATTAGAATTAAACCTAGTTTTTGTTATTGTAAGACGAAGGTATTTTTTTGTAAATAAAATCGAGTCGATAAGTTACACCAAACATCCCTATTAGTAACTTTTCTTTTTTAAAACCAACACAGGGCACTAGTCAGCAGTTTATCGAGTTCGAGTATTCCATCAGGTGCTTGTATGACCTTGCATAAGATAGTCACATACTAGACGTTCTACATTGTTTTTCATATCGAGTTAAATTTGTCATTGAATATATGTCAAACGGATAATTAATAAATATATTTATTTAAGCACAGTCACTTGCATGGTCTTACAGTCATGTCATCGACAGAAAAGAGGTTGTGGTGTAAATAGTGTATACAGTAACACCCCGCTTTACACGACCCCGTTATGTGCGGTTTCACTATAACGCGAAATTCAAATTTATTATTAAATGACGCGAAAGAGTGCGTATAAACATAATGTAGTCATCAACATCTCTATGGTCGCAGGAATTTCAGTTAACGCGATTTTTTCGCGTAAAGCGGGGCATTAATGTATATTTTTATAAATAAATCTGTCAATTTAAGTTTGAAATGAAAGAAAAGAGGAACGCAAGGGACGGACGAATGAGGATTTCGATGTTGGTTGCGAATGGGAACGGATGTGTGTGCTTAGATTATAAGGAATTTATAATATAATGTAAATAGAATTTTGGCTACATTCAATTCCAATACACCATGCAAGGAAGAGTCAAATACAAAAAATACACAATAATAATAAAATGTCTAAATCTAAATAAAATATATAACTATGGGCATAGCCACGATGGGGCCTGACCTGTAAGGTACCTAATCAAACCTAAAAAACTTAATTATCTGTTTTGGATAATTAGAATTTTACATACAGATACAGGGTCCTATAGGATGTGGGTGTAACTTTTTTGTATGAAAAAATTAACCGGGTTAATACCGTGGGTATTTGCTAGTTACATATTATTTTAGGCTGCTGCCCCACCCTGAGCCCATGGCTGACTACGCTCATGTATATAACTGTACTAATTTCAGTTACTCAATAACTTGGCGTGTTTTGTTTTTGATTCCATTTAAAAGCTATATTTTGGTTCTACAGATCAGCCATTCTCAAAGTGTGTTCCGCGGACCCCTAGGGATAAAATACTGCAAATGCATAAGGTTACATCTAAATCTTCCAACTAAATATTACGTAATATTACATTGCAATATGATTATTCATAAATACATATAAATCAGTTTTTTATAATTATATTAAGGCTTTTTCCTTCGCCAAAAAAGTTTGAGAACCGCTGCTATAGATAATATTCTTTGGATATATTTTATGTAGTAAATGTCTAGTTTTATGTAGTAAGCTACGTCACCGATCCTCTTAAAATACTCTCTCGACTAACAGAAGTAATTTAAAAACAAAACAGTAGGAAAACTGTATCCACGACCAGCTGTATTTATCCCAAAGGGGCTTTGACGATGATGGCAGGTGACCCAGGTGCTATAAAGGTACAAACACAATGGAGGCGTATTCTTGAAAGATATGCTCACGTAAATAGGAACACATTAGAATTGAAATTAAAAGAAAATCGTTTATTAGCATAGGCAAGGCGTGCGCTTGCTCATCGTTAGACTCTACAGTGGCTTCGGAAAGGCGTATGACGAGAAGAAGACCACAAGAAAATGAAAGAACAAAAAAAACTGAAATTTAATTCAAAATTGAATTTATATACTTAAATATAAGAATGTATAAAGTAAAATGAATAAAATGAAAGCAAAGATATAATATTAATAATAAAAATAATGAAAATCTAAATTAGTCTAAAATATATGTTTCTAAAACGTCATATGTGCGAAATCTGCTGTCTCTGTCATACGAAGGTTACAATAACATACGAGTACTGAAATAGAATGAGGTAATCTAAGAGGAATCAACTTTTATTGTGGAAATTATTTATAAATATTACAAAAAAAAAATATAGTAGATTCCGCCTGATATCAAGCTAGAGTTCGGTCCTTGAGAGGAGACTTGAGATATGTCAGAGTGTCGCCTTCACTATCCCGGCTCGAGGAGACGAATGCGCTCTGTCCAAATTGAAAGGGCTTAAGCTTGAAAGTAATTATGTTTAACTAAATCCATTTATTAAAAACAGTACAAATACGTTTTTAAAGTTAAAAAGAATAGGTGTTTCTGTCGGTGTTAAGATACAATCAGTTTTAACGCGGAGAGCGCTTGTGGGAGTTGTACAAGAGTACCAGATCAGCCCCTCAGGTGTGAGTCGGGTTTATACAACACGCTTGAATTGCGTTATGATGGGAAAAGTTTTTGTTAACAACTTAATAAAATCTTTTAGTATTATTTTTGTTGTTATTTTCTTTACATAGCTAACTAGAATTTGTAGGCAGATTTATTTAATCGGTTGTTCGGGTATAATCTAATTGGAATTAGCTAGCCTTTTCATTTCTCAGTAACTTAACCTGTCGAGGGTTACTTATTTACTTATAACTGGGTACCTAGTCTGTACTAGAAAACTAAGTAATGTCGGTCAGTTCACAATTCCGGTCACCTAAATATGCACACAGACATGCAAAAAGGATGGCATGATTGTTCCCCATCCTGACATATCGATCATCGATAAGTTACAATCACGCGTCACTCAAAACGAGTAGTCTGTTTGTTTTATATCTTTATAAATAACTAGCTTTTGCCAGCGGCTTCGCTTGCGTTAAGAAGTATTATTATTAATTAGGTTCGTTCCATTAGGTACTGATAGGTCGAAAATCAAAGAAGATTTATACAAACTTTCATCCCCTATTTTATCCCCTTAGGGGTGGAATTGATCAAAATCCTTTCTTAGCGGATGCCTACGTCATAACATCTACCTGCATGCCAAATTTCAGCCCGATCCAGGTAGATCCGTCCAGTGGTTTGGGCTGTGCGTTGATAGATCACTAAGTCAGTCAGTCACCTTTGAGTTATATATATTTAAAGATAACAAATAATAATATAAATAAAACTTGTAAAACAATTATAACACAATCATATTACCTAATAAAATGTTTTATTATTTCACATATTAATGCTACATTAGTATTTTAACCAAAAAACAAGATGGCCGACCACGCCCACTACTTCCGGAAACCTAGTGTTACCAATGGTTAAAATTGTTGTAGTGTTACAAACTATATATAAGTACATATGTGTTATTGTCAAGTTATTGAGCACTCAATATCAAGTGTGATGTGGAAAAGGCGTCCGATTCTGACCGCGTAAAAGGTGTGTTAAAGTGGTCACTTGGAGAAAGCTGCGTTCGAGTGGCCGCATTATATATAGGGGCTGAGATTTATTGCTCAGGTTTACGGCTTTAAGCAAAATTGCGCGCGAAGGAGTGCCTTTTAAGATCACTTTATACATTTTACTATTCACTCAACGTTTTAACGTCTTATTCTAGATCTGTATGCAAAAGGAAGTCTTGATTGTTTGAAGTATTATTTCGTTTAGGTATGTTAAATATTTGATTATTGGTAAAACATTAATATAACACGAATAATAATATATATATATTATTTTCTACCAGCAAAAGACAAGGTTCTCGTGTGAAGTCGTGACGTTCATTGATCTTGTTTCTTTTGATTTTGCTTATACATATACTAAATTTACAAAGCGAATACTATAAAATTTAACTATTATTGTTATTGTTCTAATGTTACATTAATCATTATACTTTATTGTTATTATCGAAGGTGTTATGATGTCGGCATCCATTGACGTATGAGGTTTCAAACTAATGATCTTAAATCTAATATTACGTCCTGTTGACATAACATAACTCACGTCTTTAATAATTTAAATCACTACAAAAATGTAATATAGAATTCCAAGTTTTACAAACTGCACCATTGCTTAACTCTAGCTTAAACAATTCGCTTTTAAAAGTGGTCGGATTAAACAATATTGCTATAACTGCAAAGGTTTCGAAACGTCAGAATAAATTAATTAAAATAAACGAGATTAGAGTCGTAGTTAAAAAAAAACAATTGAATTTTCGAGTAATGACGTATAAATTATTAAATATTAATGTTAAACGATACAATATGTTTTTATTATCAATAAGGAAAATACATCTCACCTTAATTTACTTAAAATTGTTGGTTCATTTCTAATTTAATTTGTGAGGGAATGTTTTTGACAGTTTTTCACGCGGAAAATTCGAAAGGTAAATTAAACGCCATCAATTTACAATAAACGCATCGTTTGCTGATTTTGTAAGTTAAAATGTTGAAGAAAAATATTTCATAATTATTTTAATAATTATTAATAAAGTGTTTGAGTAGTGCTGTATAAGTGAGACTCTACGACTTCAAAAAATTTACATAACAAAATTAAAAAATAAAACGTCAAACATTTTTACCGCGAATTATTAATAAAAAAGTTACGAAATTTTTGTAAGCGAATAACAAAAACGTGAAATCTTATTAAGTTTAATAAAAAGGTATCAATAAGGCGGCATCATCAGCAGCGCCGAGGTCAAGTAATTAATGACGTGCAGTAAGCAGTTTTCAAAGACCCGACAACTTTCTCGACAAGGTGGGAAGAGGGAAAAAACACTTTTAAAAAGTTCGCCCTATCAAAATTATTAATAGGTTTCTTGGTAGACGACGCCAATAGGGATGTGTTTAACATTATCGATAGAATTTAATTATTTTAATTAACACTACTTATATGCAAAGGAAATTAAAAACAAACCTTTATAATCATTAAGCTCAATGAAATAATCAAAATAAAGCCATAGAATACAATATTTTCGTAATTCAGTAAATTTATAAAGTGATGTAAAAATTAAAAATCGATATCGATGCCAGCCCAACCTTATGAACTTTACACCTTGAAACGATGTAAAAATTAAGAAAAAGATCCTTGGAAGTAGCGAGCTGCCGAGCTGCCGAGTTAGTGACGCCACATTAATTCGTACTGTCGATTACTTAAAACTTTTTTCCTCGAACTCGCAGCCACCTGGATTTAAATAACCGAGGGGAGAAACAGTAATTTAAATGTTATTCGGAAACGTTTTGTTTTGTCATAATGTGAAATTTTCCATTTGGCGAAGGAGGGTGCATTAATCAAGTGTGCTCGTTTCAAATGAACAATTCTATTTTGTTTGTACAAGACCTTGTAATACATTTCAATATGAATTTAATTATAAGTACATATTTTGTAAGTATATTATCATAACGTGTACGTAGTCCCATTTTACAGGCAGTTTCTACTTACATTTACATATCCGTAAATTATTAATCTATACTCTATACTAATATATAAAGAGAAAACATTTGTTTGTTTGTATGTATTGAATAGGCTCCGAAACTACTGGACCGATATGAAAAATTCTTTCACCATTAGAATCCTACATTATCCCTGATGAACATAGACTATAGAATATTTTTAAAAACGTTTGGGATCCACATGAAAACTTCAATAATGTAACCCATAGTGTGAAAAAAAAAAACATTATATTGCGTACGCTTCGGAAAGTATTGACAATAGAGCAAAGTGATGTACAACAGTTTTACAGAGGACATCAATATCTAAAAAAAAAAGTCAGCAACACCATATGTCTAACTATTACAGTTATGTCACAATAACTGTTTTTTCATGTTAAAATTTACACTTCATAGTACTATATCTTCATTACTACGCGAACGAAGTCGTTGGCAACAGCTAGTCACATATAAAATACATAATAGTATTATTTAATTTATTATTTAGATGAGGCGACAATTTGATTTCCAATTGTCTATCTTAAAACATATTTAAAATTATTTTAGTATATTGATAACTGATTCTTGTTCAAAGCAGCCTTTTCGTTTTATCTCAAAAACATGCTATAAGTAACAATTGAAACGATTGCTTATAAAGGTGACAGTAGAAAGTTACAATGGATTATTATTATTGGTCAAAAATCACGTCATCAATGGATCAAACGTGTGATTGGTCTATTTTGCTTTTTTAAGTTTCGAGCTCTAATCAGTGATGTTCAAGTATTGTGCCTAAGTTTCTATTTTATTTATCAATTTAGTGTTTTTTCGTTGTGTGGGTTATATTGTAGTTTCAGATGTTTCTTTCTAATTACGTCAAATATAACCCGCCTTACGTTAAACCCAGCATTAAAATATGATTGTTTGCTTAAACGCCGGTAAGTGCTCGGGCATTAGGTAGATAGTACACTAACCGTGAGATATGGACGTCAGATGTTAATCCATCAGATCCATGATTAGATTCACCGGCACGGACCAGCTATGGTAATATATTCGAAAGGTGTCAGTTCTAGTGATGCGATTATTATTGTACGATAATTATATCGATAGTTCACTAATTTAAAGGAAAAATGTATAGGTAATATAAGAGTATGTGTTTTGTGGTTGTGGTCAAATCCTCTTAAACAACAGTGGCTCCATCTATCTGTGAAATTAAATACTATAATTATATTCGAATAGATGACGCTACTGAACACATAGAACATATTTTTAATCGCGAAAAAATAGTTATAATAATTTTGGGAATAAAATTGAAAATTTGATTAGCTTACTACAGCAATATGGTTATAATTTTCAGTATTCTAAATGCATAGTACTGAATAACGAATCGAATTGCATGTTAAGTTTCTATTTAAATTAATTTTGAAAGGGCTAAACTGTAAGGAACGAGTCTAATATAGTGTGTACGTATTTATATAGTATGGTTCTAGTTTATTTATTTATTTATAAAGCCTACCTACAAAATTACATTAGAACTACATATAATATAAAGGAGTACTATTATATAAACTAAATGAAATTTTAATTATAGGATAGAACGGCATGCTCAAGGTGATAAAGGGATAGATATGTAGTAGAGTACACTACAGATACTACACTTCTAATAAAATTACAAAATAACAAATTACATAAGATGTAAGGAAGAGGGGAGAAAGAAGAAGAAGAAAAAAAAGATTACAAACAAAAAACAAAATTAAAATTCTGGTTAGTTAGTTAGTCAGTTTGAAGATAGTATCAAGATGTTTAATTAGTTAGTTAAATTATTAATTATAATTGTCGATACATCCCCCGTACATCACTAGTGCAAGTGCGGTCCCTATGATTGCGTATCGATAGCTTATAAGTTCGTGCTCCGGCAATGGCAGTATGTCTTAACAGCTCAGAGGTAAGCTCTCACCTCACTAATGTAAATTAACTTGAATTGGATAAACTTGGGAGTTGATTGCATGCGTCTAAAGAGAAAGACGTTTACATCGAGTGGTTTAAGGTTATGAGCTAAAAACTACACGAGGTATCTGCAGTTGATGTTGAGAAGTTTCATTTAAAGTACGCATGGCAAGCATATACGCCGAGAGACAACACAATAAAGCGGGTTACAACCACACCTCTGCATAGTTATATTATTTATTATTAACACTAGATTTACCAGATTAAATATACCTATTTTTACCAAAACCAAAAAAGTATATATTTGATACAAATATATATAAAATAATATAAAATTATAGATTAAAGAAGATTAGAAGAATTAAAGAAAATGTTACACGCAGTAGGAATTTTTACTTGATCTTGCAAGACCAGTCATTTTGACTGGTCTGGTAAATCTAGTGTTAATAATAATAATGAAGCGTTTGTTTTTAAAATCAATTTGTAACAATTTGTTGTCTTGGCACTAAAAACCAGTTGGTTTGTCGTTTCATATTTACAGTAAATTATTTTATTATGTCTGACATAATAAACACTCAAGAACAGCAAGCAGTTAATTCTCCAGCATAAATAAAACTCTAAAAAGGGCCACCATTCAAAAAGTGAAGTTCGCCGACAAACTCAGCCTTAATCGGCTCAATGGCAGGTGAAACTTTACAAAATACCCTCGAATGTATTTTAATTTCGGCTAATTTTGTAGGCCTCGCAACTTAAGCCGATTGAAAGTTCATAATTACTGGGGAATTTGTCCGGAAATGTCTATAAAATGGCAGGGAGGATGTCGTGCGGCCACCTCGACTCAATAAAGGCTTTTAATATTGAATACTTGAGTATTGGAGTATTGTGCTTTGTTGGTCGCCCTTTAATCTTTTCTTAGGAGGACGCTCAAATTGAGATAGTATCTTGTAGATTGTTTAAATAACAATGGGGAAGTTTAATAACATCAATAACGCTAATTACTAACTTACACTTACGTTGCGATTGAAGAATTTTACTTCAAGACGAGGATAGTCTAAGTTTTTATGTTATTTTTGATTTAATTTATTTGTTCACGACGAATACTCCGTTCCCGTGGATCATTCTGCCTAACCTGTGCCTGGGGGGCTACTCAGGCGTACCCGAAGTTTCGTAATACGGCCGTCACTTCTATAGTTTATATAAGTTTTGACACATAAGCTCGTTCAAAGTCCTGTCAAATGTCCATAAAATAAGCATTGTGTGGCCTATCCATCGTGACGTCGCTGTCAAATCCGTAATTTTGTGAATGATTTCGTAAGTGTTCTTGAGTAGGAAACGTCCGTATTTTTGTCCGAAGTGCGCCTGAGTAGCCCCCCTGCTTCGCCTACCGAAGCAGCGAGTTCATACTGAGTTGATGAATTACCTGTGTTTCTCGTCTACCGAGGAACCACTACCTCAATACAGGTCGTCGAGGCGAAGCCGAAGCGACTACATGTATCCTGATGATGCCACGTGAAGTGGCGAAACGCGTCGAGATAAGTTATTGCATGTTGGTGGAGGTTATTTTCCTTCATCGACCCCATGTAGCGGGAATTATAAGCAAAATAATTTTAATTAATTTCCTTTAATATGGATTTTCGCAAAGTAACACTTGAAACAATTAATTTAAAAAAAAACTACATTATTACGCGTTATTTTTATTATAATTTACAAGATTAGTATATTTACAAGTAGGCATACTCCATTGTGTAATTCTTTGAAGGGAGAAACAAAAGAATGTTAGTGGACAAATCTTGATATTCGTAATGCGTCTTATGTCTTCAGGCGACAGGCGACAGGGGACTGATGGGACTCACCTAACTTTATATTTTTCAAGAGAGTTGTCAAGGTAAAAGGGTTTTATATGACCGAAGTAAACATTGCAACAACTCTTAGATAAATTTCTATTGCAATTTTATAAAGATACGCGTTTAAATTTTTGCATTCATTATGTTTATTTCGCGTGACATTCTGAAAAAATAAGTACAGCATTATTAAATATATTAACCAAATATACAATAACAACTTATATTAAAAAATAATACAACAAAAATAATAATATAATATACAAATAAAAAGAACTTTCAAATCCTAACAAAAGGTAGAAATTTTTATCCGAGACGAGCACCTGCTTCCGGAAAAGTTTGGCTAAAGTTTTGTCAAAGTTTGGAACAAAGTTCTTGCGCCGAGGCTGTTATCTGGCGGAACCGCTCCAGGGGTTTCCTGGCTGACGGACATTAAGAGGTGACACGCCTTATTTGGAATTAGGTAACCTCAAAATGTGAACGTTCTAAAAATTATATTGAATACATCAAATATTATTCGATTTTTAAAATCATTCCGGCTTGATAATACGAATGCATAGTCAGGTAGCTAGGATAATATTTTCATTGTGTCTAGTTCCACGCTGATCTAGAAATGAATGGCCCAAAAACGATATTTAAGTTTTAACTTAGCAGGCATAGCGGATGTGACCGCTTAGTCATATTTTCTTCTATGTTAACAGTCGCTTCTGCTGTGAATCCCTCTTTAGACTAACATCAGAGGCTAACATGATCTACTGAATTTTTTTAAAAAAGAAAAGTATTTATGACATCTGAAGCAAGCAAAAAAAAGAAGACAGCTATTGCTGCTTATTTTGCAATATATAATATATTCGAGTCCGTGTAAAGGAAAAATTCACTTCTGCTTTTTTATTAGGACTGACTGACATTGACAGTCGTATTTTTTATAAAATTTATTCTAATTTATAATGATCAAAAGGAGTCTGTGATCGCCAACAACAGCTAAGATAAGTTAAATATGCGAAGAAGGCTTTTTGACATGAGGGTTTACATGTGTATTAAAATTTATTAACTTCTGAATACTGTGGGCTTATCACGAATTTAGTCTGCCTTTCGAATCGAGCTGTCACAAGTAAAACGGATCCGTTAGCAATCGGGATGATGAATGTTTACTAACGACTAACGAGCAATTTATCAAATGAACGAAAGATCGAGACTTTCGAAAATTAACAAAAAGTATCTTAAATATTGTAGTTACAAATCCGCACGCGGTGGCGCTGCTAAAATTTCCATACAAATCGCTTGAAGCGAACTCGGTTCGAAAGCCAAACTAAAATTCGTGATAAGCCCACTCGATATTGCCAGAATTGTCTTCATTAGACATCTGAGGCCATTAATAAAAGAAGAAGAAGAATACGAGTAAGCTGTCAAAACTTACCATAAAACTTAATATGAAAACAATAAATTTCTACTTCTCAAAACAACAACCCCTACAGATTAATAAGACTCGAGTTCCATGAAGTGTACACTCGAGCGTAATTTCTCAGGCGTAAATGTAATAACGTGTAGTATTGTATTATTTATGATTCAGGTAGTTTGGAACCTTTCCAGCTACTAATAACGACTTCCGAAACCTAACACATACATTTTAAAAATAATCTTAATGTGCTAATAATTTCTGTAAACGAGCAAAATCATGCTTTCTGCGAGGCTGTTTGAGAGGAAAAGAGGTAGGCAGATTAAATTGATAGTGTTTTTGTTATAAAACTTTTTATTCTTCTTTAAATCTCTAATTAGTTCTTGTTTTTTATTATTATGTAACATCTAAACGATGTATTTATATAATTTTATTAGAAGTGTAGTATCTATCTCTTTATCATCTTGAATATGATGTCCTATAATCCTATAATTAAAATTTAATTTAGTTTGTATAATAGTAGTCCTTTTTATAATATGTAGTCCTAATGTAATTTTAAATAATTTCATGTAATTTAAGTTGATTCCCTATAATGATTAGGTCGCTTGAGAGGCTGCGTGGATTACAAACGTTTATGTAGAAATAAGCAGTTTAAAATGCTGTCAGCTCCCTGTTAAATGTTCACTAACAACAAGAAATGACGAGGCGAAAAAAGTAATTCACGAGTTCTCACAACTTTTCGCGTTAAAAAAGTTCCTTGAAAAAGTGGGAATTTGTTCGTGAGCCATTGACTCGGTGATAAATGTAAAGGTGTCAGACTTTGCTACCACGACGCAGGTACGACTTTATCAATATCTCAAATGTTTAAAAGTTGAATTCATTTTAGAAAACAAAAATTATTTATAAATAAAATACTTCAATTCTATAATCTAATTTCATAAACTCCTTCAGGAATTTTTATTTGGTTGTCACTTGTCAGTAATAGATAAAGTAGTCAAGGGTAGTGGAGACTACTGTACTGATAGAAATGAAAATGCGGAAAATTTCACAAAGTCAACTTCGGGACAAATGGTCGTCGTTTCAGGTCATAGCTTAGTCTAGACTTTCAGCTCATTTTCTGAATACCTGAACACAAAAGACGTATTGAAAAAGAGCCCAGTGTTATTGACAAAGGCTCTTTACCCTCCTATTGATTTCGTTGGAAATATATTTCCTCGAGTAGAATTTATTAGCAGACAGAATTGGAATGTTTGTGTTAAAAAATTTAATCGCTTCATATAGTATTTGAAAAAAGAACAGGGCTTTAAGACCTCATTATATCCGCTTACTACCAGCTGATCTGAAAACGTGACCTGGTTTACAACAATTAATTCTTTTTATACGATTCCATATTTACGACTGCGTTTCGCAAAATAGCAAAGAAAAATCCCAAATAATGCTAACACTTTCAACCCTTGACACCTCGAACACTTTCCAGAAGTAACCGGAAGTGACCGAGACAGCGTGAGTACCGGAAGTGGCCACCCCGTCTTACTCCAGACTACCCCACCTGTCACCTTATACACTTCCTACTGTTGACCACTCGAGCGAATACGGAGGGCAGTTTATTGGAAACCAAATAATAATAAATTATTACTATTATTAATAATTTATATTTATTGCAGTAAATAGTAATAAATAAATGAAATGGTTTTTATATACTCTCTTGTTAATATTTATTTTATAAAATACATATAGGTATATATTTTTTTTTATTGACTTTTATTAGATTGAAATATCTGCTTATAAAAACAAAAAACGACCACAGTGTTTAGCGCGATTTTTTTTTGTAACACATGGTTTGTTTATTTGTGCTCAAAACAAATGTATTTTTTATCTAAAAAGTAGATTATTATTAAGTATATTCTTTTAAAAATACGTATTTGTTCCGATTCTATACTTAATATAATAAAATAATAAAGAGGAAACATTTGATTGTTTGTATGTATTGAATAGGCTCCGAAACAACGGGACCGATTTGAATTCTTTCACCATTAGAATCCTACATTATCCCTGATGAACATAGGCTACAATGCTGCTGAAATTATTGACAATAGAGCAAAGTGATGTACTACAGTTTTATAGAGGACATCAATATCTACAAAAAAGTCTGCGATACCATATGTCTAACTATTACAGTTATGTCACAATAACTACTTTTTCATGTTAAAATTCATAGTACTTTATATCTTCATTACTACGCGAACGAAGTCGCTGGCAATAGCTAGTTAAAATTACATAAGTTTGTTATAAAAATTGCAGTAAAACGCTGAAAAAACACTAGTAGTGTGTTTAGTGAATTAACATTCCAACAAATTCGTGTCTAAATTGCATTCTAGTCGAGGGATTTTCCAATTCCACCCCCCTCGACCCTCTGCTTAAGTGCAGTCACATGTGTGCACCAGTCTTGCCTCTTGACATGCATTTCTTTGTTATCATGAATGTATAATTGCATATATATTTTGGATATGTTATGTTTTATTTTAATACATCCCTACTAATATTATAAATGTGAATATGAGTTTGTTTGTTACGTTTTCCCGCAGCAACTGCTTAACCGATCATCATGAAACTTTGTACACATATCTTTGGAGATACTAGAAGTAACATAGGATACCTTTTTATTAAAGATCGCCGCTCAACGTGCAGTGTGATGGACAACCCAACAGCCAACGATCGACAGATGCATCGGGGACACAGACGTCTGATCCTCGCGTCGATAAAGAAGTATATCAAAATTCTAATAATTTTAATACACATCTTTATAGTATTGATAATATTAGGGAAATTGCTCAGGTCTTAAAGTCAATAAATCAGTCAGATTCATTAGACAAATTAGGGTCTATGCAAAATACTGTACCCGAATTCGATCCCGGCAGAAAAGAGCAGACGATGATAATGTGGCTACATAAACTAAATGAATGTGCTGCTATTTATGGTTGGACTGAAAAACAAACTGTGCATTTTGAGTTGCCTAAATTGCGAGGTGTTGCTCAAAGATGGTATGGGGGTTTATCGTCGGTTCTTCACTCCTGGGACGAATGGCAAAATAAACTCATTTCGGTGAAGAAAATTACGGTTAAATGACTTCACTGACTCCTTAGAGGAGTATTATTATGAAAAGATAGGCCTAATAAATAAATGCGGGATTGTAGGTACTCGAGCAGTGGATTATATATTACATGGTATAGATGACAGGTCTGTAAAATTAGGGGCCGAAGCCGTCAAGTTTGACGATCCCGACAAGTTGTTATCATATTTACGTAATGTTAGGAACGTTACGCCGATGATTGATCGTAAACCCAGTAGGTTTTGGAGTAGAAATTCCGATACTCAAGTACGTAATATAGGAAAATCCCAATGTCTAAATTGTAAACAAGGAGGTCATTTATTTGGTC